>QRFJ01000426.1:277733-664092 GCA_006176705.1 Cocos nucifera
GGGCTTTCCTCGCATCGGATCTCGATATTCTAATCAGGTTCCTTCCAATTGAATCGATGTCCAAGGTTGTTGCATGGCTTGCACTGCTTCAATGAGGCACTTAATCTGCTAGATTAGTAGGTTGAACTACTTCAGATCCACCATGGCTACTGGTGGAGGAGGCTGAGGTGCCAGTGATGGGATCGAAGCGAGTGGATCTGGTTCGAATCTGATGGTGGAGGTAGTAGATCGTTGGATTGTAGCCTTCTTTAGTGGCATCTTTTAGAAGCAAATAGAGATCAGAAGAAGAGGAACTGAAGGGGCTAAGAGTAGAAGAAGGAGGATAAGATCGACTGAGCATTCTTTTTAGAATAAGAGCTCAAAGGGCCTTCCTCTAGCGCCAATCCTGTTGGTGCAAAAAATGGTTGCTAACGTCGGAGTTCACTAGAGCTAGAGATGAAGAGGTCGCCGACAAGACCTGCAAGATAAAGTCCTGGCTGGAGTTGGCTCCGACAGGATCCTCCGACGGTCAAGTTAGTTCTCCGTCCAATAAGAATGGAGTACTCAGAAAGAAAATGAGCAAAGTAGGAAGCAGAGAGTTAAAGCTTAGAGAAGAAGTGTATCTAAAAGGTCTTTTATATAGATGGAGCGCGTAACAAACTGATAGCGACAGCCGTAACCATCCGATAGTGGGTCGTTCGGACCACATGGAGTTTATTACTGAGAGTAGTGTCTTTTATCATGACTTGCCAGTCCATTGGAGATTAATGATTAGAGTTCGGATAGTACTTCTACACTTGTGAGGGAGCTATAAGCAGTGAAGAACTCTAAGTCCTAGTGGTCTAGAGAGATTCGGTTTGTAGGGTTGCTGATACTAGCTAAGTTGGAACTTGAACTTGTATTGACGATGAGGTCCTTTCACTGTTTAAATCCGCTCAACCAACATGCATAATGTAAGATGGTTTATTCAATTACCAAAAGAAGTTCATCTGAAAGGCGCACGATCGATAGAAGCACGACTGAAAGAAATTCGACTGAATGGAGATCGACTGAAAGAATACCGTCTGATAGAAGTTTGGCTGGATGGAGTTCATCTTGAAGGAGATTGTCTGGAAGGAGTCCATCTGAAAAGGATGCTACTAGAAGGAGCTTGTCTAAAAGGAGTCCATCTAAAAGGATTCCATCTGAAAAGGGTGCTACTGGAAGGAGTCCATCTGGAAAGGGTGCTACTGGAAGGAGCTTGTCTGGAAGGAGTCCATCTAGAAAGGGTGCTACTGGAAGAAGCTCGTTTGGAAAAAGTCCATTTGGAAGAAATTCTGCTGGGAAGAGCTCTGCTGGAAAGAGTTTTGCTTCGAGGAGTTCTATTGGGAGGAGTTCTACTGGAAAAAGCTCTGCTGAAAAGAGTTATGATGGAAGTTCTACTGGGAGGAGCTCTGCTGGAAAGAGTTCTATTGGAAGGAGCTCTGCTGGGAGGAGTTTTGCTAGGATGAGTTCTGCTTGAAAGAGCTCTGTTGGGAGGAGCTCTGCTAGGAGAAGCTCTATTGAAAAGAGTTCTACTGGAAAGAGCTCTGCTAGGAGGAGCTCTGCTCGGAGGAACTCTACTAGTAGGAGCTCTGCTAGGAAGAGCTCTGTTGGGAAGAGTTCGGTTATCCTCAAAATCTATTACCAATCAGGGGGTTGGGCTTTGATACTCAAGATCCTGTCATTCGTCCCCCACCACTTAAATCCTGTTATTCATCCTGAGTCAAAGAGTAAAGTTAATGAAATAATAGTTCTTTTTATTGTTCAAAATCGTCCAGATAGGCCTTATCATGATTTTGATAAGTTTTGCAGCCAAAAATTGTTGTTAAGAAGATCGACAGATTCACAGCAAATGGAGGTCGGCTATTAAGCACTTCGACGGGAACATATTTTACCTCCAACAGCCTCTAAAGAAATTTTAACTTTGGTAGGAAGAGTTTTGCTCATCTCTTCCTCTTCCATGGCCTCGACCACGGCCACGATCTCTTCTACGAGATTAGTTCCTTACATCTTTGTCACCATCATCTCCTTTGGTTTTGAGAGAGAGCTTCGCTTGCAAGACTTGCTCCATGTCATCTTGCTTGCCTTTATTCAACCTTTCTTCATGAGTACATAAAGACCCATTCAATTGATCAATGGACATGGCATCCAAATCCTTGGTATTTTCAATAGCAACAATAATATGCTCAAACTTTGAATTGAGGAAGTAAAGAATCTTCTCTACAACACGAACACCTTGAATATCTTCACCAAGTCTCTTCATGTGATTCACAACTACTAAGACACGTGAGAAATAATCTGACACGGTCTCGATGGCTTTCATCTGGAGTCTCTCAAACTCAGCCCTTAGAGTTTGAAGATGAACTTTCTTCACTTTATCCACTCCCTTGAAGAAAGTTACAAGAATTTTTCATGCTTGCTTGGCATTGATTGCATTGACCACCTTCTCGAACATATCATCATCCAAACCTTGATGGATAAGGGTGAGAACATTTTGATCCTTTTTCCTTTTTCTTTGTAAAGCTACCTTTTGAGCTTGATCCAACTCCTCTTCATCTTTAGGTATAATAAAACCTTGGTCAACAATCTCTCATATTCCTTGAGAGCCAAGAATTGCCTTCATTCTAATTGTCCAATTCTCATAGTTATCTTTGGAGAGACGACGAAATTGAAAGAAATATGATGTATCCTTTGAAGCCATCCTCTCCAAGAACTCAGCTCTAATACCACTTTATTGGAAGGTGATGGGCACATACACACACTAATACAAGAAGAGAAGAAGTTGGAGAAGTAATACTTTGATTAATAGAACTCTTCATCCATAATTCTTGATACAAAGTACATTATATGATGCTTTAATGAATTTTTTAGACTCTATTAAAAGACAAAATGACTAATCACGAAATCATATTAAATTTTAATAATAAATATAGTAGAAAAATAAAAAAAAATTATTTCAACAATTTTTCAGTTTTAACGGCCAGTGCAGATATATTTTACAAAAATAATCATAATTTTCTCTAAAAAACTCTAATTCATGCATCGTTCAAAGTATTGAAAACTAGAAGAGGTTTCCAATCATATCCTATTTAACTAAATTTACTATAAAATTTAATAATAATATATTTTTTTAAAAAATATTTTAAAATTTATTTTTGTAAATAGGAAGAGCTAAATTTATTTTCAAACATCTGGATTTGGCGGAACGGAACACTTTTATCTTTTGACACGCATTTGGTTGGTCCTCCATCGTTTTCAACGATGCAATGCCACCGGGTTATTGAACGTTTGGATCCTGCGGGGCATGTTTGGCACCGTACAGCTCTCGGTCGCCACCACATCGGCTATTTATCTCCGTGATGGATGATGTGGCAGTGACCGAGCGCTGTACAACTCTCTACGGTGCAGACACGCATCGCAGAGGATCCTGACCGAAGTCAATGCCTCTGCTCTCATCTCATATTAGATTCCTGCATCGACATCCGGTCCTCATCACTGATAGCCCCAGAGAGAAATCAGATCTAGCTATCTCTTCCTTTCCTCCCAGTCCCAACTAGTCTAGGAAGAAGATGGCGATCATATTGAGCGCCTTCGTCTCTAGATTTGGCAAACTACTATTCGATTTGGCGAAGGAGGAGGTCGAAATGCTCTTCGGTGTGCCTGGCGAGATCAACAAGCTCCAGAACAAGCTCCATATGATCAGCGAAGTCCTTGCGGATGCGGAGAGGAGGAGGATTAAGGAAAGGGCCATTGATTACTGGCTCAAGGAGCTCAAGGATTTTATGTACGATGCCGATGACATCCTCGACCTCTGTCTCATCGAGGCTGACAAGCGTAAAGAAGGATCTTCCTCCACTAGTTCTTGGGTACGCTTCTCCTTTCCCTTTCTCTCTTGGATCCGAAAGCTACCGGTTGATCATGAGATCGGCACGAAAATTAGAGAACTCAATAAGAGGCTTGAGGAGATCTCGAGGGGGGGGTCTGGCTTCAATCTCCAAATCAGTCCCCCCGACAAGCAGGAAGTGACGTCTCGAAAAGGTCGCCAAACATCTTCTGTAAGTGAGATTGATATTGTAGGATCTGAAATTGAAGAGCACACTCGGAGCTTGGTGGATTCGCTAATTAAGGATGACAGACGGAGAAACATTCTTGTTTTCGCAATTGTGGGTGCGGGTGGGATTGGCAAGACCACACTTGCTAAAAGGATATATAATGACGGGAGGATTGAGGATGGGTTCTCGGTGAAGAAGTGGGTGTGTGTATCGCAAGACTTTGATGACATAACTTTGCTGAAGGATATCTACGACGGCACCAAGGATGATCTTGCCCGGGATCAGAGTAGGTCCTCGCTTGAGCCCAAAGTCGAGCGCAGTCTTGGGGGTAAGAAGTTGTTTCTCGTTCTTGACGATGTTTGGACTGCAAAAGTTTGGTGTGAATTGTTATGTAACACGTTAAAAAGTTGTGCTGCTGGCAGTAGGATCCTTGTCACTACAAGAAATGAACAGATTGCAAGGCAGATGTTGGCAGTGGACATCCGTCGCGTCAACAAACTGTCTGTAGAGGATGGTTGGTCATTGCTTTGCAAGAAGGTGGTCTTGACAGGGGAGGAGGGAGAGATCCAGCATCTCAAAGACATAGGGATGGAGATTGTTAAGAAATGTGATGGCCTTCCTCTAGCCATTAAAGCGGTTGCAGGGGTGCTATGCACGAAGGAGAGGACCAGAAGAGCTTGGAGTGTAGTTCTTGAAAGCACCGCATGGTCCACATCTGGGCTTCCTGAGGAGGTCGAGGGAGCATTATATTTGAGTTACGAAGACCTACCAAGCTATCTGAAGCAATGTTTTTTATACTGCTCATTATTTACTGAAGACTGTATACTCGATAGGTATAAAATTACTGGACTTTGGATTGGTGAGGGATTTGTGAAAGCTGAGGGGAGTTCGACCATGGAAGAGACAGCGGACGAGTACTACAGAGAGTTGATTATGCGAAATCTTCTGCAGCCACGTGGTAAGTCGTTTTGCCAGATGCATGACCTCCTGCACAGTCTTGCTCGGTATCTGGCACAAGATGAGAGCTGGGTTGTGAGTAAGGTGCACGAAGTAGGCAGCAGTAATGGGCCGATGAAGCTGCGTCGTGTATTTGTCAGGGCGGTGCACGAAGTTGCCACTAATGGGCCACTGACGGAAATTGTTGATGTCTTAGTAAAAAAAGACTCGCTGAGGACCCTAGCGTGGGAGCCGAGACTCATGTCTGAGGCTCAGATGGATCTTATTTTTAATAAACTTTCTCGTTTAAGAGTGCTGGATGTGTCTTTCTCGGAAATCCAAAGATTGCCAGATTCTTTGGGTAACCTCATACACCTGAGGTACCTAGATATCTCATGGACCAACATAAGCGTGATACCGGAAAGCATAGGGAATGTCAGAAATCTACAGAGACTAAATATGTCATACACCAAGATAAGCGTGATACCTGAAACCATAGAGAATCTCAGAAATCTACAGTTCCTGGACATGCGGAAATGCGAGTACCTTTCTCGCCTTCCCAACAGTATCGTGAATTTACACAACCTAAGGTATCTCTTAGTTAATTTTACGAAGGTGGTTGGGATGCCGGCAGGGCTAGGAAGGCTTCAATATCTTCATACACTCAAAGGATTTATGCTGCAGAGGAACAAGTCAAAGGGATGGTGCACGATTGAAGAATTGAGATCCCTCTCGTGTCTCACGGATCTCTCAATCGGTAGATTGGAGTGTACATCCAGCAGCTCCGAGGCAAGAGCAGCCCAACTTAGAAACAAGCCCAAGCTTAGTATACTCGAATTAAGTTGCACGCCGGGCCTTCAACCCAGCGAGGAGGAGACGAGGAGAATCGAGGAGGTGTTTGAAGAGCTGCACCCTCCACCTTCTTTGGAAGAACTGAATATCAGGGAATACTTTGGCCGTGAGTTCCCAAAATGGATGGCAGAGACATCTTCACCAGCATCAATTTCTTTTTCCAAATTTGAGGAAGTTAGATCTACAGAATTGCAAGTACTGTGAGCGGCTTCCGCCTTGCGGACTGCTCCCTAATCTTGAATATCTTAGCATCAGTGGTTTTGCTGCATCAGTCATAGATGTTGGACCTGAATCTTCGGTTGGTAGTAGCAGCACTGGTAGTGGCGGCGGCAGAGCAGCAGTAGATACCTCCAACCATGCATTCCCCAGCCTGAAGTCACTATGCATTTATAGAATGCCTAATTGGCAGGAATGGCATTGGGATAAAGGAACACAAGCAATGCCATGTCTGAACTACCTGTCGCTTCAAGAATGCCCCAAGTTGATGTCTCTTCCCGAGGGTCTCCTGCTCCACGCAACCTCCCTGACAAAATTGGAGATCCGCTTTGCACGCAGCCTAGCAGCAATTGAGAACCTCCTTTCGCTCACAACCCTCAAGGTTAAGTGCTGCCGGGATCTGGAGATAGTTTCAGACCTCCCTATGCTCACAACCCTCGAGGTTGCAGACTGCCCGAAATTGAAAGTGGCGGAGAATCTTCAATCCTTGAAAAGAATGAAACTGGTCGATTCCGACATGAAATCACTCCCATCATACTTACTGAAACGAGTGCAAACAAGTTCAAAGAAAAGGAAAAGAGTACAAGTAGCACATCTGGAGAAGCTGGAGATCCACTGCAGCATCGAACTGATGAGAAAGATTTGCCAAAGGGCCGACCCTGAGTGGCCAACAATCCAAGACATCCAGGAGGTGCATGTATACTCGAAGGGTAGATCGGTGCATGCCTTGTATAACAAGTCCCCCTTCAGCTTCACTACAAATTTCAACGACACCACCACCACCAGCAGTCCCGGGATGCCCTCAAGTAGTTCAACCATGGTTACGGTTCTTTCCCGGTATATGGCTTGCCTTGGCCTGTCTTCATTTTCTCTCTCTTTTCTTCGCTTCCTTTCAGGAAACAGCTTATGAGATCTTTACATTGCAACAGCAGCCAGCTAAAACCTTTTTCCAATTCTTTGTTCCCACACGAAGTATTCCTTGATACATATTTTAAAATTTATTTTTATTGATTCCAATAATGGAGAACGTCTGTTACAATTATTTTTCCTGTTAAGCGGAGCATATAAATGAACCAGAAGAACAGGGATTCTAAGCTTCCTTTTAGCCAATGGACTTGGCAATTGGATCTTTACTTTTCTTCTGGCCCAACATATGTTCGTGTGTATTTGGTTTTCGAGGAATAACTGGATTATCTTCTTGCCTATTGCGTATCCCATTATTGTTTTTTGATACCTATCTTGTTTCTCAGTTTGTTAAAGCTTTGTTAATACCATCTTCATAGAGAGATCTTCTTGCATTGATGTTTTATGAGCCCATTTCATTCTTTCTTGAATAAAGCTATTATACTGCACATTCTGAATATGTGAAATTTTCAGACGATGCTCAGAAACCAAGGGAAAAAATCATTTAGATAAAGACATTGTGAGAGTAAAATGGGTAAAAATAATTGAACTTCAATCCTTCACGTGATTTGTTTTAATGTTAGATTTCTCTAGAAGAAATTACAAGATACTTGGTAAAGAAGTTTCATGGACCTCGTTAACTACATTCTGGCACATGAAACTTTCATGGACATGTTTTGATGTGGTATGAAACTAAATGATAGGACCAGGAAGAATGGAACTAAACCACATTTAAGTTAATGACTTGGCTAATGAATGGCCTGGGTGGGGGTCGGTAAGAAAGCACATAGGTGATACTCTTCTCATCATCGTTGGTATATAAGTTTTACAGGAAGAGGGAAGAGCATGATAGGATTGATGCACTATATTGGTCACAGATTTGAAAAACCAGTTTCCGAAAGCATCATGACCATTGAAACAACAAGACAGTTTAACATCAAAAACTGATCAAAAGTCTATCACATGTACCTTGGAGAAGGGTAAAATATGCTACTTACCATGATGGTTTGCAAATCATGATGAAAAAGCATAAGAAGAAGGGATGAGGCAAAATGTTCATGGAAAAATTAGAAAAGGTGCAACAAACAGCCAGCAGGATGGTAGTGGTGGGTATTAGAGGGTGGGACTTGACATTGAGATCAAGCGGCACAAAGTAGTTAGCAGGGAATGTATGCTACTTGGACAAATGCCTTCTCTCTGGTCAAGAGTAGAACCATCCACCAAGAGCCATTACTTCCATAACACATATGGTCACAGCTGTTCAGCCCCCACTTATTAGTCTTGTTTTTCCACGTAAAACTGGTCACATATCCACCTATTTGCATCTTTTCTATATAAATGAATTGTAGATGCCCATCAATATCATCCACCGCTTCAGCATCTCTTTTTGTTAAATAAAGTGAATAGAGATCTAAATAAAATTTGCTATATTAATATCAAAAAAAGAAGACGTGCTAAGCACATGTCATGCATATATGAGGAAGTATAGATAGTTTTTCGTGCAAGACTATGACATCCTTCAGGCCTACCAGGTTCTACCCAGGGCATGCAGATGTGGGATGGAAGGGGCCGAATTGAATCAACCATGGTAATTACATTTGCATTAGTTTTTACCTACCCTATTACTTTCAATGGCATGGATCAATTATGATATATGGCTATTGATGGTTGATGCTGTCCCTCAGAACCATATTGCTGGATGATGTACCATCTCATTTAAGGAATGAAAATTATGTATGAGAAAAACAAACTCAGAATTTCTAGCTTGCTCATCTTTTCACCTTAGATCATGCCGTATTATAAATTGGTTGATGACCATGGTGATTTCCTCATCATTCTAGTAGTTCATTGTTTCATTGAGAGAAAGGAATCTGAAGATATTATGCAACATTATTACCTCTAATATCATCGGAAATGATTTACTCATCATTTAGAAATTTCATTCAAAAAAAAATCATGCTACCGTAATTTAGGACATCAGTTCATAAAGCAATCTGATTTCTAAAGCTATCTATTTTTTTTCATGCAGAAGGCAGTTTAACATTGAAGATGGACTCATGCGCAACTCCTAGACCACCACTCTAGTCTTTCAATTTTGACTTCCGTAATATTTAATGGCAACTACCTTCGGTAGTTAAAACAATGAGAAACCAACAGTTGTCCAAGTTCCCAGACTGGTAGAGATTTTACAGATATTTTCACTATGATGTATGCTTTGATCTATCTGAAAAAGAAAAAAAGAATTATTTGTCTATTTTCATCTTTTATATATGTTCCTGTTCTTCCTTATTTTTCATATGGTTTAACAGGATTTTAAGCTCAGATTAATTCAATTCCCTGTGTCAAAAGGTCCTTGTGCTGGAAACACTAGAGAGCAGCATGACCTTGGGCATGCAAAATAGTATCTACGGTACTAGTTTTGAAAATCTCAGATTAGGAACTGGTAGTAATAAACAGTTACCAGTTGCCAATGATCTGATTAGTGAAACGAAATATGAACCCCATGTTGTTTTTTTTTTTCTTTTTTCCAGATACTAGCTAGATTCACAATTGCAGAATGCAGTAGTTATCTTCGGGATTGAAGTATGCCACAGCACAGACTGGGTAAAATTCAGAATTTGCCTTCTGCTAATCCACTGCCTAGCTCTTCAAAATTTCTGAGATGAATTTTCACATTTAAGTAACTAATTGTACTCCATGTCCCCATGAAGCCCGAAACAAGGGTAGAAACTTCTTCTTCTGTGCATCAGATATTGTCAGTACATGGCCTTCTGAAGCTGCTGCATATTGCATTTCTTTGGAAAGAAATGAGCTACCAGAAACTGGACTGGTCATGCATCATTGTATATAAAGCAGATATTGAATTCAGGAAATAAGTTTTCGAGATGTTTATGCACATTAATCTGCAATAATTTTCCATCGAAGGTCATGTTCTATATTCTAGGCCAAATATATGCATTACAAAAAAAAAAAAGTAAAGATTTTTGGATGGCACTTTCCAGTATGCAAATGAATTATGGCAATAAAGCATGCAGAATATAAATGAATCTAAAATAGAAAGAAATAATTGTATTTTGCAATTAGCAGAAGCATGTTATTTTAATCTGCAAAAGCAACACAACTCGAGTGCAGAAAATGCATTTAAGAATGGAGAGAGAGTTCATCCATCCATGCTGATTTACTTTTAAGATTGAAAATCTAATAGATGCAGATCAAAAGAAATTTATCTTAGAAGATCTGTTCATACATATGCAAGAAAACCTTAAGAAGCACCATGAGTATGAGGTCGTGAATCAAGTAAACTGTCAAGTCAAAAGGCAAAATTCATATTCCTCATGTTTGGCTGGAGGGAGTTGGACTTTGAAATGGAAATAGAAACGAGTGACTCCCATTCGAGCTATTTAGTTGGAAGGAATTCCATTCCCATTCCAATTCGAGGAGAATGAGGATGCCCCGATTCCCCAAAACTCAATCTCTATATTTCTCTAGCATTTAAATTCTATTTTGATTTCAATTCTGATCATGAACCAAACATGCCCCGAGTTTCTATCTTGCAGGTTATTAGGATGATCCAGAAAAGGGAGGGAAAAAATGAAAAGAAAAATGGTATACATCGCCATTTCGATTCCGATTCTAGCCGCAAACCAAACATGCCCCGAGCTTCTATCTTGCAGGTTATTAGGATGATCCAGAGCTTCATCAAAAAAGGAAGGGAAAAAATGAAAAGAAAAATGGTATAAGCAACTCAGCACCATGTGCTTAATGTCTTCCATCAATGGAACGCGGTCTTTCAGCCTACTTTTAACCTCAAACATGGTAACGTGGCATCTTTTGCAGCTTCTACCAACTCTGGATTTTGAAACGTCTTGTGTTATTCATTCAACCGGACTAAAAAGAAATAAGTATCCAGGCATCTGATTGGCAACAAAATCGAAATCTTATTTCTATAATTTAGTACCTGCACCACGGAACCCATTTTGTTAAATATTTGAAGTGTCGTTCTGTTTTTACTTCGTGGTACCTTACAGATTTAACAATTCATGACACTTCAAGTGCACATGTATGCCGATTAAATGCTTCAGTTATAGCTCTAGTAAGATCTACGGTCATACCGTATTCGGGTCACATTCATCTCTTATAAGTCTTATGACAATAAAATTGTATACATAGCCCCTTCTAGTTTATTTATTTCCTTAACAACAGTGTCCAGTCCCATATATGAAAAATTAACCATACTTTCAATAGAAAGAAAAAGTTCATAGGTCAGCAACAAATGATGATAAGATATCAGGATGAAGTTTTAAGCAGAAGGTATGCTGCATCTTTATATGAAGCTTGTTATTTTCCCTCATTTGTGGCAGTTCTAAATTGCCCAGGGGCACACATCACCAGCTAGCAATAATAGCCTTTGTCTAAAAGATGTTTTTTCTGAAAAATCCTGATGACTGCTTGCCTACAAAGAGGACGTACATGACATAACACTAATGTCAAGAATAAAAGGAATATGAGGGACCAAAAAAAAAAAAAAAAAGTAAATGTTTTTTCCTCATTGGAAAACAGTTATATTCTTTGAACTTCTGAAGTGGTCTTAAAGAAAGAAGTATTCGAGGGCTCTTTTACTATAACTGTTATTATGCTAAATTCATGCATCTGTATTCCATAATGGATGTCGAATATATAAAGCACTATCCTACTATAGCTCTTGTACCATGATTGTTAACATGCTAAATTCATGACCTCTTTTACCGGATGAAGAGGCTGGTATGACAAAAAATAAGTTCAGTTTCAGAGGAGTCACACATTAATTATTGAATTCTGAACAGAAGTTGTATCACCAATATGGAGATTTTGGCAGTTAAAATACATGAATTTATGTTGTTGGAGAAAGCCATAGATAAGTGTCGTCATTTTTCCCACTAAAAAGGATTTAATGGGCATCCTAAAGTGGGAGAGGGAGTGCACGATTACACGTCCTCATAAAAGTTAAAAATAGAAAAATAATTGAACAATATAATTAATTATCATCAAGTATTATAATTGTTGTAGGAGGACAGCACCTTTAGTCCCACATCGATTGTGAGTCAGGCTTATATGGGATCGGGGCCTTTTCTCTTCCATCGAGACGCTTTTTACATAGGACAAAACCGTGAGGCCTTATGCCCATGGGCCAAAGCCCCAAGTGCACTAACAGACCAAAGCAAATAATACCTCGCACGAGCAAACGCAGAGATCGATCCATCCGAGCTCTTGACTGCAATATTGGTGCCGTCTGTGAAAACCGCTTCCTAGCCACGCACATATAGTCCCCTTTGATTTGGTGGGTGTTGTAGAAAGACGGAATCTTTAGTCCTACATCGGTTGTGAGTCAAAAAGGATTCTGGCTTATATAGGATTGAAACCTTCTCTCCCCCTCTCCAGCAAGATGTTTTTTACATAAGACAAAATCATGAGTCCTTGTGCCCATGGGCCAAAGCCCTAAGTGTACCAACGGGTCAAAGCGGACAATACTTCATGCGCGCAAGGGCGCAGAGATTGACCCAACAATGACCTTTTTAATTTTGTATATCTAATTATTGTCAAGTAATTTGCAGGTCTTAAATTACCGCATAAGATAACATCATGAGCTCTTTGAAACTTAATAATCGCAAGGAGAAAAAAAAAAAGAGGATAAACATTAGTTAAATTGTAAATGTACTTATAAGTTAATGATGCAGCAGGATATCACTCATCTCAACTAAGGTTCATAACACCACATATATTCCCAATCAAACACGAACTTTCACATTTTCACATGGTTATCCTCCCATACACATTCGGGGGCATTTTGCAGAAATGGCCCAGTTTATTTCCACTTTTGAAGATCTGAACCACCTTTTCTACGTAGGAGTGGCCTACTTTTGAAAATCTTCAAAGACCTCTGCCTTTAGCCCACATATACACTCTAGCCCATGAATGTGCATTGTACGCTCAACAGATATGTGCTTTCAGTATTAAATTTATGTGCATTCATATAAAAATTACACAAATTCGTTACAACATATGTCATTTGACTCTGCTTAAACATACAGTTCGAGTACATTTGCTAAAGCCAAGGGCAAAGGCATTTGAAAACTTTTAAAACTCATTCATGAAAATAAATAAGTTAAAGGGGCCCAAATCTATAAAATGTAAATAAAGCACAAAATTATAGCAAAATTCCCTACACTTGAACCCAAAGAGGTTGGTCTTGAAATATTCTGCATTAAATGGGAGCATGTTTTAGAAATTGGCATCTGATGACAGATGAGGAAAGCACAGACATCTTTAAATCATTCCCAATTTCAAATTGGAAGTTGAAGAGATCAAACATTATCCAACTGATGCATGTAGAAGATCGTATCTTACAAAATTTCAGAATACTATTTTACATTCTTCACCATTTCAAATGAAAAGATCTATGATGAAGATGAAAAGATATGTTGATATTTTCCTCAGTTTCTCCTTTAACAAAATCAAAAACAAAACTATGACCCTTGCCCACAAATTGCTCCCTCAATAGTCAATTGATCTATGAGCCAATACAACTCCTTAGTTGTGCTTCATTCAGTCTTAGTGCTTCTCTTTAAAATCATTGCTAATATTCAGAATGACGATACAATCTCGTGTTAGTAAACAGAAACTATAATATAAGGATATTTAAATCATGCAAACTTTTGCTAATGTAACAATATGACAACTAGTGGATGAAAAATACATGAAATTTGATCAATATAAAGACAAGGCATGGTGTCCATGATGTATTTGAACATAAGAAAATATAACATTTTTCATACAAAAAAAAAAAAAAAACTGTCAATTTTCTGGACCCCATACAAAGGGTATTTCCATGACATTGCATGTTGAAGATTTAGGAATGAATTTTGGTATGCAACTGCAACTTTTCAATCATGTGGCAATAATTTCTGATTTTCAATATGATGCATCATTAAAAAAGGTGCGATAACCAGCTTTATTATTATCTAAAACAAAGAATCCTGCATGTGTAGAGGACATGGGAAAACTAATAGAGTTCATTAAACTACCGCACCATCTTTATTTCTAGTTTTAACAAATTTAATCACCAAAATAGTATGCCTAACTTCCCAATAGTCAAACTACATATAGACACACACAATATGCCTGTACCTATATGTATAATATATACAATCAAATTCCATATAAGCTTAAGAGATCTAGGGGGAATGCATTTTGATTAAGCAATTGTAGATGCTAGTAGACAAGATAGAGAACCTGAAAGACATTGAATAAGGGGTAATTGAAAAAATGCTATGCCCAAGCTTAAGAGATCACACAATAAGTCATACATAATATGTGCATGTGCATATATATATATATATATATATATATATATATATATATATAGACACACACGCACGCACAATCAAATTCCATGTAAGTCTAAGAGATCTAGGAAGGGGGGATGCATTTTGATTGACCAATTGTAGATATTAGTAGACAAGGTGGAGGTAACCTGAAAGACATTGAACAAGAGGTAATTGAAAGAATGTTATCCACAAGCTTGATAAGATCAGAATTGTTAATGCAGCGAACATGAACAATATAACAATCTTGAAACAAAATTGTATTACATAGCACTGGGGGGAGATTCATGCTCAAATTTAATAACAAACATCCATCAAATTTAGAAATCAATACAAATTGAAAATTTATTTAAAATGCTATTAACTTCTAGTACATTATTTTGAAATAACATCATTGCCCAACAAATCTCCCTACTAGTGCTCTCTCTAACTTTCTAGATGATAATTAAGGCTATCACAGTATTTGTTTTTTTTGTTTTTTTTAATTCTACTAGATAATAAATTTTAATCTCATGGCTCAGGGAATTATCCACCCAAGAAGAAAACAGGGTCGTATGTCTCTGGAATGCACTACTTTGAAGCACAGACAAGAAATCATGAAATGAAAACGGTAGAATACAAACATGCTGGTACGGTAAATTTTTAAAAGGTAGGATACATACATACACATATATGCAATATCATATATAATAACTGGACAAGTGAAATGCAGGTTTAAAAAATTAATACAAAAAAAAAAAAATTACAGAATTCAAGGATAAGAGAGATAAAACATGTAGATTAGAGAAAGATTATTGGTATTTTTTGGTTTTTTAAATTTTAAAAAGAATCCAATGAGATGGGGATGTGGATGAGAGATGGAAGGAATTTTTTGTTTTAATAGAGTCCAATTGACTTGGGATGTCTAAGAGAAACTAGGTAAATGAGAGATAAAGGTGCCAAGATAAATCAAGGTACAAGTTGATTATAATCCAACTTCTTAATCTATTCCTTTGCAGATAATTGTGAAGAAAGAAATAGGAATATTATGGTTATACGATTTAACAAATGGAAAATAAAATTGCATATTCTTCTCTTATTTAACAGTATACCATACATACATATGCGTGCGTGTAGCATCAATATCCAAAATTCTATCATTTAGTGATAACTCGAATTTGTAGATTACGCTCCACACATTATGTAATAATACCAATATGAGAAAGTCATATTCTACACCTCATTCTTGAAGGTGTGGGTGAAGTATTTTAAAAGTATTCAAGGAGTATCCAAAACCTTTTTTTAATTTTAAGAAATAATAACTTATAAGTGTCTGACATGTATTCTAGAACTATTTGACTAGCATCAATATTCGATATGTATCCATGCAAACACGACATAAAATTTCAAGCATCCATGCTTCCTAGATGCTCTCGTACTCACTATGACTAGCATGATATGCATGAGCTCTCTTCTCATTCTTCTAAAAAGACTTTGCTATTTTAGGAATTCAGTACTCAAGAAGGCATTACTACCCTAAACGAAGGGGGGAAGAGAAAGCACAAACATGCCCTATCAGCTTAGATTTTTAAGTTATGCTTGCTGCGTTGTGATTTTGGACTCAACAAGAAAACCTCAATTTGTGTTCATGAGAAAAGATGAAAGAAGTGATTTGAAGAAGAAAACCTCAACAACAATGATCAATAAAGACATATATTGTAGCATATAGGCCTACTACTAATAATCTGAAAGTTATATAATACAGCTTGATATGACAAGCCTCAAATGTATCATGAGATATACTATAACATGTAAGCATGATCAAAATACTTATTAGATGATATAGCTTTACATGATTATTGAGGATATATACTAGACAAAGAAAACCATCAATTAGAATAATAGAAAACAAAATTTAAAAACAGTTATGTAGTTAACAAAGGGTGCATTTGATGCCTAAAAAGATGCTGCAGCTAAAAAAAATAGAAGCTGTAAGTGAATCAATTCAACATAAGTATTTCTAAAACTTCTTTTGCATTACCAATCCAATGGAAATACTGCAAAGCTATAAGCATCTAAATTGCCTCTTGCTAAAACATCTACCAGCATGGAGTCAAAGCTGGTCAGGTCCATATACATCAAAATGTCTAAAAACTTATTATCTAGCCCCGCATGCATACTCATAGACAAAGAACTAACAAAAAGGACTTTTTTTAGTTTTCAGCTTACAATCTTCACCTACAATCTTAATCAGACGTAGCAGCCTCCAATCAACTTTCAAAGATTAAAAATAAAAAAGTGGGAAGAAACCAAACAAAGGGATAACTTATGGATCCAACCTTTTCTCCTGAACTAGGACCCAATGTTTCACTATTTCATGTTTAAAAGAATTCATTAGAATCTCACCACACAGAATTTTGAGGTCATTCATTCATGAAAGAGATTTAGTATTGTTCAACAAATTTATAAGTTCCAGAGACCCTTTGAGTGACACTTGAAGGCTTTTCTGTAATGACCCATTCTTTAAGCCCATGGGCCAGCCAAAATAATTTGGCCCGAAATCAAATTTAAATCACGTGCTTGGCATGCGAAAGGAGAGGAGGAAGAAGACTCCAGTGAGGAGTCTATTTCTCACCCGATTCCATCGAAATCGGGGCCGTAGGAGTCCGGAATTGCTTAGGAAACCCGTCTATAAAAGCCCTCTTCCCCTCCGTTAGATCTCCACCCGAATTTGTTTGAGGAAACATCGTGGATCATCCGTGGATTTCTCAAGTTCCACCAGAATTCTTCCTCAAGCTTCTCCGGATTTAGGTAAAGGTCTAGCCTTGTTTTTTTCCTCTTCTTTTCTGGGTGTTTCCCCGTCATTTGGAGCCAGCAAGTCGTCGGATTTGCTTTGAACAGGGCAATCCCTATTTTCCTTGTGGTTCCGCCAACTCCCACCGGCGATAACTGGTGTTAGGACCACTGTTTCGCCACCGCCGGGAACCACTATAGGTGGCCGACGCCGGGTCTTTGGCCACCGCGATTGAGAGAAAGGAACGGGGAGGAAATCCCCTATTTAAATACAAAGAAGAAGAAGAGAGTGCCTCTCTTCTTTCTCCTCCTTTTATTTAATTTTTTCTTTAACTAGGTTGATTTTTTTTTTTTTGGAGTGAATATTGGCAAGTCCTATAGGGTTTTAATTAAATAATTTATATTATATTATTTTAGTATTGAGATTGGTACTATAGAAAATAATTTTTTAGACAAGAGATCTTCGAGCAAGTCTCTTAGCATCTAGTTCGTAGATCGGGGTGCTTATCGATATTAGGAGATTAATTTGGCATCAATAGAAATAAAGATCATCTGAATGTATATTTTTGTACCATGATGATTTTAGTTTTATTGGGATATATAATTTTATATTATATATGAATCACATACTGACTATTTTGATTGCTGGAAACATGATATATGACGTTTTTGAAATGGACAAAAAATGTAATACAAATAATTGAAAGAATTATTGAATGTGTAAGAGGATTTGGATTAGCCATGATGTGGATCGCCGGTCACGGGCCGAAATGTGACATCTTGAATTGTCAGTCAGCTAAATCATGACACTCTGATTTATCTGTGAACCGAAGCTCAACTACGTTGGTTTGCTATTGTAGGCCAAAGCACAGTTATTATGGTAGATTGTCACCACGAGCCGAAGCGTGGTTTATGGATTGCCAATCATGGGCCAAAACGTGATCATGATTAGTCCAAACTGAAAGATGATGATTGATTTGGAAAACATAGATAAAATATAAATAACAAATCATATGAATCTACATGTGATATTTATGATGGATTTGTGATAATATATAATTTTTTATATTCATATTTATATAATTATTATATTATATTGGACATGAGATTTTGTGGCTTATGACTTCTTTTTTATATAGCTCATTCATTATTTTTGAATTGTATTATTACTATTATATTACTATAAATATAATAAGATTTTTACTGGACTGTAAAGCTCATCCCCTCGCGATTCTCTTTTCTTTCAGAGTTTCAGAAGTCGGGTTGAGCATGGAGTTCGAGTGATGAATTTACTAGTTTATTAGTTAATTAAATTTTTGATATCATAAAATATTTAAAATAATTATATTTAAACAAGTTGGCTATTTACCCTGATAAATCTATTTAATTGAGATGTTTGATTTTTATTTATTAATTTTAAAAATATTAAATTTTATCTAAATTTAAGGTCTTGTATTATCTCTAGGATGATACTTTAGGATTCATATGGTTGTGTTTCGTGACCGAACCAAATGTTAGGTTTGAGGCGTGACATTTTCAACTCAATATTTAACCATGCAGGGCTTCCTTATCCCAAGGCATTGAAAAACTATTGGCCTTTTTTTTCTTCCCAAGTGTTCCTCAACCATTCAGGCAGTGATACTGCATGTCCTAACCGTATCGACTTAACTTTTAACTATGGGGATCTATAACTATGAACAGTAGGCTTCTAATTTCTTATAATTTCAGAAACATATATAATCTATAAGCTCATTAATCAAGCACCCATTAGTACCATGTTTTCAGTTTCCGAATAAATTTCCCAATCCATATATTTGTTTCCCTATTGTAGAAGTGACCTTACTTATCCTGCCAGTCTGCACGTTAAGCACCATACTCATCAAGCTGATCAATTATTGCCCTAGACAGATGGATTTGGCTTGTTTGCCTTATATAACCTTACCATGTCACAAGCACCTAATCCCAATTAGACACTTCTATTCATTACTATACCAATCTTTTAAGGGAAAAAAAAAAAACCTGGACTTTCATCACGACAATCATTGCACAATAAACTACAAGGAACATACAAGCAAAAGAACAACCAGTCCTCTACGAGACTGGTTGCCCTGAAATCTTGTTGATGCCAAAAAAAAACTCAGAACCCATCCAAAATCCTATATGAAAACATCAAAGAACCGAACAGCTATAAGAACCAAATCAAAGAAATCCAAGAATCCTCCACCAATCAAGCACATAGCTAACAGATTCAACTACCAACATCAATAACAAACCTAAACGAGCGATCAGAAGAAAATATCGGAGAAGATGGGAGGAAGGAATAGGAGAATACCGAGTTGAAGAACCCCTTCTCATCGTCATAGATCTGGGAGTTCAAGTACTCCTTAATCTTCTCCATTAATCTTCTCCATGGAGAATGGTGACGCCATTGCCGATCGCTCGCGAGGGATTTGGGTTTTGGTTTCGCGCGCGCGCCTCGACCGTTCGGATTTTGGCTAATCTAGCGACCCGCAAAGCCGAAAACGGTGTATAAACACTAATCGAAAAGGGTACCGGAGATTACGCTAATCACGAAAACGCCACCATATTAAAAATTGCTCAGGCGGGCATCGGCCAAAAAAATAAAATAAAATAATACTATAATTTTTTTTTAAATCGAACCCAGAATCTCTGGTTCCACGGACCCGCGCCATATCCATTGGGCCATGGAGTCCCCGATGGGCTTAACGCTCTCGGGGCTCATAAAAATAAATTTTTTATAAAATTCTTGGGACGTGTACAACGGCTCTTCTTGCTTTCTCATCCACTAACATGGAATCCAGCAGTGGAGCATCCAATTGCGTAAAGACACGTGTCCGGTAAGGATCCAAGCCCCTTCCTACTCCTCTCTTAAGCCAACCGCCAAAGATAATAGGGGAGCGAGAAAGGGAGAGAGAGAGAGATTTCATGGAGGCTGTGGGTATTTGCAGCAGTAGAGTAGTGCTCTCACCTTCTCCCAAAATAAAAGCTGGAAATTCTCTCCTTATCAAATCAATGGCCACCCAGAAGCCTGGAACCAGAGTTACAGGTACCAGGAAGGTGAGTTCAGTCATCTCAGATAGAGTAAATATTTGATTGAGAAATCCAACTTGAGTAAACCATACATTGTTTCTGAACTCATAAACTTGGAATTCTGTGGTCATTTTTTTATTTATTATTTAATTATTCCAATCATGATGATCATCATCACCATTTATAGATGATTGAGAATCTTCCTTTTCTGATATCACTGGATCTCTATAAATGTTAATATTTGTGAATGATTTCGTTAGTATTCTCTCCTTTGAAAGCCACATTTACTTCTGTTTCCAGTAATTTAGTGCTTAAGATGCCTTAGCATCAAACGGTGAGCTTAAATAATAAATGTGAGATAAATTTCAAGGGCAAAAATGCACATCATGTTTCACTTTCCTTGACAAAATCCTCTCACTCTACTGTTTAAAAAATAATTTTTGGTGCATCAATCTTGCTTATATAAATTTAAGAAAAGAATAATCGTGAGGCTCAGTTATGCCTAACAGTTAATATGTATGTAATAAAGATTTTTATTTGCCTTTTAAGATTAGCTGCGCACCTTTCATCTCAATCTCAGGTGAGTATTATGATTAGACAGACAGATTATAGCTTATATCAGGGTAGAAGGCACTGACAATTTTGCATTGTGACCCAGACCGTCTAATCCAGACAAGATTTCGGTTTAAATTTAATTAAAATATTGGTGAGAAATAATTAAATGGTTTAACTTTGAACACACTTTTGCAATCAATCTATCTAAAACATATCATGCCATCATTTGACTAGTTTTCCTCATCGTGGATGCTGTCTTTCCCTTATACACTACATAGAGCAACTTCACATCCCAATCATGTATTACAGAAGAGGTTGTGTTGTAAGTCTTTTCGAAATGTTCTGATTAATCCTCTAAGTCTCTAACCATTTTCATTTAATACTCTACTTCTATCCTTTTCCATTCTTTTATTCTAATACTTCCAACTATTCATAAAAAACTTTGTTTGTGCATTTTCTTTTATCTTAAGGAAAAGAACAGGGTATTAAGTATTAACCCAGCCCAACTTCTTTTTTCTGCATATTCATTTTACTGGTCTATTTAATTTTCTACCGTCATCATCAATTCATTCTTAAACCTCTCGCTTTGAATTTTTTTTTTTTTTTACATCACTATTCTACGGTAAAATTTCTTCGGTTCTGCAACACATATAGCTAGTGAAGAAGCTAGTTTCCCATGAAGGAATATACGAGCTTTATCACAATCGCTTCAACCTTCTATGTTGTTTCATTCAAGATCATGAACAACATAGGCCTTTACCTTAACCAACACATATATGAGCCACGTACCTTTTCAAGCAGCCACTTGCTAAATTTTGCTCTCTTTAGCTTACAGGGATCGGCTGTGTTCCCTTTGGGCGAGCCAGGTCCACGAGAAGTAAACAACAGTGCACCACCTGTAAAGCTCTTGACTAATGTGGAAAAGCTTAGGCTCCTAACCAAAGCAGAGAAAGCAGGACTACTGTCAGCAGCTGAGAAATTTGGCCTCTCACTGTCCACGGTGGAGAGGCTGGGCCTCCTCTCAAAGGCAGAGGAGCTAGGGGTGTTGTCCGCGGTCACAGACCCTGGTACCCCAGGGACCCTATTGAGCTTAAGCCTTGTCTTTCTGGTGTTGGGTCCTGTATGTGTCTATGTTGTGCCTGAGCAGTATCCGTGGGAAGTGGCCCTGCAGGTCGTGGTGGCTTCGGTCTGTGTGGTTGGTGGATCAGCAGCATTTGCTGCATCAAGTTTGGTATCGAACTTGCAGAGGTCAAGCTGAATATTGAGGTCCAAACTACTTGTAATAGTAAGCACCAGATGCCAACTAGTGTCAGTCTATCTTTTTTCGTATTTATATATATTTCTTTTTTGTATAAAAGAGGACTTATGGAGTCAGCAAGTTCTTATAAAATATCTGTTTGAAGCATTCATGCAGGATAGAAATCCTTTGTTTCGAGAGTTTTCGTTGATTACTGTGCTTTTTGAGTATATCTGAATGTTCAATTATTAGCAGTATGTTGTCAGAAAGAACTATTAGGAGTGCATTTTAGGAGAGATGGTTACTACGAAGGTTCTAGTTTTCCCGTCGGTCATATGCTAAAAACAACTAGGGTAAGAGTGTTATAGGTTAGATCAAATCTATTCTAAAGTCAATGGAATAATTAAAGTGCCTCTTATAGCCTTACAGAGATCTGTAAACTTTCATTTGGTTACTGTTTATCATCAAAAATGCGTACTTTCTGCTAATCATCTCATCTTTGTTGATACGAGTTATAATACAGAGAGGCATCAAGCATTCCAGAGGCAAGCCTTTTCCTTTTGAGAGTCAAGACTCAGTGAACCTTCTTGCATTGCCTCCTATGAACAATTTCTCATCATATTCTCAAAAGAAACCATATTCCACGATCCTTACCTCATCCATGGAGAGACACTCATACTTGCTCACGTTACATGCAACCCTACCACCTTCCTATTTCGTTACAGGGAAAACACAAGTTTCTTTATCTGAATGATACCATATTTGAAGCTCCACATTTTGCCATGCCTCTAAGTGAAGGCTGTCGCCAGATACTGTGACATTTTCCTCCATTTACTTTAGAAGCTATCTGGTATCTAGATAGCTATGCCATTTACCCTTCCACATTGGCAAGATGGTATATTCAGCAGAGTCAAGAAGGATTCCTATAAAATCAATGATAATTTGCTTTGATACTGTCAGCTCTTGTTCAATCTACCGAAGACCAAACAAAAAAGGTAGAATCTCGATCTTAAACATGACTTGTTATATAACGCCCGTTTTGCCCACCCCATCTCATGCCTTGCAAAGTTTCCAATGGATGAGCTGATCTGCAATCGTGCTTCGCTACGTGGATAAACATCCCCATATTTTAGCTTCCACTTGGGCAAACCTTGCCAGACCCCCGAGCCGCAGGAGAACGGCAAGATCCTAGAGAAAACACTGATTATTTCGGAAAGAAAACAGCAGTCGTTTATCCCACTTTGGAGAATGGCAGGAGGACGGGGAAAAACCGGTAACTTAGAGACCTACGCAAGCTTTAAAAGCTCAACTCGTGATCAAGGAAATTTTTCATAACAGACCAGCATACTCTCATAAACTGATAACTGATACGGGGGTTCTCAAAAGTCCAGAGAAACCAGATTAGAGATTAGTGGCAGCTACTTAAAACAAATTCATGCTAGATATCCAACTCGTGCATCTTCAATTCCCACCGGTGTCCGATATGTAAGATCTGAAACAGGATCTTCCCGTCTGTTCCATCATCAAGGGACACAAAGCAATCCACAAAATGACACCTGCTCATTCTTCCAATGTTTTGCCAAGGTTTAGCATCCTTAAATTATTAATGGAGGACTAGATTCTCTTGTTAACAAATAGAGAGGAGAACTCCTTACAGGGAAGAAAGTAAACTGTGAGGATAAATAAGTTCTCCGGCATAATTGCACTACCATTTTGAATTAATCTCTGTAAAGCAGAAGCATATGTTCAAGGTCTCGGCTGCCTACCATGTTAAGTGTTATGTAAATAACATCACAGTGGGAGAGAAAATTATTCCACATCTTATACTACATGATCCATGATTAATGATGGATGATGTCACAATATACTACTAAAAGCTACCTGCGTCACCAATTTAAGCAAATTTAATTTAATTAATGGCACCTTGCAACCAAAATCTTGAGCAGAAAGCAATACAAAAAGCTCGGATCCAAAAAAAGAACTAGTTGTCCATTCTGGTAGCAAAAGAATCAGACAAAATGGCCATATATCTCATCAAAGAACAGAACCTTTCCAACTTTGACAAAAAAGGCAACTATTTTCTGGTTCTAATCTGGGTGTTCTCTTGTATTCTGTAACAGCAGTTTGATTTGTCACATTAGGGTGGTTCACCCTGCCACCCGCTGCTTGTAGCATGGAGGATGCTGGCCACGGCTTGAATTCTCACCCCAATTCCTAAATTCATGCTTTCCATGTCCCTGGTTGGCATTGAAGCTTCCACACCCCCTATGGTTATCATTCCGGAACCCACCCCTTCCTGTATGATTGTATCTGTTGCCGCCATCACCATTGTCATTGTTAAGAACACCATTGGTAACTGCAAAAACCAAAAGGGCAGTATTGCCATCAGTATCTTTTCTAAGGGAGAAAATTATTTAGCATTAATTACTAATAATATATAAAATACGGAAATAAGTATTACACTATTATGTTATCGACATATATAAATAAATTGATGGCATGTTACTGTTAGCATATATTTTTGAATTGCATCCTCAGTAGTTGATATTTTCTATAATTAAAAGAACTTTGACCATATTATACCCAATGATGGCATCCAAGCATACATTCTTCGGAAAAAGGAAAAGCAATTGCTTAATACATAGAAATGACCTTTATGAAAAAGGACTATAATATTTTCATTTGTAACAACGTACGACCTCAACCAAAAAGATTGGCTGGAAGGTATTATTTTGGTTTTTTAAGCTTGGTATAAGTATCCAAGATCCAGTCAATATATGGCTAATGTGGGATTAGAACACACGTCTTCATAAATCCTCATATACTCCTATTCAAGTCTTGACATCCTCACGAAGCTAAGGGTTATCATCAATCCAATCATACCAAGATCAATCAATAATCAATACAAGTGAGCCTGTGCTATGGTTTCCCCTAATCCATATGGGCCATGGGCCAATTCTCCTCTGATGTCATTTGTAATGACCCAAAACCTCATCAAAAAAAGCTAACCAAAAGGTATTAGTTGATTTCCATGTCCCTTTATAGGCATCCCACACATGGATCCTCACACCACCATGGTTAGAATTTCAATGAGATATCTTGACAAGTGTATCACCCAAAAATCACATATACTTTTCTTGCTTCATAGATTGAATGCCATCATGTAAAATCCCTCTTGAAAAACATAATCATTGGGCTAGAAACAAATTTATGATATCAAAAGACATTATAACTTTACTCATACTAAAGAATAATGCATTTTTTTTTCCTTTTGCGTGCATTGCCGAGGTGAGTGCAAGAATGGATTTGGGTTAAAATACAAGGAATGGATTTGGGTTAAAATACAAGGAAGTGGGTCTGACAAAAAGAAAAAATAAATAAAGAAAAATGGAATAAGGAAATGCTTAGGATGCATATGCAAGTACAAGTTTTCAAAGTATGCAAGCCATCTAATTTTAAATTCCTATTTTGCAGCTAGAATGCACATGATAGTCTTTTTTTTCTCCTACCAGACTGCTACAGTCAATGCCACATACAAATCAACTTAGCCATGACTAAAATTTTGTGCTGCATAAAGTGAAGAACAAAAATAAAAAACACAATGCTTGTCTTGTGTTTTGCTTCTCTTTTCCTTGACAAAAGCTTCTTAGCCTCCAATCATGACAGGTGATGCCTGAAAAGTTCCAAGACAAATTCAGTTATTTGCCATAGGAGAGACTGAAAATTCAAAAAAATTACCATTCAAAAAAAGATAGGATATATGTAGTATCAGGGAGAGACCAAGTATAATTATTTTCACAAAAACTGAATAGCAAGCAATTCAATTTTTGACTGGGAAATATCATTCTAGTGATCTTAACCTTCAACATATTCAATTATCACATTGATATCAAAGCCTACTCTAAAATTACAAAAACCGGTGCAAGAAAATGATAGAGACATAAACTGATGGAATTTAAGTGCCATTGTTATCAACAAAATAAAAGAAAAGGAGAAAAAAATATTATATCTAAAGTGTGACAGATATATGATGGACATGTCGAACATAGTATGAGACTGTTTGATTTAGCCTCTGGTATCCTGCACCAGACATTTAGACATGATAATTTGGATTGACACTTGGGGATGGGTTGTAAGAATAAATTCTTGGACATTGAAAGGACCCAACACTTGGACATGAACCTGCCCAAACACAGATATGTCTTGAGTTGAAAGATCATAGTTACACAACTGTTAGTATGAATATAATCTGAATCAAGATTTTTAGTTCCGGTACCGATAGCCATTCCGGCCGGCCGGTGACACGGTCCGGTATGATTCAGTACCGGATCGGACCGATGCGAACTAAAACAAGAAAAGAAAGAGAACCGGGAGGAGAAAAAGAGAAAAAGAGAGAAAGAGAGAGAAATAAAGAGAGGGAGGGAAGAAGAAAGAAAAGAATGGAGGGAAAGGAGTCGGAGGGCCCATCGGACGGCCTCCGGCTAGCCATCGTGGCCGCTGAATGGCGCAGTCCACACGCGCAGCGCCGCAGGCATGAAACAGAGGTGACGCCCCTGTTTCATGCATTTTTTTAAAAAATAAAAACTTAAGTGAAGCCGGCAAAATATTTGCCGACTTTACTATTTAATAGATTTTTTATAAAAAAAATTCAAAAAATAAAATCGGCAATTAGATTGCCGGCTTTATTGATTTTAATTTTTTTTAAAAAACCTTTTAAATAGTGAAGCCGGCAAATGGTTTGCCGGCTTCACTGTTAATACCCATTTTTAAAAATGGGCCACATGTGAACAGGAGCGACAGCCCCTATTTCGCGATCGTGATGGCGTCCGCACCGCTTTCACCATCCGGTGGCCACAGCAGCCACTCAGAGTCCTCCGATGGCCTCTCTATCGTCCCATCCATCTCCGATGGTCTCCTTTTTTCTTTTTTTCTTGCTCATTGCAGCAGTCCTATCAGACGAACTGAGCCGCGATGGCTTCCGCAACCCTTCAGCAGCCACAGAGGGCCACTGTCAGCTTCCGACGACATCCTCCTCTCTCTCCCTGCCTCTATTTTCCTCTCTTTCTTTTCGGCACTGGTGTGTGTCGTTTCCCACATTGGAACCATCCCGGTTTCCTGCTAGTCTGGTTCAGCATGCCATGGACCACCCGATTGAGGACGGTTCTAAGAACGTTGATCTGAATACTGAAATTAAGTTATCATTTTCTACATATTTCTAGAAATAAAAGAGTTTGTAATGCTAGTTAAAGGACATCGCACTTGCACCTCTTTATTTTCCATCCAGCATGGTACTTTCCTTTTCTAGGGTAATGGTTACATGATTCACAAGCAAAATCTTATATAAATACATGTAAGTTGTTTTGTGTCAAGATCTATGTTCTTTCTTAGACTGGGTCGGCTTAGTGACGTGGGATCAGAACTGTACGTAGGTCTGTTTGGATTTAGGAGTTTTTCTATGAGCTTGGAGCTTGACCCTATTGTATGGTACATATATAGAAAATAGGTCAAGGTTTATATAATGCTGAATATATTGCAATAAAGCTCTTTTCTTCTATAAAATCTCTTATTCTCTCTTTCTCTCTTGAATCCATTGTTTGTGCTTCCATGTTGATTCTTGAAGATCTTTTCTTATTGCTGGCTAATCACCAAGTACCATGCCAGTCCGTGAGAAGGTCTAATAACCTAACATCACTGTCTACAGTATTTGCATAAGGGACTCTAACCATATACTCTCTTTCTTCTTCTGACTGGAAGCTTTGATACTTGGAGAGAGATATGTGGCTTGGTAATAGTGTCTCTACAGATTTGGCCTTTTTCATACCAAACCTCTCCAGAACTTTCTGTATATATCCTCCTTGTGACAAATGGAGCACTTCTTTGCATCTATCCCTGCAAATCTCCATTACAAGGATCTTTGCTAAATTCAGATATTTTATCTCAAATTCTGATGATAATGCTCTTTTCATCATTTTCACAGCCTTCATACTTCTACTGGCTATAAGCATATCATCTACATACAACAGCAGATATAGGGCATCCTTCTTATCTACATCCTTGACATAAACATCGTAATTATGTTCATATTTGCTAAAATTCAAACTCAAAACAAAGCTATCAAATCTATGATACCACTAATGAGGAGATTGTTTCAGGCCATACAATGACCTTCTGAGTAGACACACTTCCTTCCGTCTAATTTTCATGAAACTATTTGGCTGCCTCATGTAGATCCTTTCCTCCAAAGTTCCATGAAGAAAATCTATCTTCACGTCCATCTATTCTAACTCCATATTATACTGTACCACCAACGACAGCAATACTCGAATGAAAGTATGGCGCACCATAGAAGAGAAAATCTTAGTGTAGTTTATTCCTTCCCTCTATGAGTATTCCTTTGCTATCAGCTTTGTCTTGAATCTGACTTTACCTTATTCTGAAGGTGCCTTCTTCTTAGTGAACACCCACTTTAAGCCAATGGTTCGAGCACCTTTTGGAAGATCCACTAGCTGCCACATCTAATTCTTTTCCAGTGATTCCATTTTTTCCATCATGGCCGCATCCATGACTCATGGTGTTCACTCTCCATAGCCTCTGTATAATTCTTCGGATCTCCATTAACTGTGATGAAAGCATAGAAGATAGCCTCATCAATACCATATCTGATAGGTCTTATGATAGTACGCTAGGGCTTGTGCAATGCTACTTCCACTGGCACATTCCTCCTATCTGAAGTCTGTGGCTCCTCTTGCACATCCACTTAAACAGCTGGCTCTTTATGCTGGTCTCCTATCTAGTAAGTATTCTTCTATCTAGCTCCATCTCAATAGGAATATTTCTGTAAATAGATATAGACTATATGTCATCTACCTTTGACAGGCCACCACTATCCACCTTTATTTTTTCAGATCTACTTGTACTCCCAGACCTCTCCAAGATACTCTTCTCATCAAAGATGATAACCCTACTAATTACTGACTTTTGTGCTTGAGAATTCCATAGCAGATATTCCTTGACTCCTTGCGGATATCCAATAAAGATTATTCTTTGAAATTTAAATTTGCTTCTTTCAATTGCCTCCACAAGTGCATAAGTTGGATAACCGAAGACTTTCAGGTGGCCAAGCACCACCTTCTTTCCACTCCCAACCTCCTTTGGAATGCCTCCATTCAGCTTACGATGAGGGGACCTATTAACAAGAAAACAATAAAATGTTATGGCATTACTCCAAAAAGACTTTGAAAGTAATGTTTTGCAGCCTTAAATTCTATGCCTTTCTAGTCAGTGTCTAGTTTATCTTCTCCATGACAACATTCTCCTGAGAGGTTGTCTTTACTATGTAATGGCATTTGATGTCATTCTTCTTATAGTACCTCCTGAACTCTAGGCTTGTATACTCTCTTTCATTGTCTGGCCTCCAGTACTTCACCCGTCTCTCTAACTCCGTCTCTACCTCAGCTCTTCAGGTTCTGAACTAGGCAAATACCTCTGACTTTTTCTTGATCAGATAAATCTACACTTTTCTTAAATAGTCATCAATGAAGGTGATAAAATACTTTGCCCCATCTCTAGCTAATACAGGACCCAGTCTCCACACATTTGAGGGCACTAAGTCTAGCTCTTTCTCATTGCACTTGGTGCTGTTGGCAAACTTCATCCTATATTGTTTGTCAAAAATGCACGGCTCACATAAATCAGTACCCTCCTTCAGGATTGGGATCATCCCTTTTCTGCTTAATTATGTGAGCCCTGAGTGACCCATCCGATAGTACCACACAGTCAAGATAAAAGTTGCTCCTCCTGTGCCACTACTAGCACCTCTATACTATTATTTACAACTGATCCTTCCATTTTATAAAGATTATTGCTCAGTCTTTTACCTTTCATCACCACTAAAGCTTTTTTAAAAATCTTTAAGCATCCACTTCTAGCCTGGCTACTAAAAGCATAACCCTACTCTTTCAAGTAGCCCAAAGAAATCAATTTTTTTTAAAATTTTGTTACATGCTTGACATTAGATAATATACGAATGATCCCGTCATACATCCTCATCCTAATAGTGCCAACTCCAGCCATCTTGCAAGGGTTATCATCTCCAAGGCTAACACTTCCTCCATCAGTCTTTTGATAGGTAGCAAACTACTCCTAATAAGAAGTATGGTGATATAAACATGCTAAATTCAACATCCACGTAGATCACACTCTTTGGACCCATTTGATACAACTAGTAGATCTTCTCCACTACTCATCGAAGCTGTATCATCATTCTTACTGGCCTAATTATGGTTCACCTCATCCTCAGATAACCTATCATGGTTCACCTCGTAATGGTTACATGATCCACAAGCAAAATCTTATATGAATACATGTAAGTTGTTTTGTGTCAAGATCTATGTTCTTCCTCAGCAATCTGAGGATTGACTGCTGATCATTTAACAAGTTGATCTGATCCTCATAAATATGAGTATCTAACTTTCCTCATATTCTTCAGCACAAAAAAGAGTAGGTTGACTTGTTCAAGGAGCATAGCAATTGAAACAATACAATTTGGAAGTGAATGTTGACCACTTGTAGTTAAAAAGAAAAAGGCTGGCCATGTAAGATGTAACTGCACCACTTAGCATCTGTGGTTCTTCCAGCTGCAACATAAACATGATGCTACAAATGCACACGAATACATAGATGAAGAAAGCAAGCCAAAAGATGGCAAAACAGGCATACTTAACGTGAACCACTAGAATCAAAGTATCAGTAAATGGTAAGGATTTTTCACAGTTAATGCATGACTCGTCCAGGCTCATATATCATGTCCTATTTAAAACCAGATGAAGCCACTATATTGTGTGTTCTAAAAATGCTTTTCCAATAAAATAGGGCATGGTCCTCTTATCTAGGAAAATGTTCCAAATTTTCAGATGACATCATGAGGGATTAACTTCAATTCAGAAGACATTTGAATAGCAAAGTAGCCACATTAGTAGAACCTCCCTCCAACAGCCACCAAAACAAAAAGGGAAAGTGAAGAAAAGAAGGAAAACAAGAAAGGGTATGGGATGAAGGCAAAAGGTTTGAATAAGAGCTGGGTATTATCTCTGCTTATTACCTTCTATATCTGATACATAAGCACGTATTCATAGAACTAAGAAAGTTGAGAATAAAAAGGACCATACCTTAATTGCAGCTTTCATGGACTCTAGTGACTCAAACTCAATAAACCCAAGGCAGAAGTGCTTAAACTGTTAAAAAATTGGCAAAGATATAAGATTAACCGGATACAATAACTGAAAAGAAGGAAAAAGGAATAAAGGAGGGGAAGACAATCACATCATCATCAAACAAACCTTGTGGATCCTGATTTGGACACCACGAGGTTTAATAGGTCCAAATTTCTTAAACTCCTCCTCAACTTGTCGAGCTGTGGCATTCAGGGGTAGATTCCCAATGTAAATGGAATGACCTTCAACAATTGATGCAAAACAGTGAATATCAGAACATATAGCATCAAAGCAAAATGGAAGGAATTCCAAATGCAGGAGATATACCTTCATGGGAATTGCTAGAATTGCTCCTCTCAGAGATTGTATTGCTCTTGTAGCAAGAACTTCAGGTGGAAGACTAGCAGCAGTGGATTGCATAAATGGTTTCTCAGGGTTTGTGGGGGCTTGCTGCAACTAGGTAGTAGGCACATAAACTGGTTTACTTGATGTACTTCCCTTCAAATCTTTAACCTGCATCAATTTAAGGAGAAAAGGTTTTGTTTCAGAAAAAAAAAAAAGATCCATGCTGGTAGTCACAAAATTAACTGTGTAGATAATTTTTGAATGTTTAAATGTCAGGAAAAGTTGATATCTTGTTGCACAAAGAACACGCACTCATGGGGTGAAAAAAAAATAACCTACCCATGACAAAGCAAGGAGAATAAGAGGTGGGGAAAAGAAACTGTAATTTATTCAGATAGAGAACATTCTTCTATCGCAGTGTAATGACTCACAATTGATGCATAGGACTTCATAGGCACATCTTCTTGAGCAATGGAAGTTCTTATTTCAGAAACTATGTGGTTGAGCTGGTGGATCTACAGTAACAATGTCTTGAACAACTAAGCCTCCATTTTCTGATGGGATAGAAGCTTCCTCAGCATTGGCAAACTTCAGCTCAGAAATGGCAGTTGCAGGGTCCGGTGCATGACTGTCTTGCACCAAAGTCAGATCTGGCAACAAATATTTAAAGAAAAACCATAAATTCTTATAGAATCATCAGCTTGGAGACGTAGAGTAGAAAAAAAAGGCTGTTGGTGCATAAACTTTTTACCTTAGTCAGTTGCAGCACCACCTATGGCGGTACTAACTAAAATTTGATGGATTCTATCTGGCTGGTTTTCATCCAACAATCTAAAAACATCATTCAGAATGAAAAAACCTGCACTCTTCTGTGGGGCAAGAAAAAATGATTGAGTAAATTTCCATGGGAGCTTATTTATCTCAATCAAGCATCCAGTAACTAAGACAATCACCCCCCACCCCCCCACCCCCCCCCCTCCTCCTCGTTGTATGAGGATTGTGAATCTGCAGTCAGTATCTTTATTTCATATTTCTTGCAGTCCATCATCGACAATATCTTATCATTGATGTCCTGATCCAGAATAAGTAAACAGAATTAATGTATGATTCACAAGCATAACAAAAGAACAGTATCAGGACATGACAAAAAAATCATCCAAATGGAGGGAGGAAAAACCATATCCTGATACTCTACTTTCCTGCAGAACCATTCAAGAAGAGAAAAGATTTGCAGATTAAGATTATAGTGAACAAAAAGACTTAAATATGCATGCATGCTCGCAGAAACACAGTAAAAAGGAAACCCATAAATGAGTCTTTTATAGTAATTATTATATAAGTGCAACTCAAAAAATTCTATAAACCTCACAGCCAACAGTTCCCTACTTTCTAATGTTTGCTTAGCCACACAAACCATAGATAACAAACCTACTCATAAATTCAAATCCAATGAATTAGACATGCTGAATTTAGACTTGCAGTAAGAGAATTTCTAATGGGCACAGAAAGAAAAGGCAGGCAACAGTAAAAACAATAAGTGTTTTCAAACAATAGTTCAGTACAAAACTGGAAGAACAGCAAGCCCAAGAATACAGATAAGGCTTAAAATGATACAGAAACTAAAAATAATCTAGAAGTTATACAACTGATTAAAAATTTGCTCTACAGGTCACTAGAATATATTATTTAGAAACAAGCTTTCACCCTTAGTAAAACCTTCACCGGTGGTTTATCTAAAGATAATTGAAGCAAGTTCTTAGAAAAACATCATAAATTTAAGTATCCTGTAGACAAGTAAATAAAATAAAATAAAAAAAGCAAAAGAACTTATTTTGTTGTTAAAAACATACTTGTATTGTTGTGGCCGATGCCATTACTCCATTGGAATCTGGATGACTAATAATGCTGCAGTCCTGATAGAATTTGTAAGCACTTTCTGGCCATCGATGAAGAATTGGGTAATACTGTTCGATGCATTGCCAACTTGCAAAACCAAATAACAAAAATCATGCCATGGAAAAGAGATAATATCACAAGAAAGAACTCAGTGAGGTGGAAAAGATCAACATATACCAGTTGTGCACTTAGTGGAGCAGCAGGAGTTACAGTTGGGAATGCCATTTCTGCAATTACATGAGTATCAGTACAGATCAAGGAAATAAATAGCAATGATACTGCATCTTTCTCCCCTAAATAATATGCCAAAACATTGAAATGAGAAAAAGACTACCAAATATCAGTACAGGACATGTAGACACACAAATACAGATGTTCGCATGCACATGCATGACTCCATGTAAGCACACACAAAGGAGGGAATGAGAGGGAAGAAGAACAATCAAAGGAGACAAAAACTCCACATCCTTATATTAAAAACAAATTTTCATTCCATGACAGCAATGCGCTCAAAATTCAGCGACAGAAGAATAACATATAAAATTCCATGTAATTCACATACATAAAAATTTTTTAGACCCTAAGATATTGCAGATAGAATACATGCAGAACACAAAAATCTCTCTAATTAGCTGCTGATGGGTGACTAACGCAGACAAATTACTGACCTTCAATATTGCAATGAAAGAGACAAGGAAAAGGTACTGCTAAAACTCAGAAATTAGCAAAAGATAGATATGAACCAACATGTAGTTCTGACCATGTTAAGATTTACCATCGTTCAGGCAAAAAAACGAAAGAATTAGTCTGAAATTTAAATTTTGTACCATGAAAAACCTTAAAGAAAGACTTTGTACAACATGTTAATGGTGAGCAGAGCTCATTGTGGATCATCCGACCCAAAGATCTCCAGAAAACTCCAAAATCTTAGCAAAAGTAACTACAACTTGAGAGAAGTGCTAACACAGTGTGGTGAAACTAAACATTATGCTGCATAAACTCAAAAAACAATACCCAATGCCCATATCGTGACTTCCTTATAAGGCAAGAAACAACCTGAAATCAAGAATGAGGAACACCTAAAAGCTCATTAAAACCAACTGAAGTTCAGATGACCTCTCTTCCACCTCTAAAAACAAAAGGCCAATATGAAAAACCTTCGAAGCAAATGAATCAGAAGAGAGTGTGACCTTGTTACTGAGATGTTGAAAACCAATAAAGCCAGCACAAAGAAATTCAAGTACCAGAATAACCATGCAAAATTTTGTAACCTTTGATATTTTGATTCATTAAGATTTCCAGGGTTTAAAAATAATAAGGATCTGTTGGTGCGAAATCTGGTTGTCGCCAGAGAAGTGCTGGAGTCGGAGAAGATGAGGTCCCTATCGGTGACCTACAAAACAAGTCTCATTCAGAGCCGGGGTTGGCGGCTCCGGCAAGACCTTCTGACGATCAAGTCAGCTTTTTCGATCAACAAAAATGGAATACTCAGTCGAGAAAGTTGCGGAATCTTGGAAAGAAGAAGAGAGCTTAGAGAAAATATATCTGAAGGGTCTCTTTTATAAATAGAATCTGTAATAAACTGATAGTGACAGTCGTAACCGTCTGGTAGTTGGCTGCTCGGGACCACGTGGAGTTTATTGCGGGGGGTAGTGTCTGTTGTCGTGACGTGCCAATCCGTTGGAACTTTCTGGGCGATTGTCGAAAGTTCGATCGAGAGAAGTTCGAGAGTCCTGCAATTGGAGGAGTCTTTGAAGGAAGTCTGACGGAGATGTCCGAATGTGGATCTGCTGGGGGATCCGGAAGTAGGTCTGCTAGAGAAATCTGTATGTAGATCCGCAGGAGGAGAGACCTAAAGAAAAATTCGTTCGATGGAGGGATCCGGCTGAAGGCAAAGTCTGAAAGAAGTCCGACTGCTGGAGAGGTCCGGAAGGAGTTCGACTGCTGGAGAAGTCCAGGAGGAGTTCCACTGTTGGAGTGGTCCGGGAGGAGTTCGGCTGGTGAAGAGGTCCGAAAGAAGTTCGTGATTGAAGCTCCCCTATGATTATGAGTTACACTTGGCTGAGCACCAGACCGAACTTCGGCGGAAGCAAGGTTTACCCCTAATAATAGTTCTTCTACTTTCGAGTTCGAAATTCGAAGGAAGTAAAAAGACGACTGTCAAAGTTCTTTCTTGGGCTCCCGCTCTTGTCGAAATAAGACATTTTGACATTTACCACGCTGGCACCAAAATTTTTCAAATCTGAAATGAGTTCGAAAAGACAGCCCTTCGAATCTTCCATCAAAACTCTACCCTAGGTATGGCGTCATAAAAACTCCACCCATTGCCACTCCTCTGTCATGATGAGTGGGACATGCGGCACACATTGATCGATCGAAGTTGATCCACAATCATAACTGCCTTGGGTTACCTCTGGATTGTCACTAGAAGGAGGGCCTCTATTTTTTGAGGTTTTCTTGTTCTTAAAGGAGTGCTCAACGGAGATCTCTTCTCTTCTCCTCCAAAGTTCTCCTTCTCGGGAGGGATGCCCTCCAGAAAAGCTTCAACTCGGTGGTCAACGACCTCCGTGGCCAGATCCCATCCAGATCTGCCCACTCCTGCTTCATCCCTGGCAACTCAAGCTCCACCTACAGCAATGGTGGATGCGGAGCAGTTCAACTTGCTGGACCAGCAGGTTCACGGCCTCACGAAAGCGATGCAGGTCATGCGGCAGCAGCAGCCTCTGGCGCTAATTCGGTCGGAGCGGACTTCTCCAGAGCCCTATGATTCGATCTAGGGATAGCCAACTCTGGCTAGCCAGCCAATGACCTCCGAAAAGGAGAAGCAGAAGGCCGAGAGCCCCTGCTCCGATCATGACTCTACCCATGGGGGAACTTTGCCTCCATTCAGTCAGAAGACCTTAGAGATCCGCGATCGAGAGGATCTCCTGGATCAAAAACTGCAGGAGATGAATCGGCGGATCGAGAAACTCCGTCATGCTCCCTCCTCCCATGATAATGATATCTATACCGACCCTCCTTTCTCTCACTGCATCATACAGGAACCTATCCCACCGAACTTCAAGCTTTCTCAATTCGAGAGCTACGATGGGACTACCGATCCGGTCGACCATCTGGAGGCCTTTCGAATGATGATGTTGATCCATGGCGCACCAGACGCCATCCTCTGCCGAGCCTTCCCGTCCACTTTGAATGAAGCAATCAGAAATCGGTATTCGACCCTTAAGTCGGATACCATTTTTTCTTTCGATCAGATGAGCCATTAGTTCGCAGCTCACTTCGTCAGCAGCCGGCACTCCCACTGAGGTTCGGACTCCCTCATTAACATCAAGTAGAAAGAAGGGGACTCCATCGGAGCCTATGTTACCCGGTTCAATATTGCTGCACTGGAGGTCTGTAATCTGGACCAGTCCGTCACTATGGCCGCACTGAAGGATGGCCTTTAGAAAAATAATCTACTATTCTTCCTGGAGAAGAAGTACCTCAGAAATTTTGCCGATATGTTGGCTCGGGCTGAAGGATATGTTCGAGCAAAAGAGGCCTTCAAGGCCAAGGATAATGAAGCCATTGGAGAGCGGCAAGTGGACGAGCCGGGCAAGCCTGCTGAGGAAGAAAAGTCAAATGAAGCTTGGCCGCGCTCTCAAACTCTCCCTGAGCACAAGTGAGCCCGAACTCCTCTCCGGCTCGGAAGCAAGGAAGCCCTAACAGAAGGGCATGGCGGGGCTCCCCCTCCAAAGGTTCCATAACTATGCCCCTCTCAACACACCAAAAACTCAAGTACTGATGAAAATCAAGGAGCAACTACTAAGGCTAGAAAGGATGCGCTCCCATCTTGGCAGACACAATCCAAATAAGTTCTACCTCTACTATCATAATCACGGTCATGATATCCATCTCTAGGATAAAATCAAGGAGCTCATTAGGCGAGACCGCCTCGACCGATTTCTACGGGCTCGATCGATTCCTACGGCATCGGCCTGAAGGAAGGAAGGATCAGCCAAGGGCACTGCCGCAACCTAAACCGTTGAGGAGGGAGGAGCAACAAGAAGATCGGCCGTCTCTCGGCATCATCAACACTATCGCTGGGGGACTTCGACGAGAAGAGGCCAGCAGATTTGAAGGATCGGTGAAGAGGTAGAGGACTGAAGAATCTATAACCTTCACCGAAGTAGACGCATAGGGACTTCAATTTCCGCATAACGACGTGGTTGTAATTACTTTAAATATCGCAGACTATGATGTATGTCGCATCCTTGTTGATAATGAAAGTTCGATCGATGTCTTATTTTATAATACTTTCTTTAAAATATCTATACCTGATGGTCGGCTTGGGTCGATAAACTTCCCGTTAGTAGACTTTACCGGTAATGCAGTACCGATTGAGGACATAATAACTTTGGTTGTGGCTACAGGATAATATCCAAGGCAGTCCAGGATATAGGTGGACTTTCTAATAGTGAAAGCCCCATCGATCTATAATGCGATCCTCGGCTGATCTAGTCTAAATGCACTTCGGACAGTAGTGTCAACATATTATTTGAAGATGAAGTTTCTGACAAGCTATGGGATCGAAGAAGTCAGGAGAGATCAAGCACTGACGAGGCATTGCTATTCGATTACCTTGCGGGGAGGACAGCGGTCGAATCCCTGCCTGGTTAACGAATTGGACATCCACGATGATCTAACGGAAGAGTGGAGAGAGCCTATAGAAGACCTCATTTTCGTCCCATTGAACAATAAGAATGCAGAGCATACCATGCAGATCGGCTCCAACTTGAGGGATGAGGTCCGAGAGCAACTCATTACCTTCCTTCGGAGAAATGCGGACGTCTTCGCCTGGATTCTAATAGATATGCCATGAATTGATGCCGAGGTCATGGAACATCGGCTGGCTACTGATCCCAAGTGTCGGTCAGTAAAAGAGAAGATGCACAGCCATGCTCTGGAGAGACAGAAAGCAATTGCAGAAGAAGTCGATAAGCTCCTCAAGGTTGGATTTATCCGAAAAGTTAACTATCCGAACTGGGTCTCAAACATGGTACTCATCAAAAAGGCGAACGACAAGTGGAGGATGTATATAGACTTCAAAAAATTGAACAAAGCCTGCCCAAAATATAGCTACCCCATGTCCAGGATTGATCAACTGATGGTGCAACCTCGGGCCATGAGCTCCTCACCTTCATGGATGCCTTTTTCGGCTACAACCAAATTTGGATGGCATCAGAGGATGAGAAGAAAATCGCTTTTATTACTGACCATGGTCTTTTCTGTTATAGGATTATGCCTTTTGAACTTTAAAATGTAGGGGCAACGTACCAGTGCCTGATCAATAAAATCTTCAAAAAGCAGATCGGCCTAAATATGGAGGTGTATGTTGATGACATGCTTGTCAAGAGCCGAGCTTCAATAAATCACATCGTCGATTTCGAAGAGACCTTCAATGCACTTAAGAAGTATAAGATGAAGCTGAATCCGATCAAGTGCGCCTTCGATGTGACCTCGAAAAAATTTTTGAGATTTATGGTGTTGAGGTGCGAGATTAAGGCAAATCCAGAGAAAATCCAGGCTATTCAGGAGATGATCACTCCAAAAATAATTAAAGAAGTTCGGTGCCTGACTAAAAAAGTGGCATCCCTAAATCACTTCGTCTCGAGATCGGTCGAGCGATGCATGTCCTTCTTTCAAGTTCTCAAGCAGCCAAAAAGCTTTTACTGGATGGCAGAATGCCAACAGACGTTTGAGGAGCTTAAAAACTACCTCGACTCACCCCCACTGCTGGCAAAGCCTGAGTTTGGGAAAAAATTATTCTTGTACCTAGTAGTTTCTCCAGCAGCCCTGGCAGCAGTCCTGATCAAGGAGGAAATGAAAGTGCAAGGCCTACTACATAAGCCGAGTCTTGAGGGATGCTGAGACCAGGTATACTAAGTTAGAGAAACTAACTTATGCTTTGCTGATTGCAGTTCGAAGGCTTCGACTTTATTTTCAAGGGCACACCATAACTATCCTCATAGATCAACCAATTAAAGCAGTCCTTCATTGAATGGATGCCTCCGAAAGAATAGCAAAATGGGCAATCGAACTTATAGAATTTGACATTAACTACCGACCTCGGCCGTCGATCAAAGCCCAGATATTAGCAGATTTTATAGTAGAATGCACCATTCTAGATGAAGCCGAGCTTGAATAGAACAAAATCGACATTCCGTGATTGCAACCGAGCCCCCCCCGGAAGAGAAAGCCAACCTTTCCAAAGGTTTTTGGGCCCTATACATGGATGGTTCATCCAACACTGCTGGAGCGGACGCGGGGTTGGTCTTGGTTAAATTCGAGAAAGTTGTCGTCGAATATGCACTATGCTTCAAATTTTCTGCAACTAATAATGAAGCCGAATATGAAGCTCTGATTGTTGGATTAAAAATAGTAAAAGTTAGAGGCAGACTAGCTCCAAGTCTTCAGTGATTTCCAGCTGGTGGTCAGATAGGTTAGTGGCAGCTATGAAGTCCGTGAAGAAAGCATGATAAAATATCTTGAGAAAATAAAGAACTTGACTTCGGCCTTTAATAGTTTTAGCATTCAACGAATTTCGAGGGCAGAAAATACAAGAGTCGACCTTCTCTCTAAATTGGCCACTTTAGCCCTGGTCGAACTGCCCAAAGAAGTATTTTTTTAAATTCTAAAGTACCCAAGCTCAGAGGAGCTGCAGTCTGTCATGCAAGTGGAGCACGAGTCGAGCTGGATCGATTCACTAGTTGCCTACCTCAAGGATGGAGCTCTTCCTCATAATCCGAAAGAGGCTCGAAAACTCAAAAATCAAACTTTTCAGTATGTTCTATATGAGGGCAAGCTATATAAAAGGTCATATCCCCTACTGCTCTTAAGATATCTCCGACCTTCAGAGGCCGACTTTGCATGCAGAAAGTGTATGAAAAAATTTGCGGGAGTCATGTAGGAGCCAAATCTCTGTTACAAAAACTACTTCGACATGGGTACTATTGGCCAATCTTATACCATAATTCTATAGAGTATGTTAAGAAATATGACTGCTATCAGAGAAATACAAACATGTAAAGACAGCCAGCCTCCAAGCTTACTCCACTAAGCGCACCTTGGCTATTCGTGCAGTGAGGAATGGATATACTTGGCCCCTTTTCTATGGCATCCGGACAATGAAAGTTTCTCCTAGTTACGATCGACTACTTCACCAAATGGGTCGAAGCCGAACCATTAGCAAAAATTACTAAAGTCAAGGTATAGGACTTTGTTTGAAAGTCAATCGTCTGTCGATTCGATCTGTCCTGAACTCTCATAACAGATAATGAATGATAGTTTGCTGGGATGAGATTCGCTAAGTTCTGCGAAGGTCTAAACATCTTTCATCACTTCACATCAGTGGTCCATTCGTAGGCAAATGGTGAAGAAGAGGTGACAAACAGAATCCTACTGCAAGGTATCAAAGCAAAACTTGAAAGAACGAGGAGGACCTGGGTAGATGAACTCTACCATGTGCTCTGGGCATACCAAACTATCCAAAGATTGCCAATTGGGGAGACCCTATTTGCCTTAGCTTTCGAAATAGAAGTGGTCATCCCAATAAAACTCAAACTTTTGTTAGCATAGGTTGTGGCATTCAATGAGCAGCAAAACTCACCAGACCTCAGGGCTAACCTCAACTTGTTGGAGGAAAAATAGAAAAAAGTTCAAGTTCGAATAGCAGCCTACAGGCAAAAGGTAGCTCGCCACTACAACTCAAAAGTCAAAGGCAAAATATTCAAGGTGGGAGATTTAGTGCTTCAGCGAGCAGCTATTTCACAACCTCAGAATCAATGAAAGCTCGCTCTGAATTAGAAAGGTCCGTATGAAGTAAAGAAGGTCGTCCGACCCGAAACTTATCGCTTGAAGAAGCTTGGAGGAGCGACACTCCCGCGGCTTTGGAATTCAGAAAATCTAAGAATATACTACTAGTAACTTTCCTTCAATAAAACTTTTTTATTTTTATTACTTTCTGACGTAAAAATTACATGATGATAAATAACTCTCTGAAGCAACATAAAGTGGCTTGTTAGGGATAGGAGGAGAACCTCGTCCTAACATGAGCAAAGTCAAAGGCCTCGTTAAATTAAGATGAGATGAGAGGAGAGGCCCTACCAACGGTCCTAATATGCCCCTACAGCTGGTTAGGAATAGGAGGAGAACCTCGTTCTAACATGAGCAAAGTCGAATGCCTCGTTAAATTAAGATGAGATGATGGAAGAGGACCTACCAATGGCCTAATGTGCCCCTACTCCATTAGGAATAGAAGGAGAACCTCGTCCTAGCGTAAGCAAAGTCAAAGGCCTCGTTAAATTAAGACAAGATGAGGGAATGGCCCTAATGTGCCCCTACTGTCCGTTAGAAATAGGAGGAGAACCTCATCCTAACTTGAGCAAAGTTGAAGGCCTCGTTAAATTAAGATGAGATGAGGAGAGAGGCCCTACCAATGGTCCTAATATGCCCCTATAGTCCATTAGGAATAGGAGGAGAACCTCGTCCTAGTGTGAGCAAGGTTGAAGACCTCGTTAAACGAAGACGAGATGGAGGGAGAGGCCCTACCAACGGCTCTAACGCACTCTCACAAGCCATGTTAGAAATAGAAGAAAAACCTCATCCTAACGTGAGCAAAAGTCAGGACCTCATTGAGCAAAGACGAGGAAAAGGAGAAGCCGGCAAAGAATTCTTACATGTGTTCTTTCTATGACAATCTGACTACATCAAATACGAAAAGAAGGACCCTATCTCGGTTCGTAGAAGAGACCTCGGCTCGACATCCACAGCAAGCATCGCATCAAAAAACAACACAGAGACAAACAAAGTAAAGAAGGTGTTGACGCAGAAATTGGTCATCGCTGGAAGCAGCTGGAGCGGAGGTGGATGAGGTTGCCACCGGGGACCTGCAAAATAAAATTCCATTCGAAGCCGGTGGGGGGTGGCTCTGGCAGGACCCTCCGACGATCAACTCAGCTCTGGCCAACAGGAATGGAGTGCTCGGGAATGATTTTCACGGAGCTTAGAGATGAAGAGGAGATCTTAGAGATCAGAGAGATCGGAATTAGCATATCTGGAGGATCCTTTTTATAGTGAAGCTTGATGGTGATAGCTATAGCCACATGCTGGTGGGCCGCTCGAGTTCCGACGGAGTCAGTCTCAGGAGAAGGTGCCATCTACGGTGGGTTGATGGTGACAGCCATCGCCGTCTGATAGCGGATCGCTGTCACTTACGGTGGACTGATGGTGATGGCTGCAGCTATCTTGATATTGAGCCACTCAAAACCAAATGAAGGATTGAAGGGCTTCGTCGTGTGCCTATTTTGAAGGAGTTCGGACTCCTAAAGAGGAAGCTCGGAAGAAGTTCGGCTCTCATAGGCGTCTGGCTGGACGTGCGCGGTTAAGGCTCGATCGCTGGAGAGTTTGGTAGGAGCTCGATCGATGAGAAGTCCAGCCGGGGGACGACCACTAAGGAGTTCGACTATTGGGAGTCCGAAGGAGTTTGACCGACGGATGACCACTGAGGAGTTCGACCATTGAAGTCCGAAGGAGTTCGACCGAGGAACGATCGCTGAGGAGTCCAAAGAAGTTCGACCGATCGAAAGGGATGTCTGGGAGGAGTCCGGCTCTTGGGAGTCCAAGGAGCTCGACCATTGCGAGCCCAAGGAGTTCGGCCGCTGGGAGTCCCGATCGTTGAGCAGTTCAGTTAGCCCTAATCATTCGGCTAAGATCCATCCGCTGAAGCTCTTTCATGGCTACTGGTTGCCTTAGGCTAAGCATCGAGCTAAACTTCGGTAGGAGCGGGGTTTATCCCCAATAGTAGCCCCCCCACTCTCGAGCTCGAAACTCAAAGAAAGGGAGTACAGAAAAGACGACTATCGAAGTCTTCTTCTGGGCTCCGTGCTGGTTCAGGTCGAAGCTCGGGAGAGATCTCATCTCTAGCTAAAGTTGATGTTGAAGTTGAAGCCCAGGGAAGATCCCATCTCCAACCGAGGTTGAGGTAGGCCTCGTCTCCTATGGTCGGGTCGATGCGAGCACTCAGAGGAGATCTTATCTCCTGCAGTCGAGTATGATGCGGACATTCGGGGGAGATCCTATCTCTTGTAGCCAAGCTCTCCTCGGGGGAGATCTTATCTCTTGCAACTGAGGTTGCCTCGAGGGAGATCTTATCTCCTACAATCGAGCTTTCCTTGGGGGAGATCTTATCTCCTACAGTCGAGCTTTCCTCGGGGAGATCTTATCTCCTACGGTCGATGTTGAAGCGGACACTCGGAGGAGATCTTATCTCCTACGACCGAGCTTTCCTCGGGAAGATCTTATCTCCTATAGTCGAGGTTGCCTCAGAGGAAATCCTATCTCCTGCAATCGAGCTTGCCTCGGGGGCGATTCTTATCTCCTACAACCGAGCTTGCCTCGGGGGAGATCCTATCTCCTTCAGCTGAGCTTTCCTCAGAGGAGATGTTATCTCCTACGTCGAGGTTGAAGCGGGCACTCGGGGGAGATCTTATCTCCTGCAGTCGAGCTTTCCTCGGAGAGATCTTATCTCCTACGGTCGAGGTTGAAGCGGGCACTCGGAGGAGATCTTATCTCCTGCGATCGAGCTTTCCCTCGGAGAGATCTTATCTCCTGCGGTCGAGGTGAAGCGGGCACTCGGGGGAGATCTTATCTCCTACAGCCGAAGCTTTCCTCGGGGGAGATCTTATCTCCCGTAGCCGAGCTTTCCTTAAGGGAGATCCTATCTCTTACAGCCGAGGTTGAAGCGGGCACTTGGGAGAGATCTTATCTCCCACGACAGAGCTTTCCTCGAGGGAGATCTTATCTCCTGCAGTCGAGGTTATTGCAGGCAGTCGGGGGAGATCTTATCTCCTGGTCGAGCATTTCTTGGGGAGATCTTATCTCCTGCAGCCGAGCTTTCCTCGTGGAAGATCCTATCTCCTGCAGTCGAGGTTGAAGCAGGTACTCAGGGGAGATCTTATCTCCTACGACCGAGCTTTCCTCAGGGGATGTCTTATCTCCTGCAGCCAAGATAGTTGCGGGCGATCAGAGGAGATCCTATCTCCTATAGTCGAGCTTTTCTCGAGGAAGATCTTATCTCCTACAGCCGAGATTGTTGCGGGCGCTCGGGGGAGATCATATCTCCTACGGTCGAGCTTTAAGGTCTTTGACGTGCCCTCGTTAGCACAAGGTCCTCCTCCAGTTTCTAACACGACAACTATTTGACTGCTTCATCCTCTATTACCATAGTTTCTGCATCAGGGAATAATAATGCGGAAATGAAGCAGCTTTACTGAAGGGATATTACTGGTAATACATCCTCAGATTCTTTGAGTTCCAAGGTCGTAGAAGCGTCATCCCTTCGAGCTCCTTCAGGCGATAAGCATCGGGCCGGATGACCTCCACCACTTCATACGGGCCTTCCCAATTAGGCATGAGTTTTCTCTAACTCTGAGGCTGAGAGATAGCGGCTCGCCAGAGCACTAAGTCCCCCACTTTGAACGTTTTGTTTCTAACTCTAGAGTTGTAATACCGAGCCACCTTCCATCTGTAGGCCGCCATCCGGATGCGGGCTTTCTTCCTTTTTTCTTCCAGTAGATCGAGGTCGACTCAGAGGTCCTGGGGATTGCACTGCTCGTTGAAGCTTGTGACTCGTGCAGATGGGAGCTTGAGCTCGATCGAGATAACCGCCTCCATGCCAAAGGCTAAGGCGAAGGGTGTTTCTTCGGTCGACACCCTCTGTGTAGTTCGGTATGCCCAGAGGATGTGGTAGAGCTCGTCCGCCCAAGCCCCCCTCGCCCTATCGAGCCTCGCTTTGATTCCTTGCAGTAGGATCCGGTTGGTCAACTCAGCTTTCCTATTGGTCTGGGGGTGAGCCTCCGATGTGAAGCGATGGAAGATGTTCAGTTTTTCACAAAACTCGACGAGCCTTGTCCCGGCGAACTATTGCCCATTGTCAGTTATAAGGGTTCGAGGCAGATCGAATCGGCAGACCAGCAACTTTCAGACGAAGTCTCGCACCTTGGCCTCGATAATTTTTGCTAGTGGTTCGGCTTCGACCCACTTGATGAAATAGTCGATCGCAACTAGGAGAAACTTTCGCTGCCCGAACGCCATCGGAAAGGAGCCGAGTATATCCATTTTCTATTACGCAAATGGCCAGGAGGCGCTTAGCGGAGCGAGCTCGGACGCCAGTTGCCTTTGTACGCTGGCGTTCTTCTGACAGCAATTGCACTTTCTCACATATTCGACGAAATCACGGAACAAGGTCGGCCAGTAGTATCCTTGCCGAAGTAGTCTTTATGATAGGGACCTGGCCCCTATGTGACCTCCGCAGAGTCCTTCGTGCACCTCCCATAGTGCGAGGTCGGCCTCCGAAGGTCGGAGACATCTCAGCAGCGGAAGAAAGTATGATCTTTTGTACGGCCTGTCTTCATGTAAAATGTAATGGAAGGCCTGATTCCTGAGCTTCCGAGCTTCTTTCGGATCATGAGGAAGGACCCCCTCCCTAAGATAGGCGACCAAAGGGTCGATCTAACTTGGCTCGAATTCCATCTACAGGATAACCTGAGGCTCCTCCGGGGTTGGGTGCTTCAGAGTCTCCAGAAATACTCCTCTGGATAGTTCGGCCGGGGCAAAAGTGGCCAACCTAGAGAGAAGATCGGCTCTCGCATTTTTCGCCCTCGGAATATGTTGAACGTCGAAGCTGTCGAAGGTCGGAGTCAAATCCTTCACTTTTTTGAGGTATCTCACCATGCTTTCCTTCCGTTCCTCATAGCTGCTGCTGACTTGGCTAACCACCAACTGAGAATCGCTGTAGACTTGAAGCCAATCTACCTTTAGTTTCCTTGCTATCTTTAATCCGATGATCAGCGCTTCATATTTGGCCCCATTATTGGTCACAGAGAACTCGAAGCGCAGCGCGTACTCGACGATGACTCCCTCGGGGCTGACCAAGACCAGCTCCGCATCAGCTCCAGCGGAGTTGGACGAACCATCCACATGCAAGGCCCAAGAGCCTTCGGGGAGTTTGGTGCTTTCCTCAGGGAGGTCCGGCTGTGGCAGCTCGGCTTCATTTAGGCTCGATCCCACTTTGGTGCTGGTCTCGATCGGCCCAAGCTCGGCTTCGATTAGAATGGTGCATTTCAGCACAAAATTCATCAATATCTGAGCTTTGATTGACGGCCTGGGTCGGTAGTTGATGTCGAATTCCATGAGCTCGATCGCCCATTTTGTGATTCTTTCAGAAGCATTTGCTTGATGAAGGACTTCTTTTATTGGTTGGTCCATGAGGACCGTTACGGTGTGCTCCTAAAAATAAGGTTGGAGCCACCTGGCGGCAATTAGAAGAGAGTAAGTTAGTTTTTTCAGCCTAAAGTACCTGATCTCCGCATCCCTCAAGATTTGGCTCATGTAGTAGATCGGCCATTATGCCTTCGCTTCTTTCTTGACCAGCACCGCCGCTAGGGCTACTGAGAAGATAGCTAGATATAGAAATAATTCTTTCCTAGGTTTGGGCTTTGCCAACAGCAGGGGCGAGCCGAGGTAGCTTTTGAGCTCTTCGAATGCCTATTGGCACTCCACCATCCAGGAGAAGTCTTTTGGTCGCCTGAGAACGTGGAAGAAGGGCATGCATCGTTTGGCCGACCTTGATACGAAGCGACTTAGGGATGCAACTTTCCCGATCAGACGCTGAACCTCCTTGATTATCCTCGCAGCGGTCATTTCCCGAATGGCTTGGATTTTCTCGGAGTTTGCTTCGATTCCTCATCTCGACACCATGAACCCTAGAAATTTCTCGGAGGTCATGCCGAAGGTGTACTTGGTCGGGTTCAGCTTCATCTTGTACCTCCTGAGTGCGCCGAAGGTTTCTTCAAGGTCGGCGAGGTGGTCCGTTGAAGCTCGACTTTTGACGAGCATATCATCTACGTACACCTCCATGTTGCGGTCGATCTGCTCCTTAAAGATCTTATTAACCAAATGCTAGTATGTTGCCCCTGCATTCTTGAGTCCAAAAGGCATGACCCTGTAGCAATAAAGACCTCGATCAATAATGAAGGTGGTCTTCTCTTCGTCCTCGGGCGCCATGCGTATCTGATTGTAACTAGAAAAGACATCCATGAAGGTGAGAAGCTTATGGCCCGAGGTTGCGTCCACCAACTAGTCGATCCTGGGTAGGGGGTAGCTATCCTTCGGGCAGGCCTTGTTCAGCTTCTTGAAGTCGATGCACATCCTCCACTTGTTATTCGCTTTCTTGATGAGAACCACATTCGAGACCCAGGTCGGATAGTTAACCTCCCGAATGAGTCCGGCTTTGAGGAGCTTGTCTACTTCTTCGGCGATCGCTTTCTGCCTCTCCGGAGCGTGGTGGCGCAGCTTTTCTCCCATCGGTCGGTGCCTCGAATCAAGGGTCAGTCGATGTTCCATGACCTCGGCGTCGATCCCCGGCATATCCGCTGGGGTTCAGGTGAAGATGTCCGTATTTCTTCTGAGAAAAGCGACGAGCTGCTTCCAAATCTCGACCGCCAAGTTGGAGTCGATCTGCACCACGTGCCCCGAGTTTTCTTCACTCAAGGGCACAGAGATGAGGTCCTCCATGGGCTCGCCCTGCTCCTCAGTGAGATCGTCGTGGACGTCCAGTCCGTCAATGAGATAAGGATCGGGCTGATCTCCCTTATGCAGGGCGATCGAGTAGCAATACCTTACCAGAGCCTGGTCTCCTCTGACTTCTTCGACTCCATGACTCGTTGGAAACTTCATCTTCAAATAATAGGTTAACACTATCGCCCGAAGTGCATTTAGACCAGGTCGGCCAAGGATCGCATTATAGGTGGACGGAGTCCTTACAACTAGAAAGTCGACCCACGCTTTGGCCAGCTTCGAGCGTTGCCCTGCCGCTACGGTCAATGTTACTATGCCTTCAACTGGTACGGTGTTGCCAGCGAACCCTACCAGTGGAGAATTCATAGGCCCCAAGTGGTCGTCGAGCAAGGATATTTTTGAGAAGGCATCGTAAAATAATACATCGATCGAGCTTTCATTATCTATCAAAATGTGGCGTACATCGTAGTCAGCAATATTCAAAAAAATTACAACCGCATCATTGTGCAAAAATTGGATTCCCTGACCGTCCTCCTCGGTGAAGGCCACGAGCTCCGCGATCCTCCTTCTCTTCATCGATCCTCCAGATCCGCTGGTCTCCCCTTGCTGAGGTCCCCCTGAGATTTGATGACGCCAAGGGGTGGCCGATCTTCCTAGCTCTCTCCACCCGATGGTAACGCCCTTGGCCGTCCCTCCCGTTCTTCGGGTCGCCTCTGCAGGAATCGATCAAGTCTATCTCGTCTGACGAGCTTTTCGATCTCATCTTAGAGTTGGACACACTCCTCAATATCGTGGCCGTGGTCATGATGATAGAGACAGAACTTATTGGGATTGTGCTTGCTGGGACGGGAATGCATCCTGTCCGGCCTCGAAAGTTATTTCCTGATTTTCATCAGCACTTGGGTCTTTGAAGCGTTAAAGGGGGCATAGTTGTGAAACCTTCGTCGGAGAGAACTTCGGTGCTGAGGAGAACCTTGGCGTGCCATTCCGTCTGGGCTTCCCCACCTCGAGGTTCGTGGGGGAGTTTGGGTCCATCAATGACCGAAAGGAGTTCGAGAGTGCTGCCAAGCTTCACTCCGCTTCCCTTCTTCGGTGGGTCTGCCCGGTCCGCCAACTCACCGCTTGTCACCAGCTTCATCATCCTTGGCCTTGAAGGCCTCCTCTGCCTGGGCATATCCTTCAGCCCGAGCTAGAATGTCAGCAAAATCCCTGAGATACTTTTTTTTCAGGGAGAATAATAAGTCGTTCTTCTAAAGGCCGTCCTTGAGGGCGGCCATGGCGACTGATTGATCCAGGTTCCAAATTTTCAATGCAACAACGTTAAATTGGATGACGTAGGCTCGGATAAATTTTTCCTCCTTCTGCCTGATGGCCATCAAGGAATCCAAACCTCGGTGTGGCCGCCTACTACTGACAAAGTGGGCTACGAACTATTGACTCATCTGGTCAAACGATAAGATGGTACTCGACTTGAACATCGAGTACCAGTTCCTGGCAGCTCCCTTAAGGGTAGAGCGGAAAGCCCGGCATAATATAGCATCTGGCGCACCATGAAGCAGCATCGTTGTTCGAAAGGCTTTCAAGTGGTCGACCGGATCGATGGTCCCATCGTAGCTCTCGAACCGTGGAAGCTTAAAGTTCAGCGGGACCGATTTCTGCATGATTTTCTATGAAAAAGGGGGGTCAGTGCAAACGTCATTACCACGTGAGGGGAGAGTGTGACGAAGTTCTTCGATTCGTCGGCTCATTTCTAAGAGCCTTTGATCCAGAAGATCTTCACGGTCTCTGATCTCCAAGATTTTCTGGTAGAATGGGTGTGAGGCTTCACCCTTGGTCGAGCCATGATCCGAGCAAGGGCTCTCCCTCCTTTGCCTTCCCAATCCGAGGATCGGAGGTCGGGCAGCCCAAGTCGGTCGCTCCTGGATCGGACCACACGACTCTAGAGAATCCCACGTCGGTTGGGCTGGTACTGGGGCCTGCTGGTGCAGCACTGCCTGCACTACCTCCGTGAGACCACGAACCTACTGGACGAGCAGGTTGAACTACTCCGCATCCACCGCGGTTATAGACGGGACCTGGGTCGTCGGGGCTAGAGCGAGAGCGGGAGCGGACGGATCTGAATAGGATCGGGCCGCGGAGGCCGTCGATCGCCTGATCGAAGCTTTCTTGGGAGGCATTTTTTCTTGGAAATGAATCCTAGAGAGGAAGGAGAGAGAGATCTCCAGAGGGGGGAGAGAGAAATCATCGTCGAGCAATCCTTTAAGAATAAGGGGACCTCGAAGGTTCATGCCCTTCCTCTAGCGCCATTCTGTTGATGCAGAAATTGGTCGTCGCTGGAAGCAGCTGGAGCGGAGGTGGACGAGGTCGTCAGTGGGGATCTGCAAAATAAAGTCCCATTCGGAGCCGGTGGGGGGTGGCTCCGGCAGGACCCTCCGACGATCAAGTCAGCTCTGGCCAACAGGAATGGAGTGCTCGGAAATGATTTTCATGAAGCTTAGAGATGAAGAGAAGATCTTAGAGATCAGAGAGATCGAAATTAGCATATCTGGAGGGTCATTTTTATAGCGGAGCTTGATGGTGACAGCTATAGCCGCATGCTGGTGGGCCGCTCGAGGTCCGATGGAGTCAGTCTCACGAGAAGGTGCCATCTATGATGGGTTGATGGTGACAGCCATCGCCGCCTGATAGCGGATCGCTGTCACTTGCGATGGACTGATGGTGATGGCTGTAGTTGTCTTGATGCTGAGCTGCTCGGAGCCGAATGAAGGGTTGAAGGGCTTCATCGTGTGCCCATTTCGAAGGAGTTTGGACTCCTGAAAAGGAAGCTCGGAAGGAGTTTGGCTCCCATAAGCGTCTGGCTGGACGTGCGCGGTTAAGGCCCGATCGCTGGAGAGTTCGGTAGGAGCTCGATCGGTGAGAAATCCGATCGGAGGATGACCGTTGAGGAGTTCGACCACTGGAAGTCCGAAGGAGTTCGGTCGATAGATGACCGCTGAGGAGTTCGACCGCTGGGAGTCTGAAGGAGTTCAGTCGAGGGACGACCGCTGAAGAGTTTGAAGGAGTTCGACCAACCGAAAGGGATGTCTGGGAGGAGTCTAACTCCTAGGAGTCCAAGGAGCTTAGCCGTTGCAAGCCCAAGAAGTTCGGCCACTAGGAGTCCCGGTCGTTGAGCAGTTCGACCGGCCCTAAGAGTTCGGCTAAAATCCGTCCGCTGAAGCTCTTCCATGGCTACTGATTGCCTTAGGTTGAGCATCGAGCTAGACTTCGGCAGGAGCGGAATTTATCCCCAACAGAAGGTAAAGCCACGAACAAGCCTCAAGTCCATGCGAAACGAAAATAATAAAAAGGTACCATTTTATTGCAAGCATAAGATCTTTACAAGCAAAATGCAGGTCGGCACAACCAATTATATTAAAAATATATAGAAGAAAGAAAGGGAAAGACTGTCGAAATTCTAAGAAGGGCCAGACTCCTCAAACTTCGGATTGGTGGCCATTAATAAAGACTCCTTAAGACGATCGACCTTCTCCTCGAGCTTCCTCTACCTCATCATATTATCATGGAACATCCTATCGGCTCGGCGGTAGTTCTCTTCTGACTCTCGTAGCCTCCTCCTTAGGACCTCGGACTCGGCCTCCACATCCTTGGTAGCTTAACTCTCACAAGTCAGCTCGAGCTTCAGTCATTGCACCTCGGTCTTTTCCGCACCGACCGACTCCTAGAGCTCGCCAACGGTCCTCCTCAAGGAGGCGACCTCCTCAGCCTCCCTGCTTGTACTAGCTCGAAAGCCATCATCAAGTTGTCGCTGAAGCCGGGCTACTACGTTGTTGGAGGCATGAAGCTTTTGTTCTAACATGGACATCCTACCACTCCAGTCCAGTCGGTAAGTCTCATATATGAGCTCGGCATCATGCAGCTGCTTTTGAAGTACAGAGAACCTCGTCGACTAGTCCCACTCAAATCATGCCTTATCGGAGGACCATAGCGAGCTCCCCTCCAGAAGTTGAATTTTCTCCTTCGTCGCCTTGAGTTGAGCCTCGAGGGAGTCGATCTTCGTCATCAACATTCATGATTTATCACTTGCATTCTGAGTACATAACCTTCTGTGCTTCCGCCTCCTGACGGCGCTCCCTCTTGATGTAGGCGAGCATCTGGTGATCAGACTGCAATAAACGATTGATGTTAAAAAAAAGAAAGAAAGAAAGAAGAAAAAGAAAAGAGAGGAGCAGAAGGGTTGAGCAATGGAGCAATTACCTTGAGGATGGTTCCAAGAGAACTCCAAACGAGCTGCAGCAGGTCAAGGTCGGCCATATAGTCCACCACCTCCGACATGGCGAACCTGTCTGTTAGATCTCGGACGATCTTCGGATTGTCGAAGGGATCCTCCCCTCATTCGTTGCTGTCGCCATTTGCCCCGCTAAGGCGAGCCTTGCAGTCCTTGGCAATAGCTTTCTTCTTTTTCCTTTCTTCCCCTAACTCTCCCTCGATAGGGGGCTCTGAAACCCGATCCCCACTAGAAGGATCCGAGGGCATGGAAGGCATGGAGCCCGTGCCAGCGATGCCGACCTCAGCAGCTAAGGCAACTTCGGCACTGGCGATGACCTCAGGCGCAGCGGCAGTAGAGGTAGGAACCGTGAAGCTGGAATCGCCAACCTTCGCCCTCTTCGAGCTATCACTTGACGCCTTCCCTTTTCTCTTCTTGGTGTAAAGCTCTTTGGTAAGCATTTCGTTAGCTTTGGTATCCATTCCTACAATAGAAAAAGAAGTGCGGTCAGTGGCAATACATATGCGCAAAATTGTATGAATTCGAAAAGCAAAAGGTATACCAGCAGGGTCAAGGGGACTCAGACCCAGGTTGAACAAGGTCTGTTCTTTCAGAAGGATGGGAAGGAGAGGAGTTCGGTATGCTTTGAGTTTATTGGAGGAATCAAGGTCAGCTCCGTCTAAGCTAGGAGCTCGATGAACTGACTTCCTAATATAACCCCAAGGAGGAAGATCTAAGAGCAGAGTCGGACAATACATAAAAAAGTACTTTTTCTTTCAGTTATTAATGGAAGAAGGGGCATCTTTCAATAACCCCTTCTTGCCGAACTGAAGAGAAAAGTACCATCAGTCTCTTGCGAAGGGATGGCGCTTGAAGGTGTATAAATTCCTAAAGAGCAAAACGGTCGGCTAGACCTCGACCAATCGGTAGAAGGAAAGAAAATGTATGACGAACCAAAAGAAGTTTGGTACGACAGATGCAAAGGAGATGTTTAAAAATTGAAAGATGGTGATTACAAAAGGGGGCAGTGGAAGCCTAAGCCCGGCATGCAAAGTTTTTAAATACAAACAAAAACGACCGACTGGAGGAGAGCTGACTCGGTCATCGGAGCTAGGGAGTTTAAGATTGTATTTTGGAAGGATTTCATATCGGATTTGGATTAGAGAAAGATCATCCGGAGTAAGAACAGATGGGATGGTGTCTAGAACGAAGGACAAGTGGGACATGTTCCTAGGTTCTACCTCGGCCTGGGGTGCAGGATCAAGGAAAGTTGGTCCAGGTAGGCCCCAAGAACTGATGGAGTGGAAGGTTTCGGAAGACATCCAGATCGAAATAAAATTTTGAGAAAATCCTCAAAAAATAAGAAAAACGTAGGGCAAATATTGCTGCCAAAAAAATCAGGAAAGCAAGAAGCTAGAAAGAAAAAGCACGAACAACCTAAGAGAAGGGTCAGAAAACTGATCTAAGCTATCTGGGAAGAAAGAAATGATGATGGATGCTATGAGAACCAGCTGAAAGGATGTCCGAAGCTTGGGAAGGTGAGGAAGAAAGCTAAGACCCTTGGAAAGAAGATGAACGGGGATCGAAGGAAGGAGAAGACTCAGACAAGGATGGCTTCCGAAGGAGAGAAGGCCTTAAATAGCTAGAGGTAATCGGAGGTAGTTATGATTGCGGATCAACTTCGGTCAATCAGTGTGCACCGTGTGTCCCACTCATTATGATAGAGAAGTGACGACGGGTGGAGTTTTTATGGCGCCATACCTGGGGTAGAATTTTGGTAGGAGATTCGAAGGACCATCTTTTCGAATTCATTTCAGATTTGAAAAGTTTTGGTGCCAGCACAGTAAATGCCAAAATATCTCGCCCCGATAAGAGCGAAAGTCCGAGAAAGAACTTCGACTGTCGTCTTTTTACTTCCTTCGAATTTTGAACTCGAAAGTAGGAAGACTATTGTTGGGGATAAACCTCGCTTCTGCCGAAGTTCGGTCTGGTACTCAGTCAAGTGTAACTCGTAATCACAGAAGAGCTTCAATCGCAAACTTCTTCCGGACCTCTCCAGCAGCTGAACTCCTCTCGGACCTCTCTACTAGCCAAACTCCTTTCAGACCTCTCTAGCAGCCGAACTTCTTCCAAACCTCTCCATCAATCAAACTTCTTTCGGACCTCTTCAGCAGTCGACCTTCTTTCGGACTCCTCTAGCAGTCGGACTTCTTCTGGACTTCGCCTTCAGTCGGATCCCTCCATCGGATGAATTTTTCTTCAGATCTCTCCTCCCACGGATCTACATACAGATTTTTTCAGTAGACCTACTTTCGGATCCTCCCAACAGATCCACATTCGAACATCTCCGTTAGACTTCCTTCAAAGACTCCTCCAGTCGTAGGACTTTCGAATCCCTCACAATCGAACTTCCGGCAATCGCCCAGAAAGTCCTAACGGACTAGCACGTCACGACAACAAATACAACCTCCCGCAACAAACTCCATATGGTCCCAAGTGGCCCACTACTAAATGGTTACGGTTGTCATTATCAGTTTGTTACAGGCTCTGTCTATAAAAAAGATCCTCCAAATATGTTTTCTCTAAGCTCTCTTCTTCTCAAGACTCTGTAACTTTCTTGACTGAGCACTCCATTTTTTTTGGTCAAAAAAGTTAACTTGATAGTCGGAGGGTCTTGTCGGAGCCGCCATTTCTGACTCTGGATGAGACTTATTTTGTAGATCATCGACGACGATCTCATCTTCTCCGATTCTAATACTTCTTCAGTGATAATCAGATTTCGTATCAACAGAGTCCTTCAATACAATGTGAAACCTAAACACTAAAACTTCCATGAAGCTCGCTCAAGGGAAAATTCATAAAGTACCAAAAGGCGTCAGCCACATAGCTTAGCAAAAAGATACAGATTACTGTTAAAAACTAACCCTCACGAGCTCCAAACTAAGTAGTTGGATTTGACATGTAGGAAGTGCCCAGCAAATCAGAGCCGGAAAACCCTGACCACCAATCCCGATTTGTACGGACGAAATTAACGGAATCTTACAATAAGAAAAGCAAAAAGAAATAAGCCCTAGCAATGCAATAAAACGGCAGATTAACCAACAGAGCAAAAACAACTTATAAAGCTCAGGCTTACACCAACATTAATCCAAAAAAGAAAGGGAAATCAAATAACAAACAAACAAACAAACAACGTAGGAAACCCCTAGAAAACCCTCATCTCGTCTTGTTATAATTAAGGAAGCATCAAAATCCAATGCAAGAAAATGGCAGATTGACCAAAAGGGGTAAAACCCAGAATCTAAAGTATAATTCACAAAAAAAATCAAATCTTGCACCAAGATGAAGCAAAAAAAGACATCAAACAAGAAGCAAACAACCGAACTATCCAAAATATACAAAGCCCGCTCAAAGATCACAGCTTTTCAAAGAATCTCCTTCAGAAACGAGGGGAAGATTGTTTCGCAAACGATGAAGGAGAACAAACCAAAAAAAAAAAAAAAAAATCGGCAAGGACTATGGCTATCTTATATAAGAGAGAAGAGAATATCGCTTCAAGGAGGGATTGGTCGCTTCCAGCCAAGCCAAAACCTAGGGTTTGAGTGAGAGAGGCGGGAGAGACGATCTTTACGCTGCTTTCCTCGCAGGTGAAGGCCTTAAATAGATACTTTCCCGCGCGGCACCGTTCCAGTCGGACTACAAACTCGGCGCGGCTGGAAACCGGGAAAAGACGCGGAGAGAATCTCATAGCCGTTGGCCGTTGGATGGCAACGTCTGGATAATGACGGTAGTTAGAGATCTTGCTACAAACGAATAAGAAGTTTCAGGTATGATTTAACATTAAAATAGATCAATATAGATGGGCCTAATACTATATTAGAAAACCACTACGAGCAGAATTGGGACTTAGTAAAAGCTATACGATAATTATTTTTAAAATCAGCATTATAAAGAGAAAGTTCAAATGTTGGTGGATATATAAGGTGGCAAGTCAGGTCTAACAAGATATGGATTGAATTAGATATATGATAGATCAAAAATTTATTTAAATTAAATATATTTATTAAATAAATCAAAAATTTATATCTAAATTTGATTGTTTGATCTAGCATGGTTTACAACTAGGTTGAAATAAGTTAAACAAGTTAAACTTTCAAGCATTGCAAATATAGGATTAACATATAAACTATTGATGGATATATGTATATTTTTTCTTATATTAGTAAAATTTAATTTTAAATGCATTGCTTGTGTAGTCTAGATTTATTTTCCCTTGTAATTTTTCTTTGTTTTGTCCTTTGGCAAGATTGGATCACTTTACTTTGCCATTTATCCATTATTACAATTGAATTTTAAGGTTTCAGTTCGGACCCAAAGTTCCACTTCATTATATTTATTCATTATTTTTTAATATTAATTGGAGTATGATGCCTATATTTTTTTTTCATTTTTTATTAGATATATATTTGAGTTTATTTTTGTCCCTTTATCACATGGCTCATATGCATAGCATGCATAAAATAGTAGTTTAAATAAAGGTTTTTTTTTTTTACGTACTTACCTTCCTAAATATTAAATTTACATAAATATCTTTATAAAATTAATATTTTTATGTATATTCTCATAAAATACTTATTTTGCAAATATACTCTTCTTTTTGTCTTGCATATCTACCCACACCATCTAATAATATTAAGAAATTAACAGTTTAAAATTTAAATGATAGAAATACCCTTAATGGATAGACATGAAAAAATAAATATTTATAAGGGTATCCACACAAATAGTAACTTTGCAAATATATTCATATAATTTCACATATTTAGGAGGATATATATATGTAAAAAAAAAATTTTGAATTGTTGCATAAATACTCTACTAAATATCAGAATTTATAAGAATATCCTATCAAATTGATGTTTACATATATACTCTTACATAATACTATTTTTGTATGAATATCTTTAACATAACGACTTAACTGATGTCATTAGCCAATAATATTATTTAAATTAAAAATTAATAAAAATCATAAAATTATCTTTTTATCCCTAAAGTGGGTAATAGTTTAATGGGTCTCATTAGAAACTTATCTGATCCATTAAACTTCCCTGCTTCCCATGCAATCGTTCTCTTCTCCTTTTCTTTTGTTGTAGTTCTTACTATCAAAATCTAAATCCCTCTTGCTGCTCGACTCCTTCATTATATCCTTTCATTTGAAGATGGTTAGATCCTGACTGTAGTTTTATAGATTATTTAGAAGAAAGCATTGTGAGAGATTAGCAACATATATTTTTAGTGTGTGAGATTTACAATGCTTATCTTTTAGAGCTGGAAAATTTCTCATGTGTAGGCAAGTAGCTAATTTAAAATCACTATGACAAAATGGGTCTCATATACTAGGTCTTTTTTCTTTCAAGAAATCAAAGCTCCAAAGATAAGTGGCTTCAGATACCTAATGTATGACATGGCCTTCCACTACACAACCATGGAGGTTGTTATTGGGTCTGAATGGTTCTAAAGTTCTTCGATGGTTTTGCTCAGAAATGATTGATGTTGTTTTTCCATTCATATGCACAACAATATAAGAAAACTTAAACATTGCAATTTATCATGTGCCTTTATGAGATTCTAATTCCTTTCTATATTCTAATATATGCATTATATATATGCACTTATAACAATAAATATTATAAGTTGGTTTTAGATGAACTAACATATAATAGTCATTATAAATGAAAAAGAATGAAATAGAATAATCTCATGATTAGTGAAAGAACTTCCACAACTCTCTTCGTTATCTAATCATCTAATCTATCTTATTCGTAAGCAATATTTTCACAAAAAATATTGATGAGTGAGTATTGAACTAATCTAAGTCTTAAAACAAGCTGAAATAAATAAGACTAAAATTATGATTTTTTGCATGTAAACCCTCTTAAATATGTGAAATTGTATGAATATTTTTGCAAAGTTGCAATTTATATGTATACTCTTATCAATCTTTCTTTTTGCATATCTACCTATTAAGGGTATTTCAGTTATTTAAATTTTAAACTATTAATTTCTTAATGCTGTTAGATGGTGTGGATATATATGTAAGTAAAAAGTAAAAAGAAGGTTACGTACTCAGAAAACCCTTAAATAAAATATTTTGACAAAGGGTAGCAATTTAAAAAACTATGAAAATCATCGGAGCCATATAATTTGTAAAATTTCTTATAGAACCATTGACATATTCTTCTAACAACATCATTCGGTAGCTAAGGGTTATATTCAATTAATCACACATCTTTATATATCAAGATGTACATGCTTTATATAGTGTTTGTGAAAGAAAATTTTTTACCTTTTGTCACACCATGACCTGATGGCCCAAGTCGAACATGCGATAGATGGCTACAAATCCTTAGAGTTTGATCCCGCAAAACATGCAAGGCCTATCCTTTTTATCAATATATAATCACATCAATCAAACTTAGGCAATGATAAAAAGCAAATTCATTAATATTTTATTCAATAAAAAATAAATTCTCCAAGACTAATAAGAAATAAAATAAAGGTCCAACAAAAGTTCAAAATAATTTTTATTTAAAAATAGCTAAGTAAATAACACTTAAAATCCTATGCTTCACTGATCGATCCTAAGCTCCATCGGATCTTCTGGATCTGAAATAAAAAAAAATAAAAAATAAAAAAGTGAAAGTGAGCTTTATGGGCTGAGTAAGTTACTAATATCTCCAAGGAATCAAACACAATTTATTTTTAAAATATAAAAATTTAACAATAATATATAATAGTATAATTTTTTTTCAAAACATGCCATGCAAAATAGTAAAATCCAAAATCTTATCTCAGTCTTTGGTGACTATGGCTACGATCAGCTCCATGATAATGCTCGAAAGAGATTAGTCCCAAAAACAAATATATGATGCATCAGCATGTATCAACGATCAACCTTGATTGGCTAGGCCCAAAAGAAACTAGCTCTGATTCATATAGCCATAATTAGTCCCATGACATGACAAAGGGTTTAGTTTTGAAATATATACATGCGATGCATCAGCGTATGCCAACAATCAGCCCTGACTAGCTATGTCTAAAAGAATTAGTTCTATTAGCAATCAACCCCAACTAGCTAGGCTTGAAAAAAATTAGTTTTTAATGTATGACTAACGATCAATCCCATTGGCTAGATCCAAATCATAGTCAACTAAAGAATTCTTTATAAATTTATAACATCCAGTATAAACATAAATATTTTCAAAATTAATTTCTCTAGTCTCATAAACATACTTATGCTCATATTAATGTCGATCAATTTTTCATATTTTGTGAACAAAATAAAAATAAATTTTGTGCAAGCATAATATCATGCAATATCAAAAATAGAGCTTTTTTTTTTATTGTAATCATGCCAGAGTACCATTATGCTTGATCCAAATTTTTTGAATTTCCTTTCACACATATTTTCTAACGTCTAAATTCTAATATTTAGTATTTATATATACATATATATTTTCTAGTTTTGAAAAATGTATTAAGAAAATCTTAAAGCTAAAGGAAGCTTACTAGCAATCGAACCCAAAAGTGGCATGCGACTCAATCCTTAGATCCAATGCCCCTCTGACATTGAAAGCTCTAATCAAATAAATTAACAAAGCTATTAGCTTTAATTGAGGAACACTGGATGAAAAGAGAGAGAGACTCTTAGCTTGGATCTACTTATGATCTCAGTCTAGGTAGCAGTTTAGATCCAATCTATATGGACTGAGTCAATTAGCAAAGGGTCGAATCAAAATCTAATCAAATTGAAGCCCAATTAGGTAGGGCTGAGATCGGATTAGATATGGATCGGATATCAGCATATCCATATCCATATTTATTTTGTCTAACGAGTATAAATATGGATATGAATATTATTTGGATGCAAAAATTCATATCTATATTTATTTTAAATGGATACTGATACAATTCAGATGCTGGAAGTAGGGATATAATTATAAATATATCTTAGATAATTAAATTTTATAATTATGAATCAAAGATATTGTTAAATAGATAATGAATCAAGTTAATAATATATTGATATGGTTGTATATTTTTTTAAAAAATTAATAAGTGCTATATAAAGTTATATAAAATTAAATATAGATTCAAATATTTAGATACAGATCGAATAGTCGTCTATTTATATCTATATCTATTTTTCTTTGATGGATATGGATATAGATATGGATATTGATATTAGTTGGATCTTTAAATTTCTATCCATATCCAAATTGATTTGAATATAAAAATAGATCCAAATGGATAATATCCATACCACTTTCACCCCTATAATTAGAAAAATAGATTCAAGATTTTCCCAAATTTAATGTTATTAAAATCAACTAATTAATTAATTAGATATTTATTTATTTATATATTTAATTTTTTTCTCTCTTTCTCTCTCTCTTTTATTCATTTTCTCTCTAATTGAAATAGAGCCCTCTTATGGCTCTTGAAAACCAAGAAAGGGAGGAGGCGGTGGCCCAACATGGGTGCAACCAAGACAGTCGAAGGGGAAGGGGGAGTAGTGGTGCGGCCCATGTGGCTGTGGCCTGCGGTGAGGTAGCCAAGTTGAGTGTGGCAGTTTGGCTAAAGATGGGGAAGGGAGGAGGAAAAGGAGGTGGGGGCATCACCCTTGTTGCCTTGGTGGCAACATCCTTGACCACGAGGAGCAACAAGGAGGAGGGGACTTATTGGAGATGGCAGTAATGGCAAATTACAGCTAGCAACGGCAACATCCAATGAGATTCATGGCGGCAACATCCAAAATAGGGGAAAAACAAGGCAAAAATTGGGGTTTTGAGAGGAAAAGGGATTTTAAAGGTGGCGGCACTGACATGATGGCGCAGCTAGTTGTCGGACAAGAAGAAGAAGAAGAGGGTGAGAGGCAGAGATGGATTTCAATGGATGATTGATTGGAGGGGAAAATTTAAATAAAGGGGGTTTGAATGGAATAAGGCTAGCCTAACACCAGCCATTCATCGGTTATAGCTAACCCTATGGCCGTTGGTTGTTCCACCGGCCCACAATGCTTGCACCAGCCACCGTTAGGTGGCCCTATCTCGATCCTTCAATGAATGATCGGAATAGAGGATCACAATTTTTCTTATTTTGAGTTTGTTTTTTTGAAATTTTTAAACTGAAGCTAGTAACGGTTGCCAACTTCAACCTAAAATAAGGGGCGGGCTTCATGCATTTACTTTTTAATTTTGCAATAATTGAACTATTTTGGAGTAACTTAAGATTCGAAAATAAATATTTTTCAAAGCTAGCTTGCTTGCAAATAATGGAGAGATTGTGAAATAGTAAATATTGTAGAAATACAAATGAGTTGCCTGGTTGTCAAATTTCATTAAGATAGGTTTATATAAAGTTGATGTATCTTTATGAAATTATTTTGATTTTTAAAATCATGCCTCTTCTTTCTTTAATGTGAAACACATTTTATAAAAATTAAAGATTTTGAATCATTTACTTCAAAAAACATACAAATGGACAACACATACATTGTTAGCTTAAGGTCTATTGGCAGTCATTTATTTCTTACTTTTTCAAAATAAAATAGAATTACAAAAATTTGAGCAAAAATATATCTGATACTATTATTTTCATTTTTATTTCTCAAAAGTTATTTCTATTATTTTTCAAAAAAATAAAAATAAAAGATTCTTACTTTCATTATTTTTAAAAAAAAGATATTTATGCCATACTACTACTATCGATACAATTTTTATTGCACTACTATTGTCGACATTACCCACCACTATAATTGCCATAACCACTACTATTGCTGTCATCATCACCACTAAAACTACTATCAATACCACTACCACCTCAACCATATTATTGCCACGTTAATAGTTTCTACTATTGTCTTTATCATATTACCACCATCATCGTCATAAAATATTGTTGGTGGCCCAACCACCATTATTGCCACTATTATCATCTTTATACCATCAGCATTACTGGCACCTATCTATTGTTGCCACCACCACTAACATCTTCATTGTCTTAGCCACCATTACTACCAACTTGATCACTATCACCATATTAATATTTTAAAATAATTAACTATATCAAACATATTTATTTTTTAAAATTTATAAATCAGAATATAAAGTATATTCATTTTTTTAAATAAAATATAAAGTGTTGCTAAATGGTACACATGCTTCCTCTTTTTGCAGGTGGAAGAACTTTGCAACAAATGCTAGAAATGTTGTAAATAAATTGGATTAGGCAAAATCATAAAATTTATAATAAGGTATTTGAGTTTTGTTTCCAATTTACATCTACATTCATATTTCAAATTTGGGTTTAATTTTAAAATAAACATACAATTACTTGATCGCAAATTCCAAGTCTTATTAATCATAATCTCACTATAGAATCTTAATTTCTCACCATCTCATGATGGTATTTATAAAAAGTAGACATATGGTGCACAAATCTAAGTCCAAATTTATGCAGGAATACAATCACATTTATAATATTTTTGTCTAACGGTATCCAAATCAATCAAAAAAGGCCTATCCTCCTTAGTTTTATGATCCCAATTCAATTATTCATTTATTTTTGCAAACAAGCATAAGGAGAAGAGAGTGAGCATAAGGTCAAATTGATTTCTCTTTTATTAATAAACAGATTTTACTAACTCAAATAACAAAAAAGAAGAAAATAAAAAATATTACTTTTTAAGTACTGAGTGGTCAAAATAAACACATTTTTACTGACTTCAAGTAAAATAGCCGGCTCTGTGGCAGAATAAAAGTCTATGCATTTTGTAAGCAAGCTAATTTATATAATTAGCATAGAACCTATGCGATGCATGCGATGCAATTTTTTTATCCCTTTTTCAGTTGTTCTTGAAATGTAATTTTGCAATGTAATAAATTCTAACAAATAGAAGGTTTCAAGAGACTAAATTTATTTTTCATCTTAAGTAGTAAGATTTAATGATATCTGAGCACAAAATTCGGTTATCAGTACTGGCATTATGGATACTGATACTGTATGTCAATGGAAGAACTCTGCATGGTTGAGCCAGAATGTAAAAGCTTTCATCATTAATATTTATGCCATTAATACTTAATGCCAGCTCCATACAATATGGAGTACACGTGCTTTCCCTTTTTGTTCCAATATTTTAAAATATAGTGTATATATTATAACAAATAAAAAGTTTCGATAGCAAAACAAATTATAAAAATGGTTGGGCATATAAACACTTGTATCATTAGTACCTGTTGGAGAAAATTCTTATCACTTTACCTTACCGACAACCTATTTCTCATCATTAGTCTGAGTATGACTTTCGATTACGCAGCAAATAAGCCATCAAAATTAGATCACCCATGAAGAAAGATGTGAAGAATCACGATCCATGACCTACCGACTAAATTTATAAAATTACATCGATTATCATTGATGGATTCTTCCTCAGATGAACACAATTGGTATATATTACTCGATATACTTTTAAAAAAATTTATCTCTTAGCAAGACTTTACACTCAGCTGGTACCTTTCAGTCAGCATGTCTTAGTCAAAGTTCAACCAACTTTTTATTCAGATCACCACGGCATCAAAGATACTCGTTCAATCTAATCGGAATAATGCCGACTTAGCTATTAGCTCCCGAGCGTTTTTCTTAACTATCTTTAACATCCGATCGATTACTTTCTCAGACTCTTGCCGACTATTTGAATCAATAATGGTTGTCTGATAAAAGCATTAACTGCTCTTTAATGCGGCACGTAATAGTCAGCCACGACTGACCTATTACTCCCTATTAATGATGATTAATAAGATAATCGCTCATTAATTTCTACATTCCCAATATTCAGGGATAAGAGTTACGCAATAATGGCATCCTTCATCTTATAAATTTCGGTAAGCAACGGAGGATCAAGTAAGCTAAAAAAGATAAAAACTTGCGCTCTTGCTTTTACCATTTTTAATCAGTTGCCATTTCTCCGACTGACTTAAGCATCGAAGGATTCCTTGGATAATTTTCAGCTAAAGAACTTTTTTTGTAGGACTGCAGTTGCGCTTGGCTTTCTCCTGACTCCACTGGAGGAAAGCAGCAACAGTACCTATTGTATATGAAGCAATGAAAATTTAATAATGGCTAGCATATTAATATTTATGGCATATTAATCCAGTGTCAATACGATGAATGAAAAATTATGTGTAAGTTAAATGGTTGGGCAAACACTCGTCTCAGAATGGAGAACTTTATACAAACTAAGCTTCGGTCCAGAAACTGCCATCATTAATACAATGGGTAAGGTATGCTTTTTTTTCTTCTTTTACCAATTGTTTTGGAAATGCAACACTACAACATAACAAATCAAGATAAATATAAGATCTCAGTTGTCGAATTTGTATGATATATCAAATAATAATCTTTAACTATGGATGAAATATTAATATCAACATTGTTTAATATAATAAATATTAATGATTATCGATATAGTAGTATTCGTATCATTAATTTTGCACATATTTCACTCCATTGTTATAGCTAAAATTAGATCAAATATGAATCGAATACCAACATATCCATATATATAGTTGTTTTATCTGATGAATATAAATATGGGTACTGATATTATTTAGATGTAAAATTTTATATCCATTTTTGACTTAAATAGATATAGATACAATTCATATACCGAAAACATAGATATAATTATGGATATAAGTTAGATAATAAAATTTTGTAACTATAAAATCAAAGATATTATTAAATAAATAATAAATTAAAGTAATAACATGTTTATATAGTTATATGTTGATAAGTGCTAAAAATATACTAATTAAAGTATTAAATTATAATTGATCTTATTTTTAAGAAATTAATATTTTTATTAATTTTATATGGGAAAGAAGGTATCAATGTGAAGATCTGAATTTTTTGGTTCAAATGAAATAAATTTCAAGCAAAACGGACTTCAAACAAGCCCAAAATCAATTTTTTAAAAAAATAAAAAATAATTAATTAATTAGTCGGTCGGTTTGGTTCAAGCTGGCTCAGCAAACCGGCCCGGCCCGATCATAAAAGAACTAGACCGACTGCTAATGCCCCACTGACATCATACTGACGTCAAAATTTTTTGTAGCGTACGATGGACCGCTACAATAACCTGATCAGGGCACGATGGGGATTTCACACGACAGCATGAGACGGAATTGGCTGATAGATGGATGGTCCATGGTGAACCCAGCTAGTAATTGATCTACATGGGATGTAGGCAAGATTGGATGGTTGCTTTCGCTGGAGTTTTGATTCGACGGTTGAGATCGAGGTGCTGACGAATGGTGGATGCGGCTCCCGATTAAGATCCAATGGTCTAAATGATTTTTAGTATTTAATTAAATGCCTGAAGCCCTTCAAAAGCAGATCCGATGGCCTAGAATCCATCTAAAGGTTGATTTGACGACTGCCATGAATTCCTACTTGATTTGGGATATTTTAAGAGGTTTTTAAGTAGTTTTTAATGCATTTGATTGCCATCAAACGGCCAGAATGATCCAGGCCTTATTTGAGTTGTTCCAGGAGTTCTAAATCCTGAATTTAATGAAAATTTTCATCGAAGCAGCCCCTCTTGACTCTATAAAAAGGAATGTGCAGAACACAACAGAGGAGAATAACAGAGAGAAAAACAGAGAATAAAGAGGAAGGAATAGGGAGAGGTCTAGAGAGAGCTTTTTATTTTTCTTTCTTTCTTTCTTTTTTTATTTTTTTCTTTTTTTATTTTTTTCTTTTATTTCTTCAAAATCAAGCAAGCAGCTCTCTTCTTCTTCATCAAGTTCTCTACGCCAAGAGTAACAGACGATCAATTTTAGCAATAAATAAATTTCTGTTTGGATTTTTACATGCCTTTTATTTTAATTACTATTTTTGTTCCTTTTACCATGAACTAAATTTAGATTATTGGCCATCTTTTAATTAATTTGATGGACATAGATGATACGGACTAAGTATGTTTATGTCGATGCTTCTTGATTTATATACCTTGTATCATGAATTGAATTAGAATTCATATGCATGCATGAATTTTAGTATGCTTTAGATGCAACATATTTTAATTAAAGAATTTCACAAATCTTAATGCATTGATATTTATTTAAATTATATCTGAACTAAAGGATAGTTAATAAATATTGATAATTTTGCTATGCCTGGATCAAAAGATAGTGAATATCTTAGGAGACTCCACCCTCACATAAAATAAAATTAATCTAATTTGCATGATTACTTGAATATTGTATTGATTGAATTGGTGAACCGATTGCCTTAGTTATCTATTGCTCTTGACTTAAATCTTAATAATTACACTCTCTCTATTTTCTTATAATTTATTAATTTATTAATTTATTTTTTTATTTTCTTAATTCTCATAAATCGATTCTTTAAATAAAGCTTAGGAAAGAAAATTTTTAGTATTTATTTTTTAATCCTCGAGGGACGATACTCTACTCACTCACTTTATTACTTGATCGACTGGTATACTTGCTATAGCGATAGATTTGCACGTATCAAGTTTTTGGTACTATTGCCAGGGATTGTGTTTAAAATAATATTAAAATTTTGATCCTTGCTTTATTTTAAAATTTTATTTTTAATTTTTATTCTTACTTTATTTTTAGGTTTATGTTCGGTGCATGACATGTATTGGACATAGTAATTTAGTACCTTTTGATCCAAAAATTGATAGGACAATTAAAAGACTACAACAAGAAAGAAACATGGCAGCTGAAGATCCTAACGACATCAATCTGAAATTAGATATGGTGATCAAAGGATGGCAAGAAGCTATTCGAGTGGTACATCATCCATTAAACGATTACATCACACCATCTATAGTCGATGCAGCTTCGAGCATCAGGAGACCACCTATGGGAGTAAACAACTTTGAAATAAAATCAACGATGATCCAGATGACTTACTCAATTATCCAATTCAGTAGACACATGCATGATGATCCAAATGTCCATATTTCTAATTTTCTTGAACTTTGTGATACTTTTAAAATTAATGAGGTGTTGGATGATGCTATTAGATTAAGACTAGTTTCTTTCTCTTTACAGGATAAAGCTAAAAGTTAGCTTCATTCTCTTTCTATAGGTTATATCACAACTTAGGATGCCTTAGCTCAGAAATTCTTAGCCAAGAACTTTCCATCTTTCAAGACTGCAAAAATGCGCAACAATATCACTTCTTTTGTGTAGATGGACATGGAGACACTATAAGAGACTTGGGAGCATTTTAAGAAATTGTTGAAAAGATGTTCACACCATCAATTATCCGTTTGGCTTTAGGTATAAATTTTTTATAATGATTTATCTTCTACTAATCATTCTATGATTGATGCAGTAGTAGGAGGTACCATTAATCGAAAAATAGAGGAAGAAGCCTTTGATCTGATTGATGAGATGGCATCAAATAGCTATCAGTGGCAAACAGAATGCATGATGCCGAGAAGACCAGCAGTCGTGTAGGGAGTGGATTGCATTCCAGCTTTATTAGCTAAAATTGTAGCTCTTAGAGCCGAAGTCAATAATATGAAGGAAACAGCTATAACATTCAGAGCATCACTTGTGACTTGTGTGAAGAATGACATGATACAAGCGACTGCCAGACAGGTAATCCTTTTGCTAAAGCCTTTGATACTGCTAACTATCTTGATAATTTTTTTAGATCTCAATAAAATAATTTCTACTCCAACACATACAATCAAGAGTGGAGGCAACATCCAAATTTTTCATGGAGCAACCAAAATGTAGCACAATAGCCACCCCAAGGATTCCAAGCATCTAAAAAGAAGCCTGATATGGATGAGCTGATGGTCAAATTCATGCAAAACCAAGAAGTGACTATAAAAAATTTGGAAACCAAACTCAGACAAGACCAAGCAGCAGCAATTCGAAACTTGGAGATGCAAGTAGGACAAATGGCCAAGATAATCTCTGAGAGACTATAAGGATCCTTGCTTAGCAATATGAAGACCAATCCGAGGAAGCACATCAATGCTATCATCTTAAGAAATGGTAAAGAGCTGAAGAAGCCACATCAGAAGAAAGAGACTAAAGAGCCAACTACAAACAAAGAAAAGCCAACTAAAATTCATCAGTCATCAAAACAACCAGTAGATGGATGGTCCCCGGGTATAAAATTTATTGATCTAAATGTGAAGCCCTATGAGCTGCCACTATCTTTTCTAGAAAGACAAATACAACATCTAGATAAAAAATTTTCTAATTTTTTTAAAATTTTAAAGAATTTATATATTAATATTTTTTTTGTAGATGCTATCACTCAAATGCCTAGGTATGTCAAGTTTTTCAAAGAAATTATAACAAATAAGATAAAGCCGAAGGAGCATGAGAGAATAAATTTGAATGAAGAGTGCTCAACAATACATTGAAATAAATTACCATAGAAGCTAAAAGATTCAGAGAGTTTTACTATCCCTTGCATTATTAGTGATTATAGTTTTGATAAAATTTTATATAATTTAGGAGCAAGTATTAATCTCATATCTTTTTCTATTTTCAGGAAGTTGGATCTAGGAGAACCAAAGCCTACCACTATTACTCTTCAACTAGCTGACGGATCCATCAAATATCCAAGAGGTATAGTGAAGGATGTTTTGGTAAAGATAAACAAGTTTATTTTTTCTGTTGATTTTATTATTCTTAATATGGAAGAAGATATTAATGTACCCCTTATCTTTGGGAGACCCTTCTTAGTTACTAGAGGAGCTTTAATAGATGTTCAATAAAAAAAGTTAATTCTAAGAGTCCAAGACGAACAAGTCATGTATAATATTTTTAAAGCTATTAAACATTCCAATGATAATTAGACTTATTTTTGAATTGATGATATTGATAATGTAGTATATGAGTATTTTCTAGAAAATAGGTTTAAGGATCCTATTAAAGCTTGCATTATTCAATCACAAGAGGGTTCAGCTAAAGATGAAAGGCAGACATAATGCATAAAATTGTTGGAGGCCAAACCATATATTTCACGCACAAACAGATCATGATTTTAAGAATTAGAAAGATCATCTACTCCTCTTCCAAAGCCATCAATTGAAGAGCCACCTACTCTTGAACTTAAACCTCTTCCTTCTCATTTAAAATATATTTTCTTAGAAGGTTTTTTGCACTTATCTGTTATTATTTCTTCTTCTTTGATAGGTTTAATGGAAGAAAAGTTGTTAAGAGTGCTAAAAGAACACAAGAAGATATTTGGATGGACCATAGCAGACATCAAAAAAATTAGTCCCTCAATTTATATGCACAAAATTCTCATGGAGGATAACTATGAGCCTACGGTCCAACCCCAAAGAAGACTCAACCCTAAGATGCAAGAAGTGGTCAAAAAGGAGGTAATTAAGCTACTTGATGTAGATATTATTTATCCTATCTCTGATAGTTCATGGGTGAGTCCTGTTCAAGTAGTTCTTAAAAAAGATAGAATTCTGTAGTTCAAAATGATAACAATCAATTAATTCCTACTAGGACTGTTACTGGATGGAGAGTATGCATGGATTATAAAAAATTAAATGATGCAACTAGAAAAGATCATCATCCTCTTCCATTCATTGATTAGATGTTAGAGAGGTTAGCTGAACATGATTTTTACTGCTTTATAGATGATTATTCTAGTTATAATCAAATTACCATAGCACTTGAGGATCAAGAAAAAACTACTTTTACATATCCTTATGGTACATTTGCTTTTAGAAGAATACCGTTTGGTTTATATAATGCACCAACTACTTTTCAACGATGCATGATGGCTATTTTTTATGACATGATTGAGAATTTTCTTGAAATATTTATCTATCTTTGAATCTATATTTGATAAATGTCTGCATAACTTATCTCTTATTTTACAAAGATGTGAGGATAGTAATCTTGTCTTAAATTGAGAGAAGTATCATCTAATGATACAGAAAGGCATAGTGTTAGGCCACAAGATTTTATGTAAGAGGATTGAAGTGGATAGAGCTAAGCTTGAGGTGATCGAAAAGTTATCCATACTGACCTCAGTTAAGGCTATTAGGAGCTTTTTGGGGCATGCTAGATTTTAACGTCGATTTATAAAGGACTTCTCTCTAATTTCTAGACCTCTATCTAAATTACTATGTAAAAATGTCTCTTTTTATTTTTTTGATGAGTGTTTGTAGGCATTCAACACCCTCAAGGAGAAGCTGGTCACGGCACCTATTATGGTTGCACCATATTGGTCCCTACCTTTTGAGTTGATGTATGATGCTAGTGACACAGCCATAGGAGCAGTATATGGTCAAAGAAATGATAAGATTTTTTAAACTATATACTATACCAGCCACACTTTGATAGAAGCCCAACAAAAATATGCAACCACAGAAAAGAAGCTTCTGGCAGTAGTATTTGTATTAAATAAATTTTATTTTTATCTTATTTTATCTAAAGTTATTATATACACCGACTATGCAGCTCTAAAGTATCTTCTTGCCAAGAAAGATACAAAATCCAGATTGATCAGATGGATTCTTTTGCTATAAGAGTATGATTTGAAGATTAAGGATAAGAAGAGTACAGAGAATTTAGTTGCTGACCATCTTTCTAGATTAGAAAACTTCACAAAAAAGGAATTAAATATTTGGCCTATCAAGAAAAAAATTTCAGATGAGCGCCTCTATGCTATATCAGGTAGAACATTTTCATGGTATGCTGATATTGTTAACTACCTGGTTGGTAAGGTTCTTTCACTTAACCTTTCTTTTCAACAAAAGAAGAGGTTTTTATCTATTATCAAATATTATTTTTGGGATGAACCTTTTTTGTATAAGTATTGTGCAGATCAGGTCATTAGAAGATGCATTCCGAAAGAAGAGATGGAGAACATTCTGCACCATTGTTATGACCGAAAGGTAGGAGGATATTTTGGCCCAACTAGAACAGCTTATAAGGTTCTTTAATCAAATTTTTATTGGCTCTCTCTATTTAAAGATGCTCATACTTATGTCTCTTTATGTGACTGCTATCAAAAAACTAAAAATCACCTCTAGAAGATATGAAATACCTTTAAACAATATTCTTATATGTGAAATCTTTAATGTTTGGGGTATTGATTTTGTGGGACCTTTTTCTAGTTCTTTTTCAAATCAATATATACTTGTGGCTATAGATTATGTTTCAAAATGGATAGAAGTAATAGCATTTCCAACTAATGATGCTAAGATAGTTATCAAATTTTTGAAAAAGTATATTTTTACATGTTTTGGCACAGAGCAATCATTAGTGATGGAGGTTCATACTTTTCTAATAAATAATTTAAAAATTTGTTAAGCAAATATGGTGTCATTCATAAAATAGCTATTCCATATCATCCACAAACTAGCGGTCAAGTAGCAATGTCTAATAGAAAATTAAAGAGAATTTTAGAAAAGACTGTAAGTGCATCCAGGAAAGACTGGTTATTAAAATTAGATAATGTATTGTGGGTATATAGGATTGCATATAAAATACCTATTAGTATGTTCCCATATAGGCTACTCTTTGGTAAAGTATGTCACCTCCCTGTTAAGCTAGAACATAAAGCATATTGGGCCATAAAAATTCTTAACTTTGATATACAAGATGCAGGAAAGAACAGGTTGATGCAATTGAATGAGATAGATGAATTTCTGAAGAAAACAGTGCAGAATTTGTAATGCTACTTTCAAAAATTTTTTAAAAATAATAAAAATTATAATAAAAATTAATTAATTATTAATCATATTAGATTAATAAATCCTACATAAAAAAATCTAAACATAATATGCATGCATTTATATAGATCTGAAAAGAAAAACTATGCAGTAAATAATTTACTATATCTACATGTTTAGAACATAATACCTTATGTAGGTAGTCAATCTCTATGATCTGATCATCATCTAGGATGTCTATTGATCACAATGTAGTCACATAAATATCTGACCTCCATAGATCATCCATACGAGACTTCTGATCCTAATCAGCTCCTTCCGAGTGCTAGCTCGATAAAGAATGCTCCTGATCGCTAGATCTAATCGAATAGTTTCGATCTCCCTCCATCGTAACTTTGGATGCTTTAGATCAGCAACAAGGGTAGAAGAGAGGATGAGGAAGCACTCCACAAAATCTTGTAAAGATCTTATGCTCAGATCTTACAATCAAAATAGGAACCCTAGATGATGAACTAGGGCTGCACAGCACTCAAATCCTAGTGCCAAGATTTTTTTACTCATTTTTTCTTCTCAGATTTTTTTTCTTATTTTTTTCAGGCTATGGAAGGGATCATGTACTATAGAATAGGAGTCTCAAAAAAACTTACACCCAGAAAAAAATTTTAGAAATTTTATAGAGGGCATATAAGTCAAGGTGGCATGGAGAAAAGGTAAGATAAGGGAGTTGTTTCATTCAAATTCAAACTCTATTTGAATTTGAATGGCAACTAATCTTACCTTATCTCTCTAGGATATGGAAAGGAGGGGCATGAGCCCTCTTTGCATGGGAAAACATTCATGAGAAACCTTTTCTCGTGGAGAATAGAATGGCGTAAACAAGGGTGATGTGGCATATGTCAAGACTAGGTCAAACCAATCTTAAAACTTCTCATCCAATTGAACCAACCCAATCCAAATTGGTTAGGCCCAATTAGACCAAATTAAATCCAACTAATTTAGGCTCAATTAGGCTTAGTTAAATTCTAATCAAATCAAAAATTAATTGAGTCTAAATCCTGATTAAATCAGAAATCATACTTCCTCAGTGATTAGGTTATCTCATAACCTAATCAGATCAAACCCAACTGAATCTAATTTAATTGGACTTGATCCAAAAATAATTATTCAATCAAATTAAGTTAATTAAAAATCAAATTACTAATAAAATCTCTCATAAATTTAGAGTCCAAATCCAGTGGATGTCCGAACAATAGAGTTTCATTAAAATGAAATTCTTGATTGAAGAGTCCCAAACCAGTGGGATTCTTGATCTCGGTGTTTGAAATAAATGAAACTTATGATTGTAGAGTCATAACCCTCAATCACAGAGTCTCAGATAAGTAGGACTCAGAGTCCTAGAGTAGTAGGACTCTTGATCAAAGAGTCCTAGTTTAGTGGGACTCTTGACCATAGACTCCTAGATATTGAGACTTAGTATCCTAACCTAGTAGGACTTTCGATCGAAGAGTCCCAATCGAGTGAGACTCTTCACCAGCCATCAGATCAGATAGGAACCTCTAATGTGTATGACTCCGTAGGTCCGAACCTAAGTCGGTAGCATAGAAACCAATTTCTGTATTAATCAAAGTGATCATCTAGCAATGGTACCTAACGTCTGGATAGATCGAATAGTCGCAATCATAATATTCAGAACCTACATGAATATGGTTATCGTATAATTCATCCCTTTGATCTCTGTGCATAAGATAACTTTAGAATTTGACTGTCAATCCTAGAAGATACATCCAAATCATGTCTCAAAGCAATTAATCCTAAGACCCCTCATAAGGACTACCCTGGTCAAGGCGTTGCTAAATTAAAATACTATTAAATACAGCTCCTAAAATTGAAAGTGGTCAATCCCATCTTGATACACGCACTAACTCCTCAAGCACTTAACTATGCTCAAAAATCTTCCATCACTGAATTAAAAATTCAGATAGTCTGGCACCAAAACACAGTGAGTTGCTTGAAAGTCACTATGGTGATCTCAGATCGGAGGGACATTTATACCCATATTCCATCGAAACTAATCTTGATAGAAGAAAAGCTCCGAAGTTGGTCACATTCAGTGCAGATGTACCCATACATCTCACTTGCATGCCATATCAGTATCTCAATACTCCTTGATTAAGAAGATAACCAACCTATATGGCACACAACAATCCATACTCGATAAATGTTGTCATCCTAAGTAACAATGTATCTTTTGATCGTGAACAATTTAAGGACTAAATGATAAATCCTCCTTTGTCGAATTTAGATAGTCCTAAGAACTTCATCACAATACAAGAGTTCATTAGAAGATAATAGAATTTATGATGAAAAATGCTAAAATAATTTTTATTAATTTATAATTTATATTTAATTATAAATGTATAGCCCAACTATCAACAAACTAACCATTGGTTTTAGAACATATTTCCAACAATCTTTCACTTGGACTAAAGCTAATCGGTGCAGTATCTAATATCTATCTTCGACTTGAAGTCGTTGAACCCTTCACTATAATATCTTTAGTGAATTGATCGATCAGGTTCTCCTTTTCGTTGATCTTCTGAAGGTTGACATCATCTCGATCCATAATTTCTTGGATAAGATGGAAGCGGCGTAGAATATGCTTCGTCTGTTGGTGTGCCTTTGGTTCCTTCGTCTGAGCAATGGCTTCAGAGCTATCGCAATAGAGCAGAATTGGACCATCAAGGAAGGATGCTACTCCAAGCTCGGTGATGAAGTTTCTCAGCCACATCACTTCTTTGGCAGCATTTGATGCAGCGACATACTCCACCTGATAAACTAAATCTGCCACAGTGTGCTGCTTAGAATTCTTCTAGCAGACAACCCCACCATTAAGGATAAATATATATCTCTACACACTTTTACTGTCATCATGATCAGACTAAAAACTAAAGTCTGTAAATCCCATAAGTTTCAAGTTTGATTCACCATATACAAGCCACTAGTTCTTAGTATTTCTGAAATATTTTAGAATGTTTTAACAACCTTCTAGTGATTTTCTCTCAGATCAGATTGGTATCTACTCACTACTCCTAGTGAGTATGCCACATCTGATCACATATATATTATGGCATATATTATAGAACCCACAGTCGAAGCATATGATATTCTACTCATACGCTCTCTTTCTAGAGGTGTTATCGGATAATCCCTTTTTGAAAAAAAATTTCATGGCCTATCAGTAGATAGCCTTTCTTGGAATTCTCCATACTGAATCATTTTAGTACAGTGTCAATGTACGCGGACTGAGATAATTCAAGCAATCTTTTAGATCTATCTCTATAGATCTTCATCCTTAGGATGTAGGAAACTTCTTTCAGATCTTTCATGAAGAACTTTGATGACAGCCAGATTTTTATTTCTTGTAATGCAGGGACATCATTCTCGATTAAGAGAATATCATCCATATATAATATTAGGAATATTATTATTGAACCATTAGCCCACTTGTATATGTAGGGCTCCTCTTCGTTCTTAACGAAGCTATACGTTTTGATTGTTCTATCAAATCATATATTCTAACTCCGAGATGCCTGCTTTAGTCCATAAATGGACTTTTGAAGCCTACATATCTTAGACTCATCTACGGATGTGAATCCTTCAGGCTGTATCATATACACTTCTTCATCCAGCTCTCCATTTAGGAAAGTCATTTCCACATCCATCTGCCAGATTTTATAGTCCAGATAGACAGTGATGGTAAGCATAATCCGAATGAATTTGAGTATTGCCACAGGAGAGAATGTCTCATCATAGTCAATACCATAACATTGACAATACCTCTTGACAACCAGATGGGCTTTATAGGTCTCCATCTTTCCGTCTGCATCTCTTTTTCTTTTGAAGATCCTCTTACATCCTTTGAATTTTATCCCTTCGGATGAGTCAACCAATATCCATACATCATTGATCTTCATGAATTTCATTTTGAATTTCATGATCTTAAGCCATTTCTTAGAGTCGAATCTTTGCATTACATCCATAAAGGTGATCGGATCCTTATCATTCTCATCGAATTTGATAGGATCCCCATCTCGGATCAAGAAATCATAATATCTATCCAGTTGATGTGGTACTCTACCAGATCGTCTTAAGGATGTATCTACAATAGGTTCTGGGTCTGATCTAATCAGATCTAGTTTAGGTTCAATAACTTATGTCTGTTCTTCCACCTATCGTACTTCATCAAGTTTGACCTTAGAGGCATTAGTTCATTCATCAAAAATTTTTTTTTCTAAAAGGACTGTCTTAAGACTGACAAACACTTTTTGCTCATTAGTAAGGTAGAATTAATATCCTTTGGTTTTTTTTGGATAACTTACAAAACTACACTTATCAGACCTAGGTTCAAGTTTGTTTGTCATCAAACATTTGACATAAGCCGGACACCTCCAAATCCTAAGGTATGAGAGCACTGGCTTACGCCATGTCCATATCTCATATGATATTTTATTAACAAATTTACTCGAAACCCTATTTAGAATGTAACAAGCTGACTCAAGCGCATATCCCCATAAGAAGATCGATAAACTAGCAAACTCCTTCATGGATCGAACCATGTCCAATAGGATTCGATTTCTCCTTTCAGACACACCATTATGTTGTGATATTCCAAAAGAAATCTATTAGGAGAGAATCTCATTCTTCCCAAGATATATCAAAAACTCATTGGAAAGGTACTCATCCCCTCGATCAGATCGAAAAATTTTAATACTCTTCCCAGTTTGCTTCTCTACCTCATTTCGGAATAGTTTGAACATTTCAAACGACTCCAACTTATGCTTCATTAAATAGACGTACTCATACCTAGATAAATCGTCTGTGAAGGTTATGAAGTAGAAATATCCACCTCTAATACTTGAGCTTATGGGTCCACATACATCCGAATGTACTAGACTCAGGAGTTCAGTGGCTCGTTTATCTTTTTTAGTAAAAGATGATTTAGTCATCTTACTAAGAAAATAGGACTCACATGTTGAAAGTGATTCACAATCACTAATCTCAAGAATTTTTTTTTGAATTAACATGTTAATTTTATTCTTGTTAATATGACCTAGCCTACAGTGCTAAAGGTAGACTTTGGATACATCATTAATTCTAGGATATTTATCGAAGGATTGAACAACATTAACAAACATAGAAAGTAAATAAATTTTATTATTCAATTATCCAATAAAAATTATAACACCATTCAAAATGATATTATAAAATTTTTTATTGATATTTCAAAATCATTCATATATGGCCAAAAGGCCTACAAAAATGACATTCAATAAGAAAGTTGGACAAAAATGACATTCATTAAGAATAACTTTATTTGAATTGATTATAAGATCCATGATTTCTAAAGCCATAATTAAAACTTGTCTTTCATCTTCAACGTTCAGAAATCTCTCGTCTTGATTAAATCTTCTACTGACCTGCAAGCTCTGCATAAAATTATAAATATGATAAGGGCTTCCAGTATCTAATACCCAGGCAGTAGAATCAAATAAGAAAAATTGTAAGATGTTATCATATAATTATCTTGTCCAGCATCCACTTGCTTCCTCCTTGATCTGTTTGGATCCAGTAAGACAATGTATAGAGGACAGTTTCTTTTTTAGTACTCCTGCTTCTGATAGAAGAAGCACTCTACCTGGCTTTAGTTGGGCTTGCACTTTTTGATCTGATTCTATGTAGTTGTTCCAACGTTTGGCTACACCTTCTTGTTCTTCTTCTTCTTGCCTTTCTTAAAGGATCGACGATCAGAAGAAGACCCTTCCACTACATTCACCGTCTCCTTATGGAGTTGGCAATCCTTCTCAAAGTTCTGCAATAATCCCAACAAGCCATGGTAGTTGACTGTAAGCTTTGTCATTCTAAAATAAGTTAGAAAGAGGAGGAAGGACTTGGATAAGAAATTAAGAATCGCATTCTTACCGAGCTGCTCATGTAGGAAAAAGTCCAACTTGCTAAGATGCTCAATCATATCGATCATGTACAATACATGATCGGTGACTGAGGCCTCGTCCCTCATCCGAGTATTGAAAATGATACAACTTATTTTGTGCCTTTCAACATCGTCAGGCATACCAAGGGAGTCATTCAACATTTGAAGCATCTCCTGTGGTTAGGTGTTTTTGAACCTACAACTAAACTCATCGTTCATTGCCATCAGCATTATACACCAAATGGTGGTATGGTCGTTGAGCCACTTTTGATAAGTATCTTGGATCATTCCTCTATCATTCAGAGCTGGCTCCTCAGGTGTTGGATCTGTTATGATATAAAGGATCCGTTCATGCTCCAGGATGATTTTCAACTTACGATACCAACTATCGTAATTAGATCTCATTAATTTATCATTATCTAATAATGATCAGAGCGACAGGTTAGTGGCCATTTCTACATAAAAAAAAATCAAACCTAATTAGTATATGAATCAATTATCCTAAAGACTTGGACTTTAGTCTAAAAATTCTTTCATTATTTTATTTGAATTAATAGTCTCTACCTTCAATTCAAGAAATTATTTTAATTTCTTAGTGGGTACTAGAATCTACACAGACTACACATGAGCCCAACTTTGGTTGGTTAATCCATGTGCACCTATGGATAGATTCAAAATTAATTATTTTTTAAAATAATTTTTAGTAATATTAATTTTGCCCCAAAGACCTAATCAGTAGGCTTTGGCCTTCACTGAAAAAGTTTGGTTAGGTCCAACCATTAATATGACCACATTTGATCTTATCTAACCAATAAATAATCTGGCCTGACTTTGGTCGGCCAACCTAACCACCATGAGAAAGACTTAATCAAATCATCATTTTATGAATGATAATTTTATTAATCAATAAGCACTAGGCCTTTGGACCTCAGTGATTATTAAATTAATGAATCCATTATCACTCAATCTAATGGGAGGCTATGATTTAGTTATCTATATAACTATTTTATTTTTAAGGATCTAATAATTTTAGATAATTTAGTTAATATATTAAAAAAAAGAAATACAGCGAGCCAATTTCGATCCTCTCACTGACTTCACCAAGTCAGATAAAAAAGAATCTAATCTAAGCTGGCATTAGGAGCATCTAAATTAGTCAGACTGATTCACCTAATTGACATGGGTGAGCTCGAATCATTAAGTGATCCAATCAAAATCTAACTCACCAGGATGGTCAGATAAGCGAGATTAGTGGAAGGGATATGCCATTAACTCGTTAAAGATCGAATCAGTGCGAGTAGCTCCAATTAAAAATCACTGATCGAACTGTCAGACTTACCTTAGACATCATTCAATTTATTAGTTTCAATTTGACCAACCTAGTAATTATGGGTTTGACCGCATAGCCATGAATCAAGTCCATTTGGTCCTCATTAAAGGCAAGACTTGACCAACTACAACTATTATAATTAAGTCTATAAAGTTCTTGACCTAATCTAAATTAATATTTAATTAGATTTGATCAATTATTCTAATTTAGTCCATTCTTTAACTAATCTTAGGTCTAATCCGATTAATGAACCTAATTCAACTAACCAATAACCCACGTTTTATGATTAATGACTTAGGATCTTTAATTCATAATTCTAGATCCTAATTTATTTCACTTAATTTTAATTAAGTTTATGAGCTGAGGGTTAGGGTTTGACATTTTGAAAATATTTTTTAAAATTTTAAAAGATTCTTTACAACTTAGTATTATTCACCAATTGAGTCGACTCACTTTAAAATTGAATCAACTTAATTCACAAACGACACTAGTTGTAGGGTCTAAATTAAAACTATGTACACTATATAATATTAAATCATGAATCAAACTTTAGATCCTATCTAAACATGCATTCATGATCATAAATTAGATTAAAATCTAATTTAATCAGATCATAAAAATATTAGATCAAATCTAAGATTTTATGATTAATGATTTAGATCAACAACATACCAGAACAACCTTTTCACTGTAGGGGTAAATCTTACAGCAGGACAACCTTTAGTCCATATGATCTTGATTTTAATTTTTAGATCTAATTAATTATATTATTAGATTAATATTTAGATTAAATCTAAATTATCAATCTAAATATACAAGCATATCATGTTTAGCGAACCAATGCTCTGATACCATTTGAAGGGAATAATATAGGATTTGCAATACTACTTTCAAATTTTTTTAAAAAAATAATAAAAATTATAGTAAAAAATAATTAATTTAATTAATTAATTATTGATCATATCAGATTAATAAACTCTATATAAAAAGATATAAACATAATATGCATGCATTTATATAGATCTGAAAAGAAAAATTATGCAGTAAATAATTTATTACATCTACGTGTTCAGAACACAATACCTTGCACGGATAGTCGATCTTCATGATCTAATTATTGCCTATGAGGTTCGCTGGTCATGATGCAGTCATACAAATATTTGGCCTCCATGGATCATCCACACGAGACTTTTGGTCCTGATCAGCTTCTTCCAAGTGCTAGCTTGACGAAGAATGCTCCTGATGGCTAGATTTGATCAAACAATTTTGATCTCCCTTCACCATAACTTTGGATGCTTTGGATTAGTAGTAGGGTTAGAAGAGAGGATGAGAAAGTACTCGACGAAATTTTATAAAGATCTGACGCTCAGATCTAACAAAACAAAATAGGAACCCTAGATCATGAACTAGGTCTGCGCAGCATTCAAATCCTAGCACCAAGTTTTTTTTTGCTCAATTTTTTTTCTTATTTTTTTCAGATTATGGAAGGGCTCACATACTAGAGAAGAGGAGTCTCAAAAAAACTTACGCCCAAAAAAAATTCCAAGAATTTTATAGGGGGTGCACAAGTCAAGGTGGCATGGAGAAAAGGTAAGATAAGGGAGTTGTTTCATTCAAATTCAAACTCTGTTTGAATTTGAATGGCAACTAATCTTACCTTATCTCTCTAGGATGTGGAAAGGAGGGGCATGAGTCCTCTTTGTGTGGGAAAACATTCATGAGAAATCTTTTCTCATGGAGAATAGAATGGCGCAAATAAGGGTGATGTGGCACATGTCAAGACTAGGTCAAACCAATCTTAAAACCTCTCATCCAATTGAACCAACCTAATCTAAATTGGTTAGGCCCATTTAGATTAGATTAAACCCAACTAATTTAGGCTCAATTAGGTTTAGTTAAATTTTAATCAAATAAAAAATTAATTAAACCCAACTTCTGATCAAATCAGGAATCATACTTCCTCGGCGATTAGGTCATCTTATAACCTAATTGGATCAAACCCAACTGAATCTAATTCAATTAGACTTGATCCAAAAATAATTGCTTAATCAAATTAAGTTAATTAGCAATCAAATCACTAATAAAATCTCTCATAAATTTAGAGTCCAAATTCAGTGGATGTCCGTTAATAGAGTTCCATCAAAATGAAACTCTTGATCGAAGAGTCCCAAACTAGTGAAACTCTTGATCTCAGTGTCTGAAACAAATGAAACTTATGATTGTAGAGTCATAACCTTCAATCATAGAGTTTTGAATAAGTAGGACTCAGAGTTCTAGAGCAGTAAGACTCTTGGTCGAAGAGTCTCAGTTCAGTGAGACTCTTGACCACAGACTCCTAGACATTGAGACTCAGTGTCCTACCTAGTAGGACTTTCGATCGAACAGTCTCAGTCTAGTAGAACTTTTGATTATAGAATCTCAATCGAGTGAAACTCTTCACCAGCCATCAGATTAGGTAGGAACCTCTAATGTGTGTGACTCCGTAGGTCCGAACCTAAGCTGGTAGCATAGAAACTAATTTCTGTACTAATCAAAGTGACCATCTAGTAATGGTATCCGACATTCGGATAGATCGAATAGTCACAATCACAACATTCAGAAGCTATGCGAATATGGTTACCGTATAATTCATCCCTTTGACCTCTATGCATAGGATGACTTTAGGGTTTGACTATCAATCCTAAAAGATACATCCAAATCGTATCTCAAAGCAATTAATCCTATGACCCCTCACAAGAACTATCCTGACCAAGATTTTGCTAAATTTAAATACTATTGAACATAGCTCCTAAAATCAGGAGTGGTCAATTCCATCTTGATACATACACCGACTCCTCAAGTACCTAACTGTGCCCAAAAATCTTTCATCACTGAATTAGAAATTCAGGTAGTCTGGCACCAAAGCACAGTGAGTTGCTTGAAAGTCACCATGGTGATCTCAGATCGGAGGGACAGTTATATCCATATTTCATCAGAGCAAATCTTGATAGTAGAAAAGATCTAGAGTTGGTCACGTTCAGTGCAGATGTACCCATACATCTCACTTGCATGCTATACCAGTGTCTCAATACTCCTTGGTTATGAGGACAACTAACCTATATGGCACACAATGACCTATACTCGATAAACATTATCATCCTAAGTAACAACGTATCTTTTGATCATGAATAATTTAAGGACTAAATGATAAATCCTCCTTTGTCAAATCTAGATAGTCCTAAGGACTTCATCATAACACAAGAGTTCATTAGAAGATAATAAAATTTATGATTAAAAATATCAAAATAATTTTTATTAATTTATAATTTATATATAATAATAAATATATAGCTCAATCATCAATAAACTGATGATTGACTTTGGAATATATTCTTAATAATTTTGCCATGATGCTTATGAGAATGTCAAGATCTACAAAGAACGTACTAAGAAATGACATGATAACTATATTATAAAAAGAGAATTTCATAAGTGACAGTAAGTTCTCCTATATAGTTCATGACTATATTTATTTTCAGAAAAGCTAAAATCAAGATGGACAAGTCCCTATATAATTACTAAGATATTTTCATATGGAGCAGTAGAGATCTTTGACTAATCAAAAGGTACCTTTAAGGTAAATGATCATAGGCTGAAAAATTACATTGGTGAAAGTTTTAAGAAGGAGAAGGAAGCCCTCCAATTGCAAGATCCAATCTAGAGCCTCAAGAAAGTTAAGCTAAAGGCTATAAATCAGAACTACTAAATAGGTTATATCTTTTCTTTTTAGTTTTGATCATTTTCTTTTATTTTTTCATAGTTTCTTATTGGTCTTTTATTACTTTGGTGTGTATTTTCAATTTTGCAGAGAAAGAAAATGAGAGCTCAAGCTAGTTTGCAAAGTTCAAAGAACCAGTTTGGATAAATAATACAGGTGTATTCTTTCCTATCTCTTATTGCACCTTTACTTTTTCTTTCTCTATTGAGACAATATAAAATAAGTTGGGGGGTAGGAAAACTTTTTATTAAAAAATATTAAAATATATATATTAAAAAAATTATGTGTCAAGAGAGAAAATTTTGAGCAAGATAGACTAAAAAAGTAATAAAAGTTAGAAGTATTTGCTAATGAATATAGCGAGTTAAGAAGTAGATTAGTTAATCAGACTTTTAGAGGCCTATTTATGTCACCTAAAGACTACTAACACTTCTAATTGCACATACGCACTAACAAGACAAAGTAGGTGTTGATTATAAAGCCAACTGAGGATTTATTTATCACTAAAAATTGATGATTAATATACATTCCAATTAAAGTAACCTGAATTTAAGAAAAGAACTATTTGCCAAAATAAAAGTGCAAAAGATAGAGTATATATGGATTGCCTGAAGCTTAGTAATTGGATCTCTACATCTAGATCAAGTGAGAATGTTCACATCAAATGATGGAGGGAAGGCCAGGATGCTCAACACAAAAAAAAAGAAAAAAAAAAGAAGAGGCAGTATGAAAGCTACCTTAATTCATGAGCTTAACTTGGAAGTGTATACAAAATTAATCAAAATAAGTAATAAAAGAAGATACTTTTATCTTTTAAATTAACACCGAAATGCTAAGTTAAGTTTTCATGAACACAAGTGCTATAGATCTTTAGATGTACTCTAAAAAAATTTTTGATTACACTGACTATAATATTTGCTTTTGAAGCTCAATACTTAATGGTATTTTCTAAACTTTTTAATCTTTAATCCTAGATTTAATTTTGTGAAGGAAGATCTTATTAAAACATGATGATAAATAAAATATTGCTAAGAGACTAGTAATGACTAAGTTGGGGGGTGTGATAAGTGCTAAAAAATATACTAATTAAAATATTAAATTATAAAATAATTAATTTTATTTTTAAAAAATAAATATTTTTATTAATTTTATGTAGGAAACAAGATTATCAATGTGAAGATTTAGATTTTTTGGTTCAAATGAAATAAATTTCAAGCAAAACGGACTTCAAATGAGTCCGAAATCAATTTTCAAAGGAAATAAAAATAATTAATTAATTAGCCGGTCGGTTCAACTCAAATCGGCTAAGCAAACTGGCCCGGCCCGACCATTGACACCCCACTAATGTCATGCTAACATCAGAATTTTTTGTGGCATATGGTGGATCGATATAGTAACATGGTCAAAGGCATGATGGGGATTTCACGCGACAGCGTACGACGGGATTGGCTGACAGATGGATGGTCCACGATGAACCTAGCTCACGATCGATCTACATGGGATGTAAGAGGGATTAGGCGGCTGCTTTCGCTGGAGTTTTGATCCGACGGTTGAAATCGAGGTGCTGACGAATGGTAGATGCGGCTTTCGATCAAGATCCAATGGTTCGAATGGTTCTCGATTTTTAATTAAATGCCTAAAGTCCTTCAGAAGCAGATCCGATGGCCCAGAATCCATCTAAAGGCTGATCTGATAGTTGCCATGAATTCCTACTTGATCTGAGATATTTTAAGAGGTTTTTAAGTGGTTTATGATGCATTTGATCGCCATCCAATGGCCAAAATGATCCATGCCTTATTTGAGTTGTTCTAGGAGTTCTAAATCCTGATTTTAGTGAAAATTTTCATCGAAGCAGCCCCTCTTGACTCTATAAAAAGGCCTGTGCAGAACACAATAGAGGAGAATAACAGAGAGAAAAACAGAGAATAAAGAGGGAGGAATAGGGAGAGGTCTAGAGAGAGCTTTTTATTTTTCTTTCTTTTTTTTCTTTCTTTTATTTCTTCAAAATCAAGCAAGCAGCTCTCTTCTTCATTAAGTTCCCTACGCCAAGAGTAACAGATGACCAATTTCAGCAACAAACAAATTTCTGTTTGAATTTTTACATACTTTTTATTTTAATTACTATTTTTGATCTTTTTACTATGAACTAAATTTATTTTACTAAGGCTAAGGTGTAGCCACTCTTTTTGATATAATATTCAGTATGATTTGCTTTTAATTTTATATTTTATTCATGAGAAGTATATAAATCAGCTCTTAATGTTTTTAGATTATTGGCCATCTTCTAATTGATTTGATGGACATAGATGATATGGATCAAGTACGTCTATATCGATGCTTTTTTATTTATATATCTTGTATCATGAATTGAATTAGAATTTATATGCATGCGAGAATTTTAGTGCGCTTTGGACGCAGCGTATTTTAATTAGATGGTTTCATAAAACTTAATGCATTAATATTTATTTAAATTATATATAGACCAAAGAATAGTTAATAAATACTAATAGTTTTGCTATGCCTCGACCAAAGGGTGGTGAATATCTCAGAAGACTCCACCGTCATATAAAATAAAATTAATCTAATTTACATGATTACTGAAATATTGTATTGATTGAGTTAGTGAACCGATTGCTTTAGTAATCTATTGCTCTTGACTTAAATCCTAATAATTATACTCTCTCTATTTTCTTATAATTTATTAATTTTTTTTAATTTTTTCTTATTTTTTTTAATTCTCATAAATTAATTTTTTAAATAAAACTTAGAAAAAAATATTTTCAGTACTTATTTTTCAATCCTGTAGAGATGATATTTTACTCACTCACTTTATTACTTGATCGATTGGTGCATTTACAGTAGCGATAGACTATGTTTCTCTTGAAAATTAATAAGTACTATAAAAAATTATAGATAAATTTAAATATTCAAATATAGATTGGATAGCTATCAATCCATATTCATATTTATATTTATATCTATTTTTTTTATAAATATAATATAGATATAAAAATTAATTAAATTTTTAAATTTTTATTTATATTTAGAAGAGTTACAAGAGTTAGGTACAAAAATGAATATAAATGGATATAATATATATCACTTTCACGTCAAGAGCGGCACGAGCTCCGCTTGAACCAAACGAAATTATCAGACTGTTATAAATAAAAAAGAGATCGATCGGACGGTCTCGATTCCATCGTCTTTTTGTGTCCGAGCGCCTCTCCTGCATTCCACCGGCCAGCAACTCACCGCAAAGCCGCGAAATAATATGCTAAAGCAAATCCCCGAATACTCTCGAATTCCAAATCTCTCTGTCCCCTTCTCCTCGTCCTCCTCCGCCGCCGCCGCCGCCGCCGATGGCTGCCTCCTCCTCCTCGTCGGGTGCCAAAACCCTCTTCCAGTCCCTCAAGAGGTTCTTCAAGGCGCCCTGGGAGATCACCGGCCCCTGTGCCGACCCCGAGTACCGGACCGCCATCCCCAAAGCCACCGAGTACCGCCGCTTCTCTCCCGCCACCGCACCGGCCAAGGTCTGCGTCCCTACGTCGGAACCCGAGACCGTCTTCGACATCAAGTACTACACCCGCGACCGCCGCCGTGACCGGCCACCTGTCCGTCGCACCGTGCTGAAGAAGGCCGACGTCGAGAAGATGATGGCCGAGAAGACCTTCGGCGCCGCGGACTTCCCGCCGGTGTACCGTACCGACTGGGTCCAGGAGGAAGACAACACGAAGGGAGGCGGGTACCAGAAATAGGTCAGCGGACCCTTCTTGTCTCCGTGGATTTTAATTGAGATTAGGGCTTTCGAGAGTTGCTTGAGATTTATCTGAGTGCATTCTGTTTGTAGATTCGATAAAAATTTCACTTTCTGCAGTTAACTGAATGATAAAAAAAAAACTCGATGATATTCCTGGATTTGGTGTTTTGGGTATTGGAAATAGGTGAGCAAACCCTTCTGATCGATCGCTTTGGATTGGAAACAGGGTTTCAGTAGAGTTCATATAAAAACTTTTTTTTTAAGAATAAAAAGAAAATTTTGATTATGTTTCGTTGTTTGGTTTTGCAATGCTGTTATGAATTGTCGCTTTGATCTCCTTTCACGGGATCAGATTTCTGTTTAAAAGGTTTTATATTTATAGGCTCTCCAAGATCTTTTCTCCATTTTTTTTTTCTTTTTTTTCTTTTTTTGTGGGGTGGGGTTTGGGGGGGGTGCGCGGGCGGCAGCGAATTATGTTGTTTCAGGAACTGGTAATTTGGGTTTGTTGAATAAGTTTCTCATGTTGAAATAATCTGCTATATGAGATGTTTTCTTTTGTAGAATTTTGTTAGAAATAGTTTATGATTGTATTTGCTACTGATCTTTGACGTTGGATCTGTATGCTTCTTGCTTGAATTACGGGATCATGGATATAATGATGTTAGAGCCTAGAAGTTGATGCATGATCTGGCTTTTTGAATGTGATAATTTCTCCTTCCTGAGCAGAAAAGACAAATATTCACGTTATTTCATTTTGCCTGAAGTGAAAGGAAATGGGACAGATGAGCGTTCAGATTATTAAGCTATTAGGTTGGATGTCATGCAATTTTGGTGATAGTGAAATGTTAAACTGGTGCTTTCCATTTTGTGGGTTTACACATCACTTGTAGAGTTGATCCTCCATCAGGCTGTTTTTAGGTTTATAAATTTCAGTCTATTGGAAGTTCAGATTTCTCTTGGATCATAGAGGGAACGTATGACTAAAGAACTGCTCTGTAGGTCACCCTGTGTGCTCTTGTACTGGTTGTGAAGCTTCTGAACGGTTGTCAGTTGCACTAGATAGTTTTAAGAAAGGCTAGACCCTTGGAGCATCTTGAATTATTTAGCTGTCTAGGATAAGTTTTTTGGAGAAGGCAATATGAATATCAATACATCCAGGATCTTATGATTGTTTGTGCTAATCACATTGTCTTTTTAGTCCAACCAATTTTGGTGAGTAGGATATTTAAGTTTGTTGGAAGAGATTATTTCACTTGTATCAAGTTGACTTTGATCACAGATTAAAAGGAGGTTTGGTTTCAAACAAGAGAAGTTAGTTGGCAAGATGGAGCACGAGGAAAATGTATTATACTAGAATATTTCCTACAGAGTTTGTTTTTTTTTTGAGATAGGGCAGAGTCATAAGAGATTAAGGCTGCTTCTGAGGGCTAAAAAGCGCTTCTTGAAAGGTTAGAAGCTCTTTTGGATGATTTGAGGTGCTTGGTAAAAATTTTAAAATAGCTTTCTGGTTCCCACAAAAGTTCAAAAACTTAACTAGGAAGAAGCTCCAATTTAGAGTTTTGGGCAAAAGCTCTAATTGAGACACATCAGGAAGTTGTTTTTTTTGGACAAAAGCTCTTGAGCTTGATTCCTGAAAATGAATTAAAATATATATATAGAGAGAGAGATAGATTGGGCTCCGATTGACCGGAGTCTAACCTATATCCGGTCGGATCTCCGACCGTTCGATCAGCGCGTATCTTCGAGCACGTGCCTGAAAAGGCACATCGGCTAAAAAAATAGGCGCACATCTGTGCCTAAAAACACAGAAAAAATAGGCTTGCTTGAAAAAAAAATAATTCAGAAAAAAAAAGTTGAACCTGAAAAAAAAAGCTTGAAAAAAATTTAGAAAAAAAAACTAAACCTGAAAAAAAAGCCTGAAAAAATTCAAAAAAAAACCTAAAAAAAAGAAAGAGAAAGAAAGAAAGAAGGCACCATTTTTTTTCCAGGCGCCTGCGCCTCCTTTTTTTAAGTTTTTTTTTCATTTTTTTAGGTTTTCAAGACCTAGAGGTGCCTTCACGTGCCTTCAGGCTAGAAAAAAACCTGAAAAAATTAAAAAAATTGAAAAAGCTAAAAAAATAGGTCAGGCTTTTTTCAGTTGTGGGGTTTTTTTTTTTGAATTTTTTCAGGGCTTTATTTTTTCTAAATTTGTTTAAAGTTTTTTTGGCCTGAAGGAGACTAAAAAAATTGAAAGAAATTTTTTCAGGCGTAGGCGCGCACCTTTTTTTTTTCAGGCGCATCTTTTCAAGCGCGTGCGCATAGATGCATGCTGATCCAACGGTCGAAAATCCAATCAGATATGGACTGAATTTTAGGCACGTGCGCGCAGATGCATGCTGATCCAATGGTCGAAAATCCAATCGAATATAGACTGGGATCCAGTCGAGCGGAGCCTAGTCCATCTCTCTCTCTATATATATTAATAGTACTTTGTAATAACAATTTTTAATAGCACAATATAATAAAATAGTAAAATAATAAAATAGTATAATAATATTATAACATTATGTTATCATCATTATTATATTATAATAGTCATAGTATATTAACATAATATTATAATATTATAACATAATACCTTTACAATATGCTAAAATAATAATATCATATTGTTAGATTATAATAAAAATATTATTATGATATAATAACATTACAAAAAATCCTTATGGTTTATAATAAATTTAAAATTAGTATGTATCATATTTTTTGAGTTAACTATCAAAATAAATAATTTATAAATTAAAAATAATTTACAATAATTGTTTTTGATAGTGCAAACATTTTGACAGTTGAAAGCACTAGTAATGCCCTTTATTATCATTTCCTGATATTAAAAGTACTTTCTGAGTTTGATCACCAAATAAACATTAAAGTTCGATAATACTTTAGAAATGTAATTACCAAACAACAAATAACTTTTTATTAAAAGCTCTACTACCCAAAGCTTTATGTACAAATGCTCTACTACCTATAGCAATGCCAAACAGGGTCTCAAACATTCTTTTTAAGGATGTGGAAGTGATGGTTAAAATGGAATGGCTAAAGGTCCAAACTCCGAAGTTTAAATCAGCTTTCATTGCTTTATATCTTCACTATTGTCCTACCTTAGGAAAGATATTGTGATCAGTCTAATAGTTTCCTAAACAATAGACTGCTTAGCATCATGGAACATCAGTTGTTGTTTTTGTTCCTAAGAAAGAGGAGGGCATACCTAAGGAGCATAGGCCAACCTTCTTCCTACGTTAAATGGTTTGCTTGAGAGCACCACATGCATCATACATGATGAGGTCCCAGACATCTATAAAGTCATGTGCCATTGTTAATCTGATAAATGAAAAAATGATGCTGAATCATTGGACCATAAGCCTCTTAGGTATTTAGTTGCTTAATTTTCCAACTCCACTAGATTGAAGAGTCATAATTAGGCCTCTAAACAGGCTGGCTTTAAGTCAAGTCAGGGTGGGTCTGAACTCTCAGTTGCAATCGACAAATGAAATGTTTGGAAGTAAGTCTTTCTGTCATTAGTTTTTGCATACACATACTGATTGGAAGAAGTATTTGGTTAATGCTTGTGATTCCACCACAAGCAATGGACATGATTGATTCAAGCAGAAGTATTTGATTTGTACTTGTGACGCACCGCATGTTGTCCATGTGATCGATTTCCTTGAGGCTGTTATTCCTGGTGGTAGTATTGGATGGCAATGATCTGATCCATCATACAGTGTTGCGGTTGTTCATAAACAACTCCAGAGAACCTGTATAAAGTCCCCTTATCTAGCTTTATTCAATCAAAACAGTTTTATGGCCGTCTAATAAAGCAGGAGTTGAGTTTTAAATGCTTGGCTAATGCTATCATTGGCATTGGGTTAGCACAACACCCACTAAATCCCTTTTTTAAATTTTAATGGGATTTTTATATTTTAAGTCATCACACATACGCACACGCACATGTACATACTTGTATTTGTTTTGGTCGGGCATGGCATAGTACACCCATTGCTAGTGTAACTTTAACTCTGTAGAAAAAGGGAAGGATAATACTGGGATGGAACTTGTGCAATGGCATGATTGATTTATGAGTACTTAACGGATGATGGTGATTGCATTACCATGGTAATGCTTGAGTAGTTCAAGAGTATTTAGTATCTGATAGGTGTCGTTTGTGTTACTTTGACACTCATATCCAGCTCCTTAAATCCATGTTGGATGCATATTCAAATCAGATATGTGCTAAACATTTGGATACTTGGCAAAATTTAGTTGCAATTTCTTGAAATTAGTAGGGAGCTAGTCTTCCAACAATCAATTTGACCTACTATAATGATGTTAACAGTGAGAACAGGTACTAGAATGCATTGCAAAATGACAATGTTCTCAAATTCTTAAGCTTTTCAGTAAGTTTGAATGAAAAACATATATATTAACATGTCTAAAAATTAATATCTTTTAGGTGCTGTTTGGATGTTTATGACTTTTCTAAAACACATAGATGTAAACATGATTTCTGCAAACATGTTTTTTGAAAAACAGAGGAGACCTGTTCTTTTGTAAATCTCATCCTTTTAGGTTTTATGACTTGCCAGTTTTGACAAAATAAATTTTGTGGAAAACAACCAGACAATGGTATTTGTAAAATTTATTCATTTGGAATTTTATTTTAAACATGTTTTACTAAAACTTGTAACGGCCCCTTAATATTTTCTTAAAAAGTATGTAATAATTTATTAAAATTATTTTTTAATGTACTTTATATCTTTTACTATGTGACATTAGTTATTGTCCTATGAATTGATGCGGTGTTTTCTTTTTGGTTCGTTATCACCTTTTTTCAAAGTTTTTGCCACATATGATGCATGTTGCTAATATAAAGGATTATATGATAGATGGATGTGGTTTAGTTACACATGGTACGTGTGGCTCATTCAAGTTAAGGTTGTATTTGATGAATGTTGTTGATTGCATCCACCAAGAAAATGTTTGAGATGATTTTTCTTATTTTTCTGTGTCCATTGTTCTTATTGTCAAAAATAAACATACAAAAATTATATTTCTATTCTATTTTAGATTTTAAAATATAAACACGTTTGGTTGGTTAACTTTTTTAAAAACATGATGGCTGAGGCATTGATAGTGATGGAGGAGCTAGTGGATGCTGTATTGTTGCTGGTGGTGTTGGCAATAATGGTGATTGTAGAGGCACCGACGATGTGGTGGTGTAGCAATGATGATGTTGACTTGGTGGGGGTTGTGGCGGTAGAGGTTGTGGTAGTGGTTGTGGCGGTGGAGGTGGCAAGGCAGGGTTGGAGATGATGATGGTGGCGGTGGTGGAAATGATGACCATTATAGTGAGGATAGCGATGGTGGTGGAGATGATGGTAGTGATGACGATGGTGGTAAAGTTGATGGCGGTAGCAATGCATAGGAATGGCAGCGATGATGACAACAATGGTAGAGGATGTGTTCATAGTGGTAAAAGACACGAGTTTCTTATTTTCAAAAGTGAAATCAAGAATTTTTTGTTTTCATTTTTCTAAAAATAAGAAAAATAAAATAATACTAATTTTTTGTCTCAGTTTTTGTGATTTTATTTAAAAATTAAAAATAAGAAATGAAAGCGATGTCAAACAGGCCCTTGGTGAGTTCTTTGAAAGTAAACAGTTCATATATTAAATATCATGTGCAATACTACATGCAACTCCTCAAACAACATTTTCATATAAGACCATGTAATTTTGTAGACACAAAATAATTTTCCACATACGATGTATCTATTTTCCCTTTTACATCCCTTGAACCACAACAAATCAGATTGAAATTTAAGTTAGAGTAAGTGAACTATAGATAACAAGACGACAATATGTGGGTGTTAATTGTGGTTTAATTTTTATGTCATTTTTTATGCTTATCCTTCTGTATTTGTCCATCATGTTAGTTTAATTCTATGAATTTGAGGTGTGCTGATAATGATCTTTCCATGCGGTTCACAAAATTCTTGCTTATAGCAGAGAAGAAAAGGACCCTGATTTTGATTTTTCCCAGTTTACATAGGGTATCTGCCACATCCTGTTCTGGAAAAACAAATACATGAAGTGCTTATGAGCAAATAAGTTGGTGAACTGATTATGTTGTGGATGTTCTCTACCAAGGAAATGATAGATACCTAAGAAGGAACATGCATGGATTTTGCTTCAAGAATTCAAGCAGAAATACTAAAGAACACTCTTTATGGAATTACTGAAATAGGATTTGTAATGCCCGTCTAGCATTCCCGCTGAGGGCATGGCCTTGGAAAGGTTTGTTTGTATTGGCTCATAACATTGGCCTCAGGTATTTGGGGTGTGTAAAATTCTTTCTGGTGTGCATCGTAGTTTTTGACATTTTAGACAGGATGTTTCTTTTCACCTTTACGAACAAGTTTTCATTCAAAAAATCAGCAATGGAGCATTTTTCACTTTCTTGTGCTGGGTGGTTCTTTACTATTGTTGATTTTAATGTCAGAGAATTACTTATTAAGTTCTTGTATGTAGCATTAAATGCTACATGGCTTTCTTTGGATGATGAGGTAAGTGATGTTTTGGAAGAAATACTGTCTCCTAGTAGGTGGACCGAGTATGTGTCCTATTGAAATCAGTTGATCAGGGTCCACAAGAAATTATTTGGCAGGATAACTGATTAACAACTGGTCATGAAATATTGATTACCACCTGTCTATTTTGTTATTTTGGTCATGAAATATTGATTACCACCTGTCTATTTTGTTATTTAGATACATTTGTTATTTATAAGCTGCCATAAACATGATGTTATGCAATGTAGAGCTGTAGACTTTCTTCCCGTCCCTTGATTTTCCACAGTTTGATATGGTACAACCTCCATTCATCTTTTTTATATTTAGAGAAGAAAAATACTTATATTTTTATATTTTTAAACAGGTCATGGTGCTGTCAGATTGTACCCATGCAAATAGGAGTTGCATGCTCATGGGTTTTATCTAAGAAGTGCTTTCTCATCCTCATATTTTCTGGCTGCCTTTAGTTATGTTCCCAAGGCTCTTCTGTTTTATTTGCTTTCCAAACCAGCTGATGGATGGTGGAAAAATAAAGAATGTGACTCATTCCATTTGAATCACACTTGTAAACTTCTCCAATTATAAGTTGTGGTTGAAACTTCATTAAAGATTCTATTGTTCTATAACATGTTCTGAAACTTCATTTAAATTTCACCTTTCTTTAACACTCCTGCTGTCCCTCAATTTATGCCTCAAACAAGGAAGCATGACTCATCTCACCCTAAAATTGAGTCCCAAACCATATGTAACTTTATTTGTAAAAGCTGACTTTTGAAAGAGGTTGTTTCCATGTATGATGATGCTGTTGTAAGGTAGTAATCTAGTCTAGCAAACTTATTTGACCAGGGCACTTGTAACATGATGATGTACTGAAATCATTTCAATCAGATGCTTTATTGGATGCGGGGTGAGTCAACTTCGTAGCATCAAACTTGAGGTAGCAAAACGATTGGTTCTAGGCTGTTAAAAATAGAAGGTTAATGTGAAAAAAACCAAAAAAGGAAAAAACAACAAATAGACATTCTAGGTAAAGTTTGCGGGCTTCACTGGACCTCCTTGCCTTCCAGACCCGTTTGAGGGGTTCTAATTAAGTTTTGGTGGTATCAAAATTAGCATCAACAAGTATGACGTCCGATTTGTGGTTGGAATGAATTTCCAAAGCAGTAATGAGGTACAGAGTTATTTATTTATTTTCTTGGGAATAAGATGCAGATTTCTATGATTGAAATATTGAGCAGAATGATTATTGATGTGAGGGGCAAGATTTTAGGGCCCTTAAAACTTCTGTCTGTGCGGTTGTTTGCTTTTAGATTATTGGCAGGTTTTGCTGAAGCTGAAAGGGAAACAGCTCTACATTTGTGCTTGTGAAAACTTTTTCTGCTTGAAATAGCGGGTGTATGATGGAATTGGTTGTGTACCGAGCAGTTTGATTTTAGATTGTCGGCAGGTTTTGCTGAGGCTGAAAGAAACATAGCTTTGCGGATGGGAAACATTTTTCAAGCAGCGTGCGTATGATAGAATTGGTTGTGTACCGAGTAGTTTGATTTTAGATTATTATCAAGTTTTGCGGAAGCTGAAAGAAACATGGCTTTACATTTGCGGTTGGGAAAACTTTTTCAGGTGGTATATGATGGAATTGTTTGTGTACCGAGTAGTTTGATTTTAGATTATCTGCAGGTTTTGCTGAAGCTGAAAGAACGTGGCTATACATTTATGTTGGGGAAACTTTTTATGAAATAGCGGTTTGTGTACCGAAAATGAAAATTTATGCTCATTTAAGGTTATCGTAAGAGTTAGTTTAACCATTATTTGTTACACCATTTTTTTTTCTTTTTTTTTTTTTGAAGTTGGATGGACGATGAGTTTCTATTTGGCAATGTCATCTTTTTGGAAAAAAAGAATTATGGATGACTTGGATGATTGCAATTGTAGGCCAATACACCAAATTGAAGAACAGGTCCAACCGGGGAGCAAGTTGTTCTGCGGATGATGCCTGGTGCAGGATGTTTTTGTTCAAGTATCACATGTCCATGTTGGTTAGCCCAGATTGGGTGAGATCATCAGTTTGAACGATGTGAGCATGAACCATGTGGGTGAAATGAGAAAAAGAGCCCAAATGTTCGTCAAGATTCTAGGAATCTTCAGAATGAAAAATCTGCTTTTGTTAATGTATTTTGTAACCAAGCACTTCAAATATAACGAGAAAAGTCATCTTCTGCTGGCTTTAAATTCATGCTTTGAGGGGCAAAACATCAACTTTTCGCATGCAAGTAGACATAAAGGTATAATGAAGCAGAATGTTGTAGATCAACATATGGACGTGTAAACCAAAGTCATTTTTAGAAGGGTGAACAACACTACTTTTTCTTTTTTTCTTTTTTCGATAGAATGACCTGTAGACGATAAACTGCCTAATGAGTGGTGGTCCTTCTCTAAATATCTCTAACAGCATGAATCCTTCACAAATTACTTGGTCCAGCCACGAAGTGCTTTTTAGCAGCTTGGTAAGTTAGCATCTTCAAATAATGATAATACTTATTTAAATAAAAAATATAATTAATAAAAGAGAGGGATTTTGCTCATGGTGTCAGTCTATTCCTCTCGAGTTTAAAATCAAAAATTGGATGGGCAATCTAATATCCATACTGTCGGTCATGTTCTATACTACTAAAAATATTTAAAAATCAAAAGTTATGTACTTTGGTGGTTTTTGACCTAACATCAACTAGAACAAAAAAAAAAAAAAAAGGGAACAAATTCCATTATGTTGGTAAAAGAGATTAGAGATCACCAAAACACGACTTTTAATATATTTCGATGACGTCGATTTAGACCCAAGAGGAGTAGACACGTCGCCTCTTCCATCCCTTTATAGAATATCTATTCACATTAGAAAGCATTGCTAGATTTGAAGCATGCTTATGAAAAATGGCTGTCTCTGCTTGCATGCTTGGAGGTAATTGGTTCTCTCTCCCTACCGTAACCAATTAACATTCTTTGTCCCGTCTATTAGGCTGCCTTGAGGCTAGCCTACCAGGAGCGCTTATATCCAACACACCCATAATCTTTCGAAAGAGGAGGCCCTTAAACCATTAGTTTAAGAGGGAAGAATTTACCGAATCTTGATGCTCCATACTACTTTGTTTTTCAAAAAAGATGCTCCTTGCTACTTTAACTACTTGCAAAAGAGTAGCTTTAGGAGCACATTGGCTCGTGCAGTTCCATCGCTTGGGTAGCTGGTGAGATTGACACCTATGTTTATAGGGGTACTTCTGAAAATTTAGCTCAAGGATACTGCAGGTACCAACAGAACTTTAGCTCTCCCTCCCTCCCTCCCTCCCTCCCTCCATCCTCTTCTTTCTCTCTCTTTCTCACGAGTACGACTGAAAATTTCTAACAAACACCAAATTAAAATCTTAAAAAAGGTATATGTTAGTCAAACACTTGTTTGAATCAAACCGATGGACTTTTATGTTTTTCGAGTTTCCATAATCCAAGATGGCTGACCAAAGGTGTAGAATAGATGGGTTTTATTTTATTTAATGGCAAACATTTGTTAGAAAAAAATAATAAATATATTATGGTTTTTTGTGTTCTAGATCAATGTTGGTTAAGCAGAAAAAGTGGAAAAGCCTTTTCTTCGACAAATCCTTTCCCATTTGGTTTTGCCTTTGGTGTGTGAGTTGCTGGAGATCACCTTTCCATCATCTTTTTGCTGTCTCTCTTAGCCCAAAAAAAATAAGCATCCCATGGTTTAAGAGGTTTTTTTTAAATATTACTATTTAAATATTAATTTTTAAAAGTATTTTTTTTTTTTGAAAGTACCTTAATTTTGATGAGTAGGATGCCACGTATTGAAACCACTGCATGTTGGACATGCGAGTTTAACTGAAAACCCCATGTTCAACATGCGGGTTCGGATGACCACCAAACTAAATTTAAAAATTTAAATGAATTCATATATTAAATATGCAGATTCATTAGTTGTACTAAACTTATATTTTGAACATACAGATTTAGTTAATTTTTGAACAACTGAAATGTTCAACATGAAGGTTTATTAATTTTTTTTGAACCTGCTCTTTTTTTTTTTTCATTCTAATTCGCTCTTCGCCAATGCCAGGGAGGGGATGGTGGTGGCACGAGGTATGGGAGGCGCTCGAGGTCAAGGAGGTGAGACAAGGATGGTGACAACACCGAGTCATGATTGTAAGGGGTGCGGGAGGTGCTTGAGCTAGGGGAGGGGAGGTGGGTTGTGGCGCCTTCGGTGCGGCTAATCGAGGAGGGGATGGACTACGACGATGCTAGGCCATGGAGGATGGAGGGGGCGTCGGTGAGGTGCGGGTTCCTAAGGAAGATGATAGTGGTCGGGCGGAGCCATAGAGGGCGCGGTATGCGGGTGGGCTTTGCCACCACCAAGAGGAGCACGAGGGAGGAGAGGGCGGCGGCAGCGGATGCGTCGGGGGGGGGGCGAGAGGAGGGCCGGGGGAACGAAAAGAAGGAAAAAAAGAAAATTTTGAGAAGGAAGAAGAAGAAGAAAATATTAATTTAAATATACTATCTATATAATAATATATTATTTTTAAGATAAATTTTAAAAAAATATGTTATTAAAAAATATTATTTCCTAACATATTAATTTTTTAAAAATATTTTTCTAAGAATTAATAATAAAACATTCTTTTAAAAAAGAAAATAATATTTTTTAAATATTTTATTAAATAAATAATAAAATAAAATTATTATTTAAAATAATATTATTTTTAAATAATGTTATTATATTTTAATATTAAAAAATAAAATATTATTTTAAAATAATGTTATTATACATATAATATTTTATTATTTTCTTATTATACAAATAAAATTATATACAAATATAATTTTTTTAATTAATACTTTAAATAATATTTTATGATTTTTAAAAATACTATTTGTATAATAGCATATTATTTTTAAAAATTTATTTTTGAAAAACTAATAATAAAATCATAAAATATTATTTAAAAATGATGTAATATAATAGTAAAATATATTTATTATCCCCCCCACCACACCCCCCCCCCCTCCCCACACTTTTTTCCCCTCCTCAAAAATTTTTTTTTTTTTTTTTCTTTTTTTCTTTTCTTTTCGTCCCCCTCCCTTCTCTTCCTCCGCAGCACCCTCCGCCCCCCAACCCGCCCCCAGCGCACCCGCCGCCGCTGCCCTCCCCTCCCCCCACCACCAGTGCTCCCTCCCCCGCACCCCCCCTTGGCGGCCGTGAAGCCCGCCCGCACGTCGCGCCTCCTACGGCTCTGCCCGACCACCACCATCCCCCCCGAGAACCCGCACTCCGCCGGCGCCTCCTCCGTCCACGCCCTCCGCCGACGCCCTCTCCATCCTCCGCAGCCTGGCACCGCCGCCGTCCACCCCTCCCCTCCCCGGTCGGCGCACCGGAGGCGTCGCCAACCACCTCCCTCCCCCGGCCCGGGCGCCTCCCGCGCCTCCCGCACCCCGCGCTGCCGCCGTCCCTGCCTCCCGCACCCCGCGCTGCCGCCATCCCCTCCCATGGCCCCATGGCCCCGGCGAAGAACGGATCGGTACGGAAAAAAGAGAAAACTCATGTCGAACATGCTATTTTAAATCCAAAACCACCCACCACATCACCGCCACCTCACCACAGGTAGAATAATTTCGAAAATAGATTTTAAAAAATCATATTTTTAAAATTAATTATTTAAAAATAATATTTTTTTAAAAAAACCATGTGTGGTGAGTTTGTTAAAAAACAAAAAAAAATTGATGGGTTGCAGCGATTCCAAGAAGATATAAAGTTCTGTGCTTTGGCAGTCAGAGGTTATTGATTTTGGGTATTATGTTGCAGTGGGATTAAAGATAGGAGGGTTAGAATATTCTCCTTGGCCTCTTAGTTTATCAAGTAAAAAAAATCTGCCGTTAAGCGGCTTTTTGTTGGATGAATCAGCATTTCCTGTACAATCTACTTTCTTTTATATCCATATACATGGGGAAAGAATTGAAGGTCGAAGGTTTTTAGCACCTTTAAAAGGCTTGCTTTTGCGGATACAAATGGGTTCACGTCTTTGCTTTATTTTAGCAGGCTCATAGAATAATAATTCTGTAGGTCAGTGATGGAAGAGTCCTACAAAGTCCCTTCATCCTCTTGAGCAAAAGCTTTTGGTAGGTTGCATAGGTCAGTTTGCTGGAGAATTATTCTTATTTGCATTTTGAGAGAATTAATCATTAGAAAAATGCTAGGAGTTTAGACATAATTATTTTTTTTTATTTATTTTATTTCATTATTGCTGTTGTTGAAACCAGCTATATTATAAAGTTTTAAAATAAATACACCAATAAGCATCTACACAATCAAGTCATGGTGATGAAGAGGATGCCCATATTACACTACCAATATTCTCTGCCACAAAAGATGCCACTCAGAAGAGGACACCATAGCCATCCTTTTCTCTTATAATTATGCCTGGCAAGCAAAATATAATGAAACCACTATCTTTTAGACAATCTTAACAAAATTGGTTGGCTCTATCTCATCTTGTCTCAAAAAAAGAAAGCAAAGCAGCAATTACATCCACCATGGAGAAAGGGTTAAGCTCATCTAGAATCCATTTATTTCATGAAGAATAAAAAAATGAAAGGAAAGAAAAGAAAATCCCATATATAGATCATCTCAATATATAATTAAGATGGTTTGTACATGGGTACGATGTTGCATGCAATTCATTATTATGGTGCATTGCATCCATGAGCGCTAGGATAAAATCTACACACATGCTACATCATACATTCATTTGTCAAAAATATTTTAAATATTCATGAAATTCTAATTTGTTCATGTAACAATGTGCACCGACCGGAATCAAAGGTTTGTGGTCCTCAACAGCTGGTGGATGTCTTAAAAGTAGGTTATACTGGTCCTGGGCTATACAATAGCTTCCTAGGTTTTTTAGCTATTTGGATCCGGTAAGGCTGCCAGTCTCTAACTTTAAATTCTGAGAACCACATTAATGGGCTGAGTCTAAATGAATTCTTTGTAAGTTATATTTCAATACACAAAACTCAAAATTAGCAGCTATTAACTTACATGACATTGCAATCATACTCTATAAGTCTTGTTCTGATGGAGATTATTTAGTTGACTTCACTAAAAGTTTGAAAAGAAATCCCAACTGCAATAGCTTTAAGGCAGTTAAATCCTTGTTTACCTGAACTTTCTTGAGCAAATATCCATACTTATCATTGCCATGCAACCAAAACACAGAAATTTCATGATTGATCATAGTTAAATAAATTCATTGCTTTCAAACAAATGTTTAAGATTTACCAGACTTTTGAGAAGCCAAAAGGCATCAGTCATGAACATTGATCATGATGGTCCCAAGGTTGGAAATTGGGCATATCTTCATTGCTTTTTTCTACTAGTGCTTGTCAACCACGCACAAGGCGCACCAGAAGAGATCACCTGGAACCGCATCTTTTCTTTACCACGTACCTCGTGACATTGATCTTAAAGTGAAAACAAAGAGGCAAGGCAAGACAGAACTCCTACTAGCGAAGTTTGTTTGTCTTGTAACTTTTAAGAAAAAGTGAGACTGTCCATCCCTCTCTATCCATCCATAAGGCCTTCTTCCTCCGCGAGTCCTTTTCTCCTCCTCTCTTCACTAATATATAGTTCATGGCCACATAATATAACTTGGCAAATATGTTATTTGGTGATCTAATTAAGTAAATCGATATATAGTTTGCAAAATATAGTATTCATTAATATACATATAATATATACTTAACTAATCATTCAATAACCTAATACATACCTCTATACAAATCAATATATGATTTTCAGAACATGATGTTTACCAAAGTCCATAACCACGTGATATACTCTTAATAAATAACTCATCCAAAAAAGATGAAGAATATGAGGCTCAGAAGGAAGAGGAATGCCTCACGGAGAGGGAAAGACGGTCTTCCAAGAAAGAAGAGCTAGCAATAGGACAGATGCATGAGGATGCTTTGTGGGGTCATGGGATGGATGGATTTTGTTAATAGGAGTCCCATCCCATTTTGCCTCTTTGGTTTCACTTTAAAGATCGATGCTACAAGGAATACGGCAAAAAAAGAATATTTTTTATTCTGATTTATCTGATAATATATTTATTACCATAGTAAATATGAAAATAGGCCTATCTAAGACAAGAAGCAACTTACCCTTGTCATAAAGGTCAAAGTACCGGATTGTGTGCAATGGTAAATGGGTGAAAAATGGTGGCAGTTCGGTCCATCTGAAAGGAATAAATATACACCACTTATTTGCAAATGTGCGGTACCTTTTTCTTTTAGGGTTTGTGCAAGTCAAGCATCTTTCCTTTCTTCAAGTTCCCTTGCTGTTTCGAGACTTCGATGCTGGTACCAAGTCCGAGTAATTAAGCCGTGAAGCTTGAAAAGAAGAAGATCCACGCAACTGAATTTGGAGGCACCAGCTGTTGTTCTTGCCCACTGCAAAGATCTCTGACAGAGGACCATTTTGAGCTCATGTTTCATCCAAACAGCAAAGTACCAGTTCTTGATTTCTAGAAGACTAATTAAGCAATCTCTTCATTCACAAGTAAGTCAAGTACTTATGGAATCCATATCCAATAAAAGAAATAGCTAGCTTCATTCTAGTCTAGATTTCATACTCCTTCAGTACTTTTTTGTGAACGATGATTAATTAAATGGGAGTGCTTTATTGGAATTTTCTTTTAATCTCATGTATTCCTAGATGAGACACATATTGCTCTAATCAACACCAGTTGGAGATAAGTCCATAAGAAATACAATTCCCAGTCTTTATTTCCATTTTTCCCCCTAATTTCCTGGGAAACTGCATATCATATGACCCGTTCTCATGAAGCCTACCTGCTGTTTTTAAAATAGAGAGAGCTGAACTTCCTTATCGATCTTTTCGTCGCCAGTGTGTATCAAGAAAAAAAAAATATATATATATATATATATATCATCTGTGGAAAATAATTTTTTTCTGCAATTTTCCTTCATCTTATGCACAACTCTAGTAATATTTAATTTCAACCGTTCCCTACTGAGTGATAAAAACCACTTTAACTGAAAATTGCTCGATTTATTATGCCATATTCTCATCCTTGGTGCATGCCTTTCTTTGATGCTACACACATATTTCTACTTCATGTTGTCCATTCTTTTAGTTTCTCCATGTTAATGTTTACATCAAAGATATGTTTAAATGAATAATTTCAATTATTATAAGAAAACAATGGTGTCTCCAATAATTATTCTAGTTAGCTTTTGTATATAGATTTCGAAACTTGTTATTTTTATTCCATGAAGCTGATACCATGATGTGAATCTATGTTTTCATATTGAGCTAAGAAGATATGAGAGAGACCTACTCTAGATAGGCTTTCTCATATGCAATTTATTTAATTGTTGCTCAGGAGTGATGATGAAAGTCTTAAGATGATAAGGGATTCACAACAAAAACAGCTATCAGCTAAACAAGCTAGTGCTACTAATGACAGAGCTCGAACAAGTATGGGACTATGGTCAGGATTAAAAGATCCAAGAATTGTCCGAGTTTCTCGTGCATTTGGGGGAAAAGATCGACATAGTAAAGTAAGCACCATCAGAGGATTACGGGACAGGAGAGTGAGGCTTTCAGTCCCAACAGCAATTCAATTGTATGACCTTCAAGATAGGTTGGGTCTTAACCAACCTAGCAAAGTCGTCGATTGGTTGCTCAATGCTGCTCGGCATGAAATCGATAAGCTTCCTCCGCTCCAAATGCCACCAGGAAATTTCATTCAGTTCCCACAAGCATTGCAGATGTCTCATGAAGCAACTCCACCCCTGCGAGCTCCCTCTTGTCCTTCAGGTGAAGATAATCTTGAGTACCCAACTGAAAATGGAGGTCGGCCTTTAGCTTTATTCTCTAGCAAGGCAAATCAAGATGTTTTGGGTAATGAAGTTGTCGTTGAAGACCTTGCAACACTATCTAAATCTAATCTTTGTCATTCAGATGTTCTCCAAAAGACCAAGCAAAGAGAAGGAATGAGGGAGTCAGGTATTGAGAAAGGCAACGCCATTGAAGGGGATGAAATGGAACATGATGCCAGCATTCACTGTGCACAAGTTTCAGCTAATGACCTTCTCTCTAGAACTCATCATTCTTCACTGGACTTGCTAAGTAATGCCATGCAATATGGTTGCTACTATCAGTGGGAGTCTACAAATGCTTATAATGTATCCCATTTAGGAATTCATTCATCTCCAGTGGAAGGCCAACCGACATCGAATCCATCATCCTTCTCTTCGGCGCCTGCATCCCAACTAGTATTTTGCCCACCTGGAGCAATGCCATCTGTATTTGACTTTGATCCAAAACAGTTCAGTCATTTTCAAGTAATCAGCTCAGCTTCAGAAAATACTCCATTGAATCCAACAAGGACTTCCCTTCACTCAGGTAACTCAGCTGTGAGAGCTTTCCAGTCAAACTTAGCCTCTAAGCATCACCACGCTGAAGACCAAAATAAGAGCTAGTTTATAGTTCGAAAAAGAGCAGGCAGAAAGCTGCTAATGGATCAAATTCTGCCTTTCCCATTTGAAGCATTTGATTGTAATTAAAGACAGTAAGTGTGCATCCTTTCAGTGGCGAAAGCTTTCGAGTGTTCTAGTGGTTCCATAAATATTCCATTTTCTTGCTTCTTATGATATAACGGAGTGATAAGTTTGCTTATACAGAATTCCGTTCTTTATTACAGCAGCATCATTTCTTTTACTCGAAGGTGTTAGGTATATATGGACATACTTCATTGAAAGCGATGCTGCTGATCACATGTTTATTGCCCATCCATGATGCATGATTAATTTTGCTCTTGTAGAAGTGTTCTTTTCTTTTAAAATAATTCCCATGTGATTTAGATCTAATTTTAAATTCTTCCCATGTGATCTAGATCATAGAAAATGGTGTCTATTAGCTTTCTTTGATGTATAATTCATAGTTACTGCATTGCATATACATTAATTAATTAATTGCCATGTAAGCAAGGTTTAGTTCTGGTGCATCGTTTTGCATACAGTCAAACTCATCCACAGCCATCTTCTTGTTGTATCCTTGTCCAGGAAACCTTTCTTCAACCTTATAAGAAAAAGTAAAAGCTAATAAGGAAGGAAGGAAAGCTTGCCTTTCTTTCTTTCTGCAACCCCCCACCCCCCCCACCCCCACCCCTCTCTCTCTCTCTCTTCGTAGTTAATAACATTAATACAAGCTTCGTCATCCATAAGGTTTTGGAATGGTGAGAAGACACGGCTCAAAAGGTGGGAAATCAGAGACTGAAAGAAGCATGGAGCAAGTGGCTTTGCTTTGTTGGTGCAGATATGCTGCCTTGTTTTAGTAGGACAGGAGGGGGATTGTAGTAATTGTCACGGCTGCGTGAGACCCAAGAAAATGAAGGATCAAAGGCCAGTTGGAGGTGGGGCTCGAGTGTGGCATGGAAAGGAGGAAGATTTTTAGGGTAGGGCATGTGGTCCCATGCATCAAAGCTGCATGCATAGGCCTGCTAGGGTTTGCATGGCCCGTGGTCCTCTCTTTTTCACATGGACTTGTCTCTCTCACGTGGTCCCCATGATTAGTTTTCTTCTTTTTCTACTTGGATTCTCCTTGAATTTTATATGACCAACAACAGCATAGATAGTCTAAAGGATCAACTAAACTACGAGTAGCATGGTCTTAAAGTATCAAAATAAACTGTGCGTGAGCCCTACATCAGGACTGTCAATCTCTGAAAGTTGAAACACTGGCCAGTATCTCATGGAAAAGCCATGAGCCCATAACCTAAATCTAGGTAGTTTGGACCTCAGTATGAGTTGTGCGGATTGACCAACTTGAACACCATTGTAGGGTATCTTTTAGCCATTCCTTCTCTTCTTCCTCCATTTTCTTTAGGAAGCATTCGGGTTGGTGATCTTGTGTTCCATAAGGCTACCATTTCTATAGCCTTTAAGCTACTGCTTGCTTGCATTTATTGAACCTGTCAATATATCACATGTTACAAGATTTCTGGGACTGTTGTGGACTGGCCCCATTGGAATATAGGCTTCCATCAATTTGTGTGCGATCGATAGAAATGTTATCTGTCAAATATAGGGGTGCCCTGAAATGATCTATGCTCAATTACGCTCCTCGTGGATGGTTATTAGTGGGTTTAAATACGTAACAAGAAAAAGGTGGGGAACTTTGAATAAGAAAAGCCAGCAATTTTGTGGCAGCAATAAGAAGAGCCAGTTAATCATGTATAAATTATATCGATCCAAAAGGAATATCTAACTTTTTAGACCAACAATAACAGTGTAAACATGATTATAAGAAGCTCATAGTAGAACTAATATTTAATGGCAAGAATCGCTCTCCAGTCTCTATGATGTACTTTACATAACCTACTTTAAATGCGAGGCTTATTATATTTCCAAATAGAGTGTAAGACGAAATAGAATAATTAAGAAGTATTAAAATTCACAAACAGATTTCAATTGGCACATCATTGCTTTTATTAAGTTCGATTAAAACAATCACCTAAACAAGAATTAATGTAGAAGTAGCAAGACTATCTAGTATTTCTTAATATGAATTATTCTAATAGAATGATATGGAATTTAGATAAAACAGCCAAGTAAAGGAGAAGCCACATATCTATGGAATGAAAGTAGTTATGAAGATGAAGTGTTTACCTTGCTAAAGAAAGCAAGACTCGATTGTAGAGTAAGATTAGGGGCGATTGATAAATTAAGGATTTAGAGAACCATCAAGTTTGAAATTGTTTCAGACACTATGTTAAATTGGATAACTAGGTGATAATTAAATTGCAAGCATAAATTCTTGAGATGGAGGTGAAGGATAATTTAGTGGGCGGGGCTAAAGTATAATCAAAGGAAATAAAAAGCACATTGTCTTCTTTAAAATTTTAAAACATCAAGAATTGAGTTTTAACCTTACTATAATCCTAGTATCAATTAAATTAGGTTGAAAAGAATGCTCACAAGACAAAGAACTAAGCCAAAATAACATTTTATCTCATTATTGAAAAAATTCATATAAATCATAATATGTGAATGAAGCTGCAAAATAAAGAAAAATGGAAAATACTGTCAATTCTAACACTAAATTTTCTCCTTTGTTATAAGAGCACTTACTAGAATTTTCAAGGACTATATACTATAGATCAGTGGATGAGTAGATGGGCACTTAAATTTATATGGCTCGCCTTTAAGTAGTAGCAGTGGCTATATATGCTGCTATCTTTGGTTGATTTAGGACCTTTATCTTGAGGAGAAATGCATCAACAAGAAATTTAAATTTAATTATATTCACAAAATAATAGGCATATGTTTGCTTTTACTAAAATCAAAAATTGCCAACTCAAAATTTTAAAGGTGCGTACGAGTCTTTCAAATAGGTAGAAATAAAGGATTGTTGTTGTTACTCTTGAAAGAGCCTAATAAAAACAAACCTTACATTCCAATAATGCTTGTGGTAGCTTAGTAACATGCTCTTTTAGATTTAGTACATTGTACACCATACGATCCATCTCTATCGGAGCTTTTGTCATTACCTCAAGGGTGTTGTCTAGTCAATTATAGCTATATATACTGCTCAAATATTGCCAACTAAGCTACCAATAGTTCAAAAACTTGTGGTTCCAAATAGTTACCCTCCACCTAATTGGGATCTTCTAGATGTTTGACTCTGAAACCAGAATGGCAAATGAAAAACAAAGTGATGTTGTCACCAAAGCATGCGACACAAATATGCAAAATCCCAGGTACCAAAAAGTACTAAAACATAGCGAAGGGCCGGGTCACTGAAATATATCAATAAAGAAAATTCATGTCCAAAGGTATTTCTATTAATACCAAATAGGAATGTGGCATGGGCGGTGTATCACCACTATCCATAAAATTGGATTTGAAGGTATTTGCATAGCAGCATCAATGACTCTAATCTTACCTGAATTCCTCGCTCTGGATCAATAAGTTTTTTGTATATCCCACCTGTTAGATCAAATTATAGGTCAATGTGCACAGGAAGGAGCCAATTAACGTAGTTGGCAAAGTTATTGGGATCGGTACGTGTGATCACTCAAATTTCATTTAGGTTTCTTTCCATCTCGATTCTAAAAAAATGGTGCATGGAAGCTTAGAGAGGAGAAAGATGATAATTTCCATCAAGTTTGAAATTGTTTCAGACACTATGTTAAATTGGATAACTAGGTGATCATTAAATTGCAAACAAAAATATAATTTACTGGGTGGGGCAAAATATAATAAAAATAAAATAAAAAACACATTGTCTTCTCTAAAATTTTAAAGCATCAAGAATTAAGTTTTAAACTTACTATAATCCTAGTTATTGGAAGAAATCCTCGTCACCTATCCGATCATTATTTTCGATTGTGCGTCGAATAAATCGCCAATGCCGGATCATCCGTGAGAGTAGATGAGAAGAATCATAGCCGGCGTCACACCGACCAAAATTGGAACGGAGCTATCCCGACCACCATTCTCGTATTCTTCCCGAATGAATACAATCGGCATATCCACTCAGCATCTCTCCGACATCTCAAAGAGATACTCGTCTTCCGACAAGGTTCTACATTGAGTCGACAGATCTCAATCGGTATTCAGCCGACTCCTTATTTGGATCCCATGGCATGAAAGACACCCGTCCAATCCAATCAAAATAAGACCGACTTAGTTTCCTTCGGCAAACCATTTCTTAACGATCTCCAACGTCCGACTGACTACTTCTTCAAACTTTTACCGACTATCTGAATCGACAATAGTTATCCAATAAGGGCATTAACTGTTCTTTAATGCGGCATGAAACAGTAGATCACAACTAGCCCATTACTCCCTGTTAACGATGAATAACGAGGTAACCGCCCACTAAATACTATAACTCTCATGTTCCGGATATTCAGGAACAAAAGTTACTCAGTAATGGCATTCTCCATCTTATCAATATCGGTAAGCAATGAGGGACCAAGTACGCTAAAAAAGAAAAAAAACTTGTGCTCTTACTCTTGCCATTTTTTTTGATTGCCTCCTTTCTCCAACTGATTTAACCATCGGAGGATCTCCCACCGGACAACCTTCGGTAAGTGAACTTCTTTTGCAGGCCTATAGTTGTACTTGACTCTCTACTGACTACACTACCAGAGGAAAGTGGCAATAGGTTGGCGGGCCAGGAAGGGGATAGGTGTTGATAAAAAAAATCATTCCCTCAATGATTATTACAATGGCAAAAATAAGAGCCTAGGATGCTTCTACCAGCACTACTCGATGATCATCGCGCCATGGGACACCACCGTCACCCCTCCTAGAATTGCGACCGGTGGCAACACAAAAATAATAACTCGCTGCAATCGTGCAGTAAATGAAAATCTTGATGGACGTTGTCAATAACCTTCAATAGCAACAACAATGATGATAAAAAAAATCAGCTCCACATGGTTCACCCCCTCGAAATAATCACCAACCCCGATTGTCGTCACGTCACTTGACTAGGCATTCTAAATGAATGGACCACCGCCCTAGCCGGCAGTCATCCTCACCGCATCTCTGTCATACTCCTCAGTCTCATTCCAACAATCAGCAACCTTCTCCTTCCCAATGGACAGCTTAGAAGGGGAAGAGGCTGCGATTGCCGTCTAGCTCCTCTAACGAAGGATCTACTCCAGGACTTTCTAAATATCCTGGCGAATCCTAAAATCGCCTGGATGAATATGATTGCAGATTGGAGGAGTTCAATCGCCAGCTGGAACAATTGCAGATGAACAATTAGAATCCGACCATTGATTGCGGCATTAGTATTCGACCGTCGTTCTCTCGCCGCATCCTGGAAGAACCGATCTTCAGTCGATTTAAGATGCCACAAATGGAGCCATACGATGGCTCTAGTGATCCGCTCGATCACGTGGCGAGTTATAAGACTTTGATGCTCATCCAAGGAGCATCTGACGCCCTCCTCTGCATTAATTGTCTTTCCGGCAACTCTCTAGAAAATTGCCCGAACATGGTACTCTATACTTCAACCAGAGAGTATCCATTTGTTCGAGTAGTTCGAGTGACTTTTCATGGCCTATTTCAGCATCAACCGAAAGATGCCGCAAACTTCTGATAGCCTCTTCTTTGTCAGACAACAAGATGGAGAATTACTGCGAGACTTTATGATATGCTTTAACACTGCCACACTCGAGGTCCAAGATTTTGACCAATCCACGGCCATAGCAGCCATAAAATGGTTATTGCGAAGTTTCAGGTTCACTTATTTTTTGGATAAAAATTCTTCTCGTACATACTTCGAACTCCTCTACCGTGCGCGAAAGTATATCCATGCCGAGGAAGCAGCTACTGACCGGTGCCAAGCCTAAGGCAAAGGTCAAAAGAAGAAAATAAGGAAGGATGGAACCTCTTCGATTTTCAACCGAGAATGCAACGAAAAAGAGATCCTGCTTTCTCGTCCGAATTCAAAGTCTAAAAGCTTTGGAGGCAGGTATGACTCATACACTCCCCTAACCGTCCTTCGAACGTAGATTCTCATGAAAATAGAGAGAGACAGTTATCTTCGATGGCCTCAACCAATGAAGTCACAATCCAAATCTCAGGATAAGAAGTGATACTACCGGTTTCATCATGACCACGGTCACGACACCGAAGAATGCTTCCAATTGAAGAACAAAATTGATGCCCTAATAAGAAGATGATATCTTGGCAAATATCTCTGAGAGTGACCTGCACAATTACCCACCGATCAACCACGATCGCCTCCTTAGAAAAAAACTGATGCTCAACCCCCAATGGGCGTCATCAACATGATTTCAGCTGGATCAAAATTTTGAGGAGCAGTCGACTCCGAGAGCTATTCCAAATGTCCGCAAAAATATGATGACATTGTATTTACTGAGAAGGATTCTCGAAAAATTTAGACTCCTCATAATGATGCTGTTGTCGTATCAATGACAATAGCAAATTATGATGTAAAATAATGTCTAGTTGATAATGAAAGTTCAGCTGACATGATTTTTTATGATGCTTTCTTTCGAATGTGTCTTTCTACTGATCGACTAAAATCTATTAGTAATCTGCTAGTTGGGTTCACTGGCAACTCAATCAAAGTAGAAGGAGAAATAGAACTTTCAATTACCATCGAACAACCTCCTCAGCAATCTATCATACAACTTAATTTTCTTGTCGTACGAGTCCCTTCAGCCTACAACGTCATTCTGGGACAACCCAGATTAAATGTGCTATGAGTAATCATCTCAACATACGACTTACTCATATGATTCCCGACAATAAAGAAAACCGACGAAATGAGGGGAGACCAACAATTGGCCCGATAGTGTTATTTGATGGTGCTGAAAGAAAAACAACCGATGAAAGCTCTTCCATCGATGGACTCGATCTGAGAGAAGAGGAAAGCCGAGGAGAACCTACAGAACCACTTATACAAATACCACTCCATGAGGAAGAATCAGCCAAAACTATCCAAATCAGATCGTTCTTGCTAGAAGAGTTGTGGAAGAAGCAGGTAAATTTTCTAAGAAAAAATGCAGATGTCTTCACTTGGTCGACCTTAGATATGCCGGGTATTCCATCGAAAATAATCATCTACCAACTAAATGTTGATGATAAATACAAACCAGTGTAATAGAAAAAGAGAAGTTTCACTCCCGACCATCAAAAGGCCATCGACCAAGAAGTTGACAAGTTGTTAGCCGCCGACTTCATTTGTGATACCAATTATTCCAATTGGATCGTGAATGTCGTAATGGTAAAAAAAAGCCAACAGTAAGTGATGGATTTGTATCGACTATACCGACTTAAATAAAGCTTGTCCCAATGATAGCTTTTCACTTCCTCAGATCAATCAGCTAGTCAATGCCACCTCCGACCATCAACTACTCAACTTCATGGATGCCTTCTCTGGGGACAACCAAATTTGGATGGCATCTGAAGATGAAGAGAAGACGGCGTTCATTACCGATAAAGGACTTTATTATTACAAAGTCATGCCTTTCGGACTCAAAAACATCGATGCCACTTACCAGAGATTGATCAATAAGGTCATTAAAGATCAAATTGATTGAAACATGGAGGTCTATATCGATGACATGCTTGTCAAAAGTACCGAAGCTCAACTCCATATCGACGATCTCTCAAAAACTTTCGATGCCTTGAGAAGATACCGCATGAAATTAAATCCAACTAAGTATGCCTTCGGGGTCACTTCAAAAAATTTTTTTGATTTCATGGTCACGAAGTGCGGCATTGAAGCCAATCTCGAGAAGATCAGCGCCATCCTCAACTTGGAACCACCTACTTCTCGTCGGGATATTTAGAGACTGGTTGGACGCGTCGCTTTCCTAAGTCGATTTATATCCAAGTCGGTGGAACGATGCCTTCCTTTCTTCAAGATCTTCAGGCAAATGAATGACTTTACCTAGTCAAAAAAAGGTCAGAAAGCTTTTGACAACCTTAAATAATATCTGAGTTCTCCTCCACTCCTAACAAAGCTGAACCCCGGTGACATGTTGCTCCTATACCTAGCAATGACCAACGAGGTGGTAAGCATGGTTTTAGTCTGAGAAGAAAATAAAATGCAAAATCCAATTTACTATGCAATCTAGGTATTGCGAGGAGCGAAAATGAGATATTCTCAAATCGAGAATGCCGTCTTCGCCATTGTCACAACTATTCGACGACCACGATCATATTTTTTGGTCCATTTGGTGAAGATTTCTACCAACCTTCCCCTGAGGACACTACTCCAACGATTGGATACATCAAGATGAATGGTCAAATGGACAATCGAACTCAGTGAGTTCGATCTTTCTTATGTTCCTCGGCCTTCAATGAAAGCTCAAATTTTGGCCAGTTTTATTATCGAATGTGTACCCACCGAAGACCCTCAACTCAAAAAGCGACCTCAAGAGGAAGCTTCGGAACCCACCTGGATTCTACATGTAGATGGAGCTTCAATTCCCCAAGGATGTGGGGCGGGTCTCATTCTTATCAACATCGATGGGATGGTCGCTGAATACGTCCTTCGGTTTGCTTTGAAAACTTCAAATAATCAAGCTGAGTATGAAGCATCGATCGCTGGATTAAAAATTATCAAAGATCTTGGTGTAAAGCATATAAGGGCATTTACTGATTCACAACTAATCACCAGACAATCTTGAGGAGAATTCGGAACTAGAGATCCTATCCTCCTCAGGTATTTACAGAAGCTTAAATCTTTGCAAGCAAATTTCGATTACTTAGAGATTTTCCATATCCTATGATCGAAAAATGCTCGAGCAAATTTTCTATCTCGACTTGCTACCTTCGGGACGATCAACTCAGTAAGATCCTTATTGAATATCTCGAGTATCCGAGCATTGATACCAAAGAAAAATTCAACAAACATGAGTCGATATGGAGCTGAGTTGGATCGATCCGATTCTCAATTTTATCAACAACGATACCTTGCCAAGTGAGCCTTTCAAGACATGGCAAATGAAGAAAATGACATCTCAATATGTCATCATCAATGATCAGCTCTACCGAAGATCGTTATCAGTATCCTTGCTCAAGTGCCTTCGGCCATCTGAAGCTGATTATGTCCTTCAAAAAGTTTATGAGGATATCTGTGGCAACCACTTGGGGGGTAGATCTTTATCCTATAAGATTCTTCGGCAATGTTACTACTAGCCCATAATGCAAAAAGATGCTGTCGAATTGATGCAGAAGTGCGACCAATGCCAAAGATTCGCTAACGTACAAAGACTCCCATCTAGCCATCTTACAACTATTTTGGCCCCTTGGCCTTTTGATCAATGGAAAGTCAATATACTCGACCCATTCCTCCCAGCAAGTGGATAAAGAAGATTCATCATCGTAGCAATCGATTACTTTATAAAGTGGATAGAAGCTGAATCCTTAGCACAAATAATAGAAAAGAAGACTACCGACTTTATATAAAAGTTGATCATTTGCTGATTCGATCTACCCCAAGTAATCATCACGGATAATGGCTGACAGTCCAACAATGTTAAATTTGAGAAATTCTATACAAAGTATCACATCATCCACAAACTCATCTCAGTCGCACATCCACAGGCCAATGAGGAAGTTGAAGTCACAAATCAAATAATTTTACAAGGGCTCAAGACAAGAATTGAATAAGCCAGAGAAGGTTGAGATGACGAACTTTGCAGTGTACTTTGGTCATATAGGATGACTCCTCAGATCCCAATTGGCGAAACTCCTTTTAAATTAGCATTCGGTACCGAAGCCATGATTTTGATTGAAATTAGATTGCCTTCAACTAAGGTACAATATTATGATGGAGCAAGTAATTCGGATAAGTGCTGGAGAGATCTGGATTTACTCGATGACACTCAAGAAAAAGCTCATTTAAGGATGGCATCCTATTAGCAAAGGACTGCTCGATACTATAATTCTCGAGTTAAACCCAAGATCTTTCAAGTCGGGGATTTGGTCCTCAGAAAAGCGAAAGCATCCAAGCCAACCGAGCGAGAAAAATTATCTCTGAATTGAAAAGGTCCCTATAAAATTTTGGTAGTTCTCCGACCAGGAGCATTCAAGATTGAAAATTTGGATGGTACGAAGATCCCCTAGACGTGGAATGCCAAAAATTTATGCATGTATTATCAGTAAGAATTCTTTTTGAATAAAAAATTTCTCATTCTACAAATCTGTGCCAAAAAGTCTGACCTCAGGCATTCGGTCATGCACCAACTATATTGGTCACCTAACAACCGACCAAATTAACTACATCATCAGCTAGTACTCGATGAAGACTTTTTTCAGCTAATAATCGATTATTGTCATGCAAAAATGAATAGAATGTGTTAATTGGATATGATCCAATTGAGCAAGGAAATAATCGGGAGACCATCTCCCGACAAAATTTTGGATTGATTGAGTCTTGACTTGATTCCGAAACTGGTTGCATTGCTTAGTATATTTCCTAAGTCTACTAATTCGGTTATCATGTTCGATTTTTCGCAATCACTACCGACTATACACCACTTAGCCAAAAAGTTGCGAGTAAATAAAGGTTGAAGAAGAAAAATAATTTGCTAAAAAAAAGTACTTTCATTAGAAAAGAGATACATAGACAAAAGGGTAAAAAAAAAATTACAACAAGGATCTAAGAAGGAGGCGAATGATCTTCTTCACCATCGTCCTCCTCCTCTTCCTTCGACTCATCGGGAAGGTCCTCCGGCATCAATCCCTCCAAAGATATCTTCGAGTGCATCCAAAGTACGGTCTTATTATAGTCGTAAAATTCTATTCTGTACGCACCCGTGGAGTTTACAAAAAGATCTTCCTCATATTTCTTGGACTTCTTGAACTCGACCAATGCCCAAGAAATAGCTTCTCAGACCCGAGTTTCCGCAGCCAACTCTATCACCAACAATTTCTCCTCTATTGCGGATAACTTCTTTAGCAACTCCGCTCCCCTACCCCTCTCCTCGGTGAGGGCAGACTCCATCTTCTTTTGAAAGTCGGCTTTCAGTCGTCCGAATTCTTCTTCTAAGTTGGTGGATTTATTTTGACTAATCCCCAACTCGATCTCTAGTAGGGCCAACTTCTCTTGGTATTTCTTCTCCCGCTCCTCGACAGTGTGAAGAAGTTCTCCAGCCACTTCAGCCCAAGCATTGGCAGTCTGAACCTTGTTCTCAAGTTTGGAGTTGAGCCGGGCAAAGCCGTTCAACGCCTCATGCAAAATTGTAATGTCATGTGTCATCTGTACAAAGAAGAACAAAAAAATGGTTAAGTATTCTAATCGACAAAGAAAGGTATTCGGTAAAAAAAAACTTAAATATATTATCCCCAGCAATGCCATGTAGGAGCTCGAGACAATCTCCAAAACTAAGCGAGCTTTCCTAACCTCCCAACCTGCGGGCAACATTACCATCTTCATCAACTCTTCGACGAGTTGACGATCTTGTAGTGCTTGGTCGGTCGCCCTGATATGCATACCGATCGTCATTGTAGCCTCCCCGGAAGAAGTGTCCGGACCATACTCGATGGTGAAAGCTGGAGGCTCCATGGCTTTCCCCTTATTGGCTTTAGCCCGATTGGATCCCTCACCATCTGGAGCACGCCCCTCGCCATCGAACACATGGAATTGCAGCGGCAAGGCTTGCACCGCACTAGCCGGTGTCTCGACGATGACTATGTCATCACTGGCCAAAATTTCGATGCTCGGTGCAAGGGCGGTCTGTGCGGGCAGTGGGTGAGTGAGGAGCAATGGCTGTGTGCTTCTCACTTGAGGGGGAGAATCGATTCTCTGCTTCTTCGACTTCTCCTGTGAAGATTCGTCAGGCCTGAAAACTGGCTTCTTCTTCCCTGCCTTGCGGAGGGATGCCAAAGATATCTTCATGCTTGCGAAAATATTCAAGAAATGGTTTGTTAATCACCCACAAACTAACAAAAAGCCGGAAGCAAAAAGTCAACAGAAGAAAGAGCCTACCTAAGTGATTGGTTGGACTAATTCCGACATCGAACAACGAATACTGCTCGAGGAGCTCCCATTGCTTCAGAACAAGTATGCCAAGTAACCAATTGTACAAATCCCGATCTTCCACCAGGATGATATCATTCTTGTTCGGAGACAAATTAGGGGTGCCCCAGTTCCAATGAAAGCCCTAGGGATGGTCGGCAGCAACATAGAAGATTTATTCTTCCACCTGTAGATAGAAGAAGGAAGTTCGGTAATAAACTGATGCCTATACCGAGGACTAAAGAACCACCATCCTCGTTTTCGAGGATGTTTCTTCAATATGAAAAGAGCCCGAAGAGAGAAATTTAGAGATCAGATCGAAGAAGATGGCATAGTATAATGAAGGAGGATAAAATCCAAATGGAATTGGGTGCAAGCTGAGTGGGAATGATGTGGTAAAAATCAAAAACATTAGAGAAGAAAGAGTGGAGCGGAAATTAAAGTCTGGAATGCAAAAATTTCTCGTACATGATAATATAACCATTCGAAGGATGGACAACTTGACCGCCCATACTAGGTGCCATCACCCGATACCGACTGGGAATATGATAATATTTTTTTAACCGACAAACATCGGCATCCAACAAGATGGATTTCCCGACAAGAGGTTCGAAAACGTCTCTAGAAGATTCTCCGAGATTTGAACGACCCCGCTCAGACCTAGCCTCTTCGGAATCATCCCGAGAATTATCCTTGGTCTCCCTACGGACACTAAGAGTCTGAGAACTTTGGTCCCCCACCGTGTTCTCGGAAGAAGCCATCAAAAGAAAGAAATAAAAGGCAAAAAGAGAAAAGAAATAACCTTCTAATAGAGAGCATGGGCTGACGGGAATGAAGACCGGGAGGCTAGAGGAAACCAACTGCAATGACCCTCAGATTGCAAGAGCTGGAACCCTGGTTAAACATTGAAAGAAAGGAGGAAGCAAGCGAAGGGTCCAAGATCAGAAGATTGCAGAGAGGGCGAGGAACAGCTATTTATAGACCTTCTTGACGGTCCCAATCAACCTAGAGAACTGCACTGTCTTCATGATCCCGACACATGCCACCAATCTTAGCCGGCCATTTTTTCATCTTTTCAATGCACCATCGTCATGATCAAGCCAACTCAGACAGATCCACATGACTTCAGCTAGAGCAAACCAACAAATGACATGTGGATAACTCGGGCTGATCAACCCATCATTATCCCACTGCCTGATCTTCTGCAATCATTATGGGAATCGCCTCGAGCACTCTATGGCAATAACTACTGCATAGTGTATGATGCAACGGAGCCACTGCACATTCCGCAAAATGATAAAACAAAAGGCAACTCAGATCCGAATGACAACTAACTCCCTTTGCCCGATTCAAATCATGAAATCGAACTCGGAAGTTTGGGGCCAAGTATTGGAGGAAATCCTTGTCACTTGTTCGACTATTATTCTTGGTTGTACGCCGAATAAGTCACCAATGCTGGATCATCCATGAGAGTAGATGAGAAGAATCACAGCCGGCATCGTACCGACCAAAATTGGAATGGAGCTATCCCGACTACCATTATCAAATTCTTTCCGAATGAGTACAGTCGGCATATCCGCTCAACATCTCTCCGACGTCTCAAAGAGACACTCGTCTCCTGACAAGATTCTACATTCGGTCGATAGATCTCCATTGATGTTCAGTTGACTCCTTATTCGGGTCTCCACGGCGTGAAGGACACCCGTCCAATCCAATCGAAATAAGACTGACTTAGTTTCCTACTGGCAAACCATTTCTTAACGATCTCCAATGTTCGATTGACTACTTCTTTAGACTTTTACCAACTATCTGAATCGATAATGTTTATCCAATATGGGCATTAATTATTTTTTAACGTGGCGCGAAACAGTCGGCCACGGCTAGCCCATTACTCCCTATTAACGATGAATAACGAGGTAACCATCTACTAAATACTATAACTCCTACGTTTCAAATATTAAAGGACAAGAGTTACTTAGTAACGGCATTCTCCATCTTATAAATATCGGTAAGTAACGAGGGACTAGGTATGCTAAAAAAGAAAAAAAAAAACTTGTGCTCTTACTCTTGCCATTTTTTGATTGCCTCCTTTCTCTGATTAACTTAACTATCGAAGGATCCCCATCGGACAACCTCCAGCAAGTGGACTTCTTTTGTAGGCCTACAGTCGTACTCGACTCTCTCCCAACTATACTATCGGAGGAAAGTGGTAACACTAGTATCAATTAAATTAGGTTTCATGTTATAGGCTAGGTTTGCCTGGAGGAGAAGAATGCTTACAAGACAAATAACTAAGCCAAAATAACATTTCATGTCATTGTTGAAAAAATTCTTATAAATGTGAATGAAGCTTCAAAATAAAGGAAAATGGACAATATGGACAATTCTGATCCTAAATTTTCTCCTTTGTCCTAAGAGTATTTACTAGAATTATCAAGGACTATAGATCAATGAATGAGTACATGGGTGCTTAAATTTATATGGCTTGCCTTTAAAATAATAGTGGTGGCTATGCTGCAATCTTTAGTTGATCCGGGATCTCTCTCATGCAAGAAATTTAAATTTAATTACATTCACAAGATGATAGGCATATGTTTGCTTTTACTAAAAACAAGAATTGCCAGCTCAAAATTTTAAAGGTATCAATATTTCAAATAGGTTACCTTGGGAAGTGCCTAATAAAAACAAACCTTACATTCCAATAATACCTGTGGTAGCTTAGTAACATACTCCTTTAGATTTAGTACATTGTACACCATCTGATCCATCCCCATCGGAGCTTTTGTCATTACCTCAAGGATGTTGTCTAGTCAATTATAGCTATCTTGTACCCAAAAATAAAAATTATAGCTATCTATATTGCTCAATTGCCAACCAAGCTATAAACGATTCAAAAACTTGTGGTTCCAAATAGTTACCCCTCCACCTAACAGGGAGTTTCAAGATGCTTAATTTTAAAACCAAAATGGCCAAAGGAAAAACAATGCCATGTTGTTACCAAAGCATGCAACACAAATATGCAAAATCCAAAATTAAAACATGGTGAAGGACCAGGTCGCTGAAACACACCAATAAAGAAAATTCATATCCAAAGGTATTTCTATGAGTACCGACCAAGAACATGATATGAGCGGTGTATCACCACTATTGGCAAAATTGGATTTCAAGGTATTCGCGTAGTACCATCAATGAATTCTTTGCTTTGGATCGATAAGTTTTTCATATATCTCGCCTGTGTTAGGTCAGATTACAGGTCAATGTGCATCAGAAGGAGCCAATTAATGCAGTTGGTAAAGTTATTGGGGGTTGGTGCATGCTTGTCCATGCTCAAGTTTCATGTTGGTTTCTTTCCATCCCGGTTCTAAAAAAAATTGGTGCATGGAAGATTAGAGAGGAGAAAGATGATACACTCTGGTACTGATGTCTTATTTTAACTCGGCCAAAACATATGGTCCCCATATTTATCTCATATGTTTTTATTTAAATATGCATCCATTTCATTCGAACAAATTAGATTTGGCCCATTTTTTTATGAATAAATATTATGAAAAAGTTGAATCTATTTTTTCATTGATCAATTTATTCATATTTTTATATTTTTTAAAATAAAAAAAATATTTTTTTATGAATAGCATTTACCCATAAAATGGGAGAAAATTTTATCCATCTAAAAAATGGCTAAATTATTTTTCCATAAACCAATAAAATAGATATTTAATTTTATACCTAAAATATTCCATCCTTATTTTCAATATTTTCATCATTTAATACTTAATAACTCAGCCATCTATTTTTTTAAAATCTAAAAAATATCATAAAAAATATAAATAAATTTTAATATCTTATTCAAAAAAATAGTAATATAAAAAAATATGAATAATAGATTTTAAAATAATTTATTCATACATAAAATATAAATAAATTATTTTTATTTAAATATTATTTAAAAATATTTATCTAAAAAAATATAATTTTTCAGGTAAGTATTTTACCCGAAAAAAAAAAAAAAAGGCCCTTAAATATTTGCCGCGCTTGCCCATCTCCGTTAACCAAACGTTTAGGCTCGCAGTATACGTACCCTTATCCATGTTTAATTGAAAAAAAAAAAAAAAAATCCCAAATATTCTGTGGTCCGTACGTCCTCCTCGACCCCTTGGCAACCCGTCGTTGCTCGCCCGTTCGTCTCCTCTCCGCGTCGCCGCAACCCTTCTCTCCCCATTCCCCATCTCTGCCAGCTCCCACCACCGGTAGCACCGCCGCCACCCGCTGACTCCTCTACCTCCATGTCCACCGGCAACAACTCCCCCCCCCATCCTATACCGGCGTTCACGATGCCGATACCGTGGACACCATCTCGACCCCGGTCTTTTTTGCATGGGGTACCAACATCAGCATGTAGGATGTCAAGTAGCAAGTCAGCTTCGAAAGCCCTACGAATCAAATGGCCATGCATGGCAAGCCCATCCATATCAGTGATACCATTATTATATGTCTCTTGGTGATGGTGGGTGATCTTAGTGGTGGTGATCATGTTGGTGGTGGTGGTACTGCCCATGGAGATCGTGGTAGTTGTGGCGGTGGTGATGATGATGGGAGTGAGGATGATGTTGGTGGTGATAATGTTTGAGTTGGGCCAGCAAGTTGGTCAGATGTTACATTTGGTCGAGTTGGGCCACCGGACAAATGCTACAACTTTTGAGCCTGACCCAGAGATGGGCATGAATCCGTAATTTTTCTCTTCTCACGTGCCATACCACATGTTTATGATTGGTCAAACAAGGCAAACCTAGTTCCATCTTCTAATGTCCTTGCTGCACTTTGATTGGTTGGTTTTGGCCGCAGTTGAAGTGTTTGCATTAATACTTCTTATTATATGTTTATTGTTGGTACGGCAGAAAGTATTCCATCTTCTTTTCTTCTCTGCTGCTTTTTTGATCAATCATCATGCAAAAATGAGTTGTTATGATGGATGGTCCTAATCACTGATCTCAATAACTGGTTGGTTATGGTTGATCTCAAGGTGGCCACCAGGGAAGAACAGTGAAAGAAAATATAGAAAGGTAAGGATGTTCTGAGATGGTAGTCTGCAGCACGTAGATGGCAATGACTATAGAAGATGTGGTTTTGTGATATGAAGCTTATGTTGATGTTCTTAGAACGAAACATCTGAGTCTCCATGGAGACCTTAGTTACTGCAGAAATTTTAGCAATCTGTCCTTATGAAAAGATTTATTTTGTCCCTTTTATCGATTAATTGGTTATTGCTGCCAGATTCCAGATCACTTGGAACCACTCAGAGATGTTTGTGATGTGATCTTTTAAGTTATGCAGACTGCAGAAGCAAGTTATAGAGATAAGAACTGGAAAGAGTTAACCAACTAAAGAAAGCAGAGAGAAGGAAGAGGGAAGACCTTCATCTTTATAGAATCTTCTAAATTATAGCAGTCAACTGAACTAATCTAATACATATAATTGCATTCAGGTTAGGCTTGCTATTAGCTTTTGGTTTTAGTAATGCCCTCTCCTTGTTCCTCCCTTTTGGTATAAGAACCAAACTGGAGGATATTTGGATGCACACATGGTTCATCCATAGCATTTCTTTCATATGGTTACTAACGGGAAGAAGTTGGCCATAGAAGGATAGTAATTCTTCCTAGTAGGAAAATTTTAGAGTATAAAATCCTGATAAGAATATCGGAAACTGTCGAATAGAAGGAATCTAGTATGCCCATTTCCCCTTCACTTCCCTCTCTCCAGAATTTAATTCCCTTTCCTTTGGCTTCTATAGGGCCATCCACATAGGGACTAATCAGAGTATATTTAGTGGTAGTTGAGCAGACAGAAGAGTAACTAGACAAAGTCGGTAGCTTCTTCTAATATTGGATGGGGTTGAACTGATTCTTCAGTAACTCAAAGTAGCCTCTCCTTCATGTAGATTTTGACATTACAATGGTCGAAACTTAATGACCGACATGGTGGATCTTTCTTCTAATAGCTAGCTTGGACTTCTCATTCTGTAAATCTAAATGGGCAATCATGGAAGGCAAGGAGGAAGGGGACGGGTTGGAGAGATGCAAAACATGTTAGGACCAGACTTGAACAAGCAAATCCAATCCATTTATTAATTTATTCGAACCATGAAATTTGCTATAAACAGCTGGGATCATCTTTTCAAAACATTCCCATCATAATCAGTGAAATACAGGTCAAATATGGCATTCAGTGCACAGAAGCAACACAGCATGCGCATGTAGAAAGATTCCTTTGGAGAACATCACTTGATGGTTGCTTGTTTGTTGGCACAACAAAAACTGTGTAGGCCAACAGAGAAAGTAGGAATGAGTCCAAGTGGCTAATGATGGGGTGCATCTGAGGAGGAGGTCAGTTATCATCTGTTTAAAGAAAAGATTCAGAAAGTCTTAATGTTAGAGGATTGGAGGCCCACCTCCTCCTCTATTCCCATCTATGATCTGTCCCTTTTGGCAGCTATTCAAATAGTTACTGGCACACCTTTTCCATGGTGGATGGTGGGAGCATTGAGGCACCACAAGAGTCCATCTTTGGCTGACAGACACAGTTATAAACTAAAAATATTGGCTTTCAATGCTTATCCACTTGGTGTGGCTGAAGCCTGGTTCGACCGGTTGCATCATTGATCGATCAATTTTCACTTGACGAACTGGAGATTGCCTTCTTGTCTTGAGGCTTAGAATCGAGCTTGATCTAGCCAAGCCAATAGTTGAAAGAAAGGGTAGTCGAGGAGGATTACAAAGAAAAATGAGTGAAGAAAAGTTTCAGATAAGCATGAGATAGTGGATGCACAGATACACCAGAAAGTAAGAATCCCATATTCAAAAAAGCAATTATCCAAGAGAATGAGCTTCATCTGTTCTATACCAATTGGCCCCTTTCTGTTCTTGGAACTACCGAAACACCCTTCTCATTAGTGCCAAGGGGAGTTTCTCTCATTCATGTGACCGGTTGCATCACCTTTTAGCCATGACAACCATCAAGCAACTCAAGGGGGAAATGTGTGAACTTAGAAACTAAGAGTTAAAAGCAACTATAATACTCACATATTGTCATCGATTGTTGATACAATTATAGTATCCTAGACAAATGTTATTTGAAAAAAGAACTAAGAAAGAGCACCAGTAGCATACGGTGTAGTCCATCATAGATAACATTAGCTGATAGAGGATTGAGAAATTGCACTCATAAAGTCATGGTCTAAGTTAGTAGTTACCCTCATCTAAGGATAACAATGTCATTTCCCTGGAAAGAGAGGAGATTCAATTTTTCTTGCGTAACGGCATTATTTGCTATCTGGACCAAAAGCAGGGGGACTTTGAGAGTAGCAGCATTGTTTTACTGCAAGGGTCTGTTCTCCACTTTATACTCGTTAACAACTATTTAAAGGCCAGCATTGAGATGTCGAGTTCTCCACCTATCTGTCATTAGATCCCATTGGACGCCAACTTCCTCCTAAATCCGCTCTCAAGATCTCTCCCCGGCTATAATAGCTAGCAATGGGAGATCTCTGGCAGGAAGCCATCCATGGGTCTTGAAAGCATGGTAATGGAAGGGAAGGGAAGGCGGGTCTCCCTTTCACCTCCAAACTTTATCAGTTCGTCCGTGTTCAGGTTGGTAGCTTCGCCAAATCTTGCAAAGCTTCTGGCTGAAACATGGCAAACCGGCAAGTCACAAATCGGCAATGGCGCTTGGTCTCTCTGTCCTTCCTTTTCTTTTTAATTTCCTTTTGTGGGGAAGCAGTAATCTTTTTATAATCGATCACTTAGCACTCTGTATTTCCTCAAAAAAGATTATCTAGCACTTTGTCGGAATAAGTGTTGGCATATGTTAAGAGTTTGCATATTTATGCTTGTTGCTATTTTTATTTATAATGTTACCCCTGGCGTTCCTATTAAACATAAATCTCGTTGATGGAACCGAGAAACCAAATCGTTTCCTCTAGCTTCTCTTTGCAACAATCTAGACCTCGCTCCAAAAGGCTAGTTAGAAAATATTATATAAGTTCCTTGATTATGTTTAAGTATCCAATTTTTTTCTGAAAAATAGCCAATATAAGACGAAACAAACATTTGCTAGGATCCTCACATCCTGATTCCTTTATCTTCCAACCACTACCACCATCACAAGGTCCTCCCTCATGGTTCTCTCCCCCGACCACCACGGCTGACTCCACCAGCACCAGAAAGGAGGCAGCTGGTGGAGTTATAATGGAAGACCTCAGGATTTTATTCACAATTTACATCTACCGAACCTGTTCTGAACTTCGGGTAAGAAAAGGCTGGATGGTTATGGTAAAATTCTGCGACTACGAAAATTGAAAATGTAGTTGTAAGTAAAGAGTGAATTATAATGGGACTTGTTAATGGAGGAAACAGCACCTCAAGAGGCTTAAAGCGTGGACAGCTTGGGTTTTATAGTTCTTCTTGCCGATTCAGTCGTGTATATCTTGGCATGCGTATGCTTTTGAAACTTTAGATTTAGTGATCAACCGAGGTTTATGGTGAGCCCTGACTCGTCCGACGTGGCCTTCCTGGCTTAGCAATTAATTATTTATCATACACATCCCCTTCTAAAGTGCTGATTTATCCTGGTATTTGCTTGGCTTGGCTGTGTTTAATCTGGAATAAAGCAGGAATAAGGCCAGGAATGACTATTATTCCCGCCAAATAGATATAAGAAGGTTAATAACAGGAACAGTTACCCTGGTCATACCTCCTTTTTCTGAAAGAAAGAAGCCCCTCTTGTATTCCTGAACCTTTTTTTTTGAAAAATCAACGATTCGAGAAAATCTTTTTAACCACGGCATGGTAATTAGGGGTGTGCAAATGGGTCAAATCGGATTGGATCATGAATGACCCCAACTCAATCCGATTCTCTGGTCGGATTTTAATATTGAACCTAAATTTAATCCAATAGAAGATTAGGTCGGATCAAATCCATGGCTAAAATTTTCGATCCAAAAGATCATTCAAATCAGGTTAGATCCATGTATAAACCAATCCCAACATAAAAAAATTGGATCTAAATCAGATCGAAGTCCAACATAGCCAACTACATTTTTAATTATCACATGACCAACACTATTAATGATATAAAATACATAATAAATAATATTTTTTTGAAAATAAATTAAAATATAAAAATAATTTTAAACTTATTTTTATGTTAAAGATATTGCTTATAAAAATCTTAAAATACAACTTAAAGATTCAAATAGATTTGGATACTTACCGTATATCGAGTTTAGATTGGATCATGTTTGGTTTGAATTCAATAAATTTAGATTCGACCTAAAAAAATGAAATGGATTCAATTTAAGAATACATCCCACTCTCATGGATCATTTAAAAATGGGTTGGATAATTTAAATGGATCGCGCCGGATTGGGTAATGGGTCAATTCAACCCATTTACAGCCTTAGGAGTAACACACAGAAGAGACCAGGCCACGAAACTTTAGCATAGACACGACAGACATCGCCGCGAAGCTAAAGCTTTAACTGATGGACCATGTCAGATTAAGCATTTTGACTGCCGGCTGAAAGGGCACAATGTGCAGTTGATATCAACGTTTGTGTTTAAAATTGAGACCCCACGTAAGGCTTCCATCCATCCTAGAAATAAAAAGGGTATGGATATGGCTGCTTCGTTTGACAGCACTTCTGCTGCCTCCTCTTAACCGCTCTCAGATATTCAATTAAGGACAACTTTGATTCAGAACTATCAAAATGCTCTCAGAATCAGATTCATAAGATCAGTTAATTGATACCAGCAACTGAAACTGTGAACTAATCTACGGATCTAAGCTGAGGCTTGATTAAAAAAATTGCATTCATTAGATCAAAGCAACTTGGTTCACCATACAACCATTTTAGTCCAAATAGATGTAACCAGATTAACACAAAGCCATAAATGCCACAAAATTACAGATTTCAAAGATAAGACGACTTCATAAGAAAGTCTAAGATTGCAAAGGAGATGTTCTGCAAAACTGTCCGCTCTACAGAAAGAAGGCTATCAGTACTTCAATGGGGCCAGAATGTCAAGTTGAGAGCCGAGCTTCTCTTCCGCTGTCTTCTCTGCCTTCTGGCACAGCCTAGCCAGCTGCTTCCTCCTCTCATAGGCAACCTGAGACCTCTGCTTCCTCTTCTCCTCCAATTCCTATCACACAAATAAACAAAATCCAAGCAAATTTAGAAAACATACAAGCAGTACATAACCTAATTAGCATAATTTACAAGAAAATTGAAAAATAAAGATTTTATTTATAACCAGCACCAGTCCTGGCAATGCCATACAGGAAAACAGAAAAGCACTCGCCGACAGCTCGCACAAAAGAACATGCGTGGACCAATTCAAAAGCATTTTTTGCTGACAATGACTAATTCAGGAATTAAGTGCCAACGTTGCCCCAGTGCCCAGTAAAGGTTGGTCTGGGATCATATGGGCCCAAATCTAGTTATCGTCAGTTGAACTGACGAGCTCTATTTTCATGCAGCCATCACCAATGATTCACAAGGAAGCCATCCACATGGAAGTGGATGTAGATAACTTACATCATTAGAGGCAACTCTTTCATTTGTCAATTCCAAGAGATTTTCCTAATACATTTTAAACAAGTGAATAAAAACAAGGGTAAAAACATGTCATGTAATTCTTTCCCTTTGGTTTTACCATCTTCCTAAACCTTGACCTCTTTATCTCTCTATTTTCCTCTCTTACAAGCAGATAGCTGTATAATTCAAAGGATCCTATACTATCTGCCATAGTTTGAGACCATCAGTTTCAGTGGCAAGTCGCTTTTAGGTTCCAGATTCACATCACGCTTACATGGATTGCCCCTAGGTAATGACAATGTCATCCTTGAGTTAAATAACAAGACATAAAGCCTTGAAGAGCATCTAGCTGAAAAACTTGCACATTCCAAGAATGACCAAAGTTTGGAGATGGGGTCAAAAAAAATAAATGCTATGTGCTACTTTAACATTCAATTTTTAATGCACCACTTCTATTAATAGGTTTCAACTCAAAATCACATCGCTTGCTCCAAATCTACTCGTAACCTTTTTTCCTACAGTCATTGTGACTGCCATATAACAAATTCTAAATCCAAGATTTGAGGTACAATTGCACTTGGCAATTCCCTAGTTTTCACATCCATGATCTTCTTGGGAAGTTTTTGGATTCAAGTTCTCGTCTGTGAATACCCAAATATTTGGACCTGGAATTTTATCTCAGGAAGGTTCTGCCATCCTTTCTCTGACAAAAAAATGAGGAACAATACCTAATATCATGGTTTGAGGCTCAGTAATACAAAGCTTACAACTAGAGTGTTGCACCCACTTTAGAATCTCTCCAAAATATTTGCTGCATTTTCTTTATTTCTATATGTATCTGGAAGGCATTTTCTGTAGACTAAACTTAATTCTTTTTGCAGATCATAAGGACATTCACAAAGCACTATTATGTTTGATTCCAAAGGAATTTAGAGGAAAAAGTAAATCATCCTAGAGCTCTAACTTCAAAGACATCAATACTATCATATGTTAGACTGCCAATAATATATAAGCTATAAACATGATTTTTGAAAAGTTAATTCACCGGTCCTAAACAAAATAACATTTTTGAACATGATTTAGACTTCAATAAACGTAGTCTAATCCAGCATTCTTTACTGAATACATTTTACTCCACTATAATTTTTTTTTCTTGATTCTAATTGACATCTTCTTAATTCCTTCACATTTTCCTAGAGAAATTGAAAAACTAGAGAGAGACCACTAAACCATCAAAATGCCAATTGGAAGCTCATTCGGTCCATTTAAAACTAAAATTGAATTTTTTTTATTCTTAAAAAATATAGTTTTGCTAACTGAAGATAAATTATACCAAAAGGAACAATCTGAGTTAGAAGAAAACTTCAAACCATAATTGGAACCTCAAGCTTAATCTTTATGTCAAATTTTCCTGACAAAAATTTTGAACTTGTGCAATAGCCTGGTAGCAACAACCACTCTACTTGCAATATTTGAAGGCAATCATCAACTGTTTCACCTAATTATCCAACTCCTTGGTTTAATTACATGCATATAGCTGTTGCAATTACATTTTGTGTTGGAATGTGAAATACAATACAGAAACAGAAACTGATATAATACACCAACGCACTATGATCCGCAATACAAAATAGGAAGCCTCTAAGGATCTAGAATTTCAAAGAAATAGAGAAACAGTGGAATACAGAACGAATTGCAAAGAATGATCAACCACATCCGAAAAACAAAATGTTGGACTTCTTTGAATAGTAGAGTCTATAAGTTCCCATTGGATAAAGAATATAAATTCAAAGGAGAAAAAGGGAGTTCCACTCACCCTGATTGTGTCGTAATGGCTCCATCCAACCTCCTTAGAGAGCCGGCCCAGCAGGCAATACTTGTGCCCTGCCTGAAGCCTCAACACCCTAAAATTCATAACAAAGAAAGAACACAAACGATCAATTAGTCGATGAATAAACCACAAACCCAAAAGCCACATTATTTCTCAGAACATCTACATATAGCTAAACAGAAGCACTGAACAAAGACGGCAGCTTTTAAAAAAAATAACTTACTTGAGAGCATCGGGGATGACCATTCGCTTCACCTTATCGTAGGGGGGTGGCACGCCCTCGTAGGCCTTGAGCCTCGCCAGCGCCGCAGCTCCGCGCTTGGTCTTGTGGGGTATCATTCTATCAATCAATCAACAGCAAAAGCAACCATCACATTGGGGCATAAAAGCAAACGGCAAGCAAGCATCAAACACAAATGATCAAATTGGATCGGCAAGAAGGATGGACTTATAACTTACCCACGGATGGTGCGCCAGAGGATCTTAGCGGGGGAGCGGAAGTGGATGGGGCCGTGGGAGGGCTTGGTGTTCATCCGCTTGCGGAGGAAGCGGAGGAACTTCATCTTCTGGCGGACGAGGCCACCGGAGAGGCAGATTTCCTCGCACCGCACCACAACGACGCGCTGGCCATTGAGGAGCTCCTTCGCCAATATGGAGGCCAGCCGGCCGAGCATGTGGTGGCGCGCGTCCACCACCACCCTCCGGGCGCATATCCCCGATCCCGAAACCATCTCCTCCGCCGCCGCTGCTAGGATTAGGGTTAGGGTTTGGGGTTGAGTTTGAGGATGGGTGCTTTTAGAGTGGAGGAGATGGCGGGGGACTGATCTCGTATGGGAAGGGTCCACCGTTCCGGACCGTCTGATCAGTCCAATCGTCCAGCATCAGGAAATGGCTCGTTAAACCTGGCCTACAGTTCGATGACAACCCATGATGACCGCCTTGAAATTTTTTTTTTGAAGAGTGTTAGACAAATCTACACAAGCCATGAGCGGCTGCGCTTTTTTCATAAGCAATGCTATCAGATCACCACCCGTTCATAAAAAAATTATGCTAGTAACGGTTGCAGCTAATCTATTTATGCCTGCAACCATCTAATACCAAAAAATCTACAAGAATAAGTCCACATTGACTAAAATTAGCTCTGACAAAAATTCTTTAATGCTTAAGTTAGTAGAGTAGACTAATCGAACAAAAATCTGAGAGCAAAGTAACAGAGATTGCTCTAAAAATATTAGATGTGTCCTTCCAAACTGTTCAAGTTACTTTTCTTTTATAGATGTCGAAATGATAATCATTGAGTACATGGGTCTTTCTTTTTTTGGTGTAGTGTAATCATTGGTAAGTAATTAAAACTATCCACTAATTACTGTTGCCCATTTTTCTTGGAGGCGATTTTATAGAATCGATCGGAAGTCGGATAGGTTGTTTAGAGAGCTTCCATCGGACAGTCGATTAACTTGGAGCCGATCGACCATCGATCAGTCGGTTGACTTGCAGGGAGCCAACTGATCATCGATCGGTCTGTAGATTTGGAGGCCGATTGATCATCCATCGGTCAGTCGACGGACTTGAGATCGAATGATGGTCCATCGAATGGCAGTATGTCGATGCTCCTATCGTTGTGTCGATCAAATCGATAGTAAGTCGGTAGGCCGCTGATCCTTCAGTGAATCCAATCGCCAATCATCAGTCAGTGAATGACCATCGGTGGCCAACGATCAATTGGTTGCAGGTGAGTCGGACAGCAAATTAACAGCCCCCAATAGTTGCTCCCCACTTCCAAGTTTGGTGCAATGATTTCATATTTTGTTGTGATGCACCGAACGTAGGGGGTCGACACTTGGCATCGCCTTGAATTTCGTTCTATCGTCTACCATTAATGACTTTTGCGATGTTCGATAGGGTTGCTGTCCGACGTTTCAGGGATCTCAATGATCGCCATCAGTAGTCTCACGTTCGCAGGGCTTGAGGGATTTGACATCCAATCGGCCTTCAATTAACATGTGTTAGCATATGATTTCTGTGCATCTCGATGGTCGGTGGGTCCTATATATATAGGACTCCTGTCCGAAGGTTTTTCTTCTATCACTTTCAACAGCAATAGCCTTTGGGAAGTCTGCTTATTCTTTCATCTTTTAGTTCTCAGGTTCGAGGTTCGAACCTTCTTTCTGATATTTTTTTCATCTTTTTCTTTTATTTTGTTAAGTTGTATATAAGGCTGATCATAGTAGTTCGTCGTTGGGTCTGGCAGCCGAAGCTTCCACACTGACGATGTCGATTGTGAAGAAACTTTGGGATCAGTATCGGATCCCGAAGGATTTTTGGATGTTGGCTCCTGGCCCCGATGGTCAGGTAATTTCACCTCCATTGGGTTATATTGCATTTTACTTAGAAAATCTTAGGTCGGGCCTTAGGTTTTCCATTCTGAAGTTCTTTCGGAATATCGTTGACTATTATCGGGTGTGTTTGGCCCAGTTAGCGTCAAATTTCATTCGACTTTTGATAATTTTTGCCTTTCTATGTCGGTTAACCCCGACGATCCCTCGTCTTTCTTTGTTCAGACCTTTCTTCGCTATTCGACCTCATCCGAAGGTCGACGGATGGTGGTACTTTGCCCCAAGAAGGAAACTTTCTTTTATCACTGATCTTCCATCGTCTATCCATGATTGAAAGATCCAGTTCTACTTTATTTCCTCTCCTACTCCTTGGAGTTTTTCATCGGTGTGGGGGGAGTCGAATATTCTTCTGAACGAAAACAATCGGATGGATCTGGCTGATCGAGAGGATTTTCTTAAGTTGAAAGACATGGAGATCTCCCAATAAAAATATTTAATTATCGAAGCTGTCCTATATGATGCTGAACTTGGTTCGGCACCATCCGTAGATATATGTAGTATCTATAGTTTCGGATCTTCTTTTCTTTGATTGATTTTCGATATTAGTTTGACCATGTCATTTGGTTTTGCAGGGATGCATCTTCTTGTCAGACTTTTCGCAGATGAGGTTCATCGATTTACCACTCGTAAAAGAGTGGCACACCCGACGCTGATTCATCACGTGCACCAAAGAAGAGTTGGCCAACTGATCCTTCGATTGTCCCCGATTCTTCTGACGTTCCATCGGCAGCTCCTCCCATCATCACCTTGCGTGCTTCGGTGACTGTTGCAACTTCTGAAGCCCCTCCAGCCATCACATAGTCGGAGGAAGACGTCGTCATCATCAACATGCTGGCTGTTGTTCTTATGTCGGGAGCTCAGCCGACTGTTACTGTGCCTGCTTTGCGACCAACTTCGGCTCATCGGGGGCGCTTGCCATCTCCATCCACACCTGAGTGGATGTCGATGGCTCTAGAACAATCGTCCACTAGAAGGAAAGGAAAGGCATCAATTTTTTTTGCACTAGTTGGGAGTGATGCTTCCAGTCATGGATATACGGACTCCAAATGAGTTGATGTTCGGATTCCTGAAGGTGGTTCGACCTTTTCTGACCCCTAGTTGGCAAGGAGTTTGGTTCATGCCACTCTCCTTTCGAATGACTGGGAGTCGAAGAGGAGTCGAACCTGTTAGATATGTGCTCTAGAAGCCAGATTGGCTAACACTTGTAATATACTTCTGAGAGCAATTTTATAATTTTGACTATAAATTAATAAAAAAATTATTTTCTATCATAGTGTATATTTAAAATATATGTGATACATCCTTTAAGTTAATGGTAATGATAATTCATATTTTCAAAGAGTTAAAAGTTTAAGATATGAATTTTCATAATTAACTCATGAATTGCTTCCGACCGTAGGATCATTATGAGGATGGTGATTGATCCAAAAGGTTGGTGTACGATCGCTTTCTTTGAGTAGATGAGTCTTGAGTCTACAGTGTAGAGACACCAGAGCGAGAGTATAAGTACTCATTAGAGAACGAGGGCACTGAGCGTGACCACCTCGAGCAGTCATAAGAAAGTTTACCTTCTCATCGATGACCAGCTCGATATTGCAGTAGTGTGTCTGGTTCTTTGATCTGAGGTGCATCGATAATTCACCTTGAGGTGTTGTAGTTTGACTATACCATAACTCGATCTCCTAGCCATTCGAAACTCTGAGGTGTATGTTGGCTATAGTACATTCATTGTAGAAATTGGATTGCACAAATAAGGGATCTATCTACCTCGGTAGATGAAGAGTAGCCCTATGATGATCATGATAATCGAGTTCATAAGCCCATAGCCAGGCAGAGTGAAGATGATAGAAAGAGTTTCTATAAGAATTTTATATAGGACTCGAATCGAATGATTAATTCATATGACGAATATTGGGTTTGACGAATTTACCTTAACCCTAATCCTATCGGAGCTCAAGATAGAAGAACCCAATCACATAGGTAGCTACACTGAGAGGTTTACTTTCAGTTCTAATGGGTTGCCACCATATACTGCTAGGTGTCACTGGTGAATTTTGGAAGCAATTAAAATGATTTTGATAATCGATCATTCTAATTGTATGAATCAGAAAAATTTTGATCCATCAAAAAGTATTTCGATGATGTCGATGATGGAGATCATGACATGACTCATTACCATATGAAACTAAATCTAACTAGGTCATATAAATAAGGATTTGGGTCTGGATATCGTCAATTGAGCTAACCTAGTTCGATTGATTTGGATTAGATCCAATCAGGTTCAAGATAATCGTGCTAGCACACGATTGAGCTTGACTTTCTCCTTCTGTAATCTTTCTGATTTGTCACAACCGAGTCAAATTTAATTTGATTCATTCTTATATCTTGAATGAATTTATTTTTATCTAACTAAAATAAGTCCAGATCAGATTAATTATAAAAATTAAATTTATTCCTAGTGTAATTGGACTAGGGTCAATAGTTGACCCAATTGAGAGAATTGAGGGTCACATGATCAGAGAATTTTAGAAATTTTTTTAAAAACTATTTTGCTCTAATTTTTATATATATGATAGGGCATGAGTTATACTTTGGGTTTGCAAAATTTTATAATTTTTGGAGGTGCCTAGATCAGGTTTTGATAGAGTTTGATTTGGATCAAACTCTTGAGGAAAGAGTCCTAGACGCACATGGACTCTTCCTTATCCTTTCATGCTGCCACCTTTCAGATGGATTTTTGGCATCAAAACTAGATGGGATCTGGGGTTTTTCATGGAGATCAGGTCTAAGAGTCCCAATGGTCGAATTAATAAGGTTTTTGATCAAACAAGGACTCTTTATGGTGCTATGTCTTGTATAAAAACTCTTCTCATAAAATTGCCTCAACGTAATTTATTTTTTTCACAACCAAAGGAGCCTTCCCTCTGATATCCATACCCCCTCTATCCTCTCTCTCCCACTCTTCTACATGTCTAAAAAGTTAGGCATAAATCTGAGTTGAAGGTCCAAAATTTTTGGTATAAGATTCAGCATCTACGCGACGGTATTCGTGAGACGAACGGGCTGCCCTCAGAAGTCATTTTGAAGATTTTTTAAATCAGATCTAGATCTAATTTTTTTTAAAAAAAAAATTATGAGGAGAAGACATTCAGATCCTATCTGAGTAGATATCGGTAGAGGCCAGATGCATGCGTGGCTCCTTTCAGAACCTCAGGAATCAACAGGATCATCATAGGATAATTAGATTACCAAATCAGATACTTAAAATTAAATCTAATTTAATTTTATTTTTAACTTTTAATATTAGATCTCTATGATTAGATTTGAGAAGTCTCAAATTTGATTAATTTTTTTTTAAAAAAATTAAAATATTTCTTTAGATCTAATCAGATTGGAACGATCCTATGCTGGAAAAATATATTTTTTCTTCAACTAGTATCAGAGCCAGATTACAGTTCTTCGGATCTATTTTAAATATAATTTTATTTTTATTTTTTATCTAATATTAAAAAATTTTAGATGTCACATTAGATGTGATTAAATCTAAAATTAAAAAATTAAAATTAAATCATTTAGATCTAATATGTATGAGATGCATGACTAGACTGAAAATAGAATAGTTCTATGTGTAGTCTAATATAATCATATTATTAATTTGATTAAATATAATTTTAAATTTATTTAATTTTTATTTTTTTTAATATTATAATTATTATAATCAGATCTAAAAATAAAAAATAAAATTTTTAATTTTTAATTTATTCATATGTGATATGAAAAGATGCATGTTTAGACTAGTTGTAGAATAGTTCTATAAATTATCTAGAATATTTTTTATTGGGGATGAACCCTGCTCCCACCGAAGTCCAGTCCGATGCTCAGACTGGTGCAACCGGTAGTCATGGAAGGGTTTCAACGGACGAACCTTAGCCGAACTCCTTCAGCTGGCCACACTTTTAAGAGACCGAGCTCATCCGACCGAACTCCTCAGCGATTGTCAATTGACCGAACTCCTCAGCGGCTGTCAATCGATCGAACTCCTCAGCGATCGTCCCTCGACAAAACTCCTCAGTGGTTGTCCCTCGGTCGAACTTCTCAGCGGCTGTCAATCAGCCGAACCCCTCAGCAGCCAAACTCCTCAGCAGCCGAACTCTGGTCGGACTCCCCCCAGACATCCCCTCGATCGAACTTCTTCAGGAGCCAGACTTCTCCCAGACATCCCCTCGATCGGACTTCTCCAAGAGCCAGACTTCCTCCCAAACATCTCCTTCGGTCGGACTTCTTCAACAGACTCCTTTCGAACATCCCCTTCGATCGGATGAGCTCCTACCGAACTCCCCAGCGATCGAGCCTTAGTCGCACACCTCCAGCCAGACGCCTATGGGGGCCAAACTCCTTTCGAGCTTCCTCTTCAGGAGTTCGAACTCCTTCGAAATGAGTACACGTCAAAATCCTTCAATCCTTCATTCAGCTTCAAGCGGCTCGGTATCAAGACAGCTGCAGCCATCACCATCAGTCTGCCACAGACGACAGCGATCCGCTACCAGGCAGTGATGGCTGTCACCATCAACCCGTTGCAGGCGGCGCTGCAGATGGCACCTTTCCCTGGGACTGACTCCATCGGACCTCGAGCGGCCCACCAGCACATGGCTACAGCTGTCACCATCAAGCTCCACCTAAAAATGGGATCCTCTAGATACGCTAACCCTAAGCTCTAAGCTCTCCTCTCCTTCTCTAAGCTCTGCGGAACTCATTCTCGAGCACTCCATTCCTGTTGGCCAGAGCTGACTTGATCGTCGGAGGGTCCTATTGGAGCCACCCCCCACCGGCTCCGAATGAAACTCTATTTTGCAGGTCCCCGATGGTGACCTCGTCCATCTCAGCTCCAACTGGATCCGACGATGATCAATTTCTGTACCAACAGATTGGTGCTAGAAGGAGGGCCCCCGAATCCCCGAGGTTTCCTTATTCTTAAAGGAGTGCTCGACGATGATTTCTCTCTCTCCGAAGATCTCTCTTCTTCCTCTCAAGAATTCTTTTTCGAAAAAAAAATGCCCCCCAGGAGAGCTTCAACTCGATGATCGACGGCCTCCGCGGTCCGATCTCGTTCAGATCCGTCTGCTCCTGCTCCAGCCCTAATGATCCAGGTTCCATCTACAGCCACGGTGGATGCGGAGTAGTTCAACCTGCTCGTCCAGTAGGTTCGAGGTCTCATAGAGGCAGTGCAAGCCATGCACCAGCAGGCCCCAGTACCAGCTCAATCGGTGCGGAATTCTCCAGAGCCGTGTGGTTCGATCTAGGAGCGATCGACTTGGGCTACCCGACCTCCGATCCCCGAAAAGAGGAGGCAAAGGAGGGAGAGCCCTTGCTCGGACCATGGCTCAACTCAGGGTGAAGCTTCGCACCCATTCTACCAAAAAATCTTGGAGATCATAGACTGTGAAGATCTCTTGGATCAAAAGCTCTTAGAAATGAGTCGACGAATCAAAGAACTTCATCACACTCCCTCCTCATGTGGTAATAACATTTGCACTGACTCTCCTTTTTCATAGAAAATTATGCAGAAACCGATCCCACCGAACTTCAAGCTCTCACAGTTCGAAAGTTACGATGGGACCACCGATCCGATCGACCATTTGGAAGTTTTTTGGATAATGATATTGCTCCACGGCATGTCAGATGCTATATTATGCCGGACTTTCTCCTCTACCCTTAAGGGAGTTGCCAGGAACTGGTACTCGACGCTCAAGTCGAGTACCATCTTATCGTTTGACCAGATGAGTCAACAGTTTGTGGCCCATTTCGTCAGTAGTAGGCGGCCGCGCCGAGGTTCAGATTTTTTGATAGCCATTAGGCAAAAGGAGGGAGAACCCATCCGGGCTTATGTCATCCGATTTAACGCTGTCGCATTGGAAGTTCGAAATCTAGACCAATCAGTCGCCATGGTCACCCTCCAGGGTGGCCTTCAGAAGAATGACTTACTGTTCTCCCTAAAAAAGAAGTATCTCAGGAATTTTGCTGACATGCTAGCTTGGGCCAAAGTGTATGCCCAGATAGAGGAGGCCTTCAAGGCCAAGGATGATGAAGCTAGTGGCAAGCGACGAATCGATGGGATGGACAAGTAGAGTGAAGCTCGGTCGTGCTCTCAGACTCCTTTCGATCGTAGGCGAGCCCGAACTCCCCCTCGAACCCTGAGGCGAGGAAGCCCCAACAGAAGGGCATGCCGAGGTTCTCCCTAGCGTCGAAGTTCTTCCCGATGAAGATTTCACGACTACGCCCCTCTTAACGCTTCGAAGACCCAAGTGCTGATGAAAATCAGGGAACAACTTCCGAGGCCGGAGAGGATGCGCTCCCACCCCAGCAAGCATGATCCCAACAAGTTCTGTCTCTATCATCGTGACCACGGCCATGACACTGAGGAGTACGTCCAACTCCAGGATGAGATCAAAGAGCTCGTCAGACGAGGTAGACTTGGCCGATTCCTATGGAGATGACCTGAAGAGTGGGAGGGTTGGTTGAGGGCGTTACCGCCAAGGGGGGAGAACCAAGAAGATCGGCCACCTCTCGGCATCATCAATGCTATCTCAGAGGGACTTCAACAAGGGGAGGCCAGCGGATCCGAGGGACCAGTGAAAAGGCGGAGGATCGCGAAACCCATGGCCTTTACCAAGGCGGACGGACAGGAAATCTAATTTTTGCATAATGACGCGGTTGTAATTTCTTTGAACATTGCTGACTATGATGTACGCCACGTTTCGATGGATAATGGAAGCTCGGTCGACATATTGTTTTACGATGTCTTCTCAAAAATGTCCTTACCTAATGACCGCTTGGGGCCTATGAATTCTCCGCTGATAGGATTTACTGGCAATGCCGTACCAATCGAAGGCATAATAACTTTGGCTGTGGCGGTGGGGCAACACCCAAAACTGGCCAAAGCATGGGTCGATTTCCTAGTCGTGAGGACTCCGTCCGCTTATAAGACCATTCTAGGCCGACCTGGTCTAAATGCACTTCGGACGGTGGTGTCAACTATTATTTGAAGATGAAGTTTCTGACGACTCACGGGATCGGAGATGTCAGGGGAGACCAGGCTTTGGCAAGGCACTACTACTCTATCGCCTTACATGAGGGAAAATGGTCTGATCCTTATCTTGTTGATGGACTGGACGTTCGCGATGACCTCACTGAGGAGCGGGGCGAACCTATGGAGGATCTCGTCTCTGTGCCCTTAAATGACGAAAACTCAGAGCACGTGGTGCAGATCGGCTCCAACTTGGCAGGCAAGATTCGGGAGCAGCTCATCACCTTCCTTAGGAGAAACACGGACATCTTTGCCTGGACCCCAACGAACATGCTGGGGATTGACGCCGAGGTCATGGAACATCGGCTGGTCGTCGATCCGAGGCATCGACCGGTGAAAGAAAAGATGCGCCACCATGCCCCGGAGAGGCAGAAAGCAATCACCGAAGAAGTGGACAAGCTCCTCAAAGCCGGACTCATCCGAAAGGTGAATTATCTGACCTAGCTCTCAAACGTGGTTCTCGTCAAAAAGACGAACAATAAGTGGAGGATGTGTGTTGACTTCAAAAAACTGAACAAGGCCTGTCCGAAAGATAGCTATCCTCTACCCAGGATTGATCAACTGGTGGACGCGACCTCGAGCCATGAGCTCCTCACCTTCATGGATGCCTTTTCTGATTATAACCAGATACAGATGGCGTCCGAGGATGAAAAGAAGACCGCCTTCATTACTGACCGTGGTCTTTATTATTACAGGGTCATGCCTTTTGGACTCAAAAATGCAGGGGCAACGTACCAGTATTTGGTCAATAAGATCTTCAAGGAGCAGATCGATCGCAACATGGAGGTGTACGTGGATGATATGCTCGTCAAAAGTCGAGCTTCAACAAACCACCTCACCGACCTTAAAGAAACATTCGGTGCACTTAGGAAGCACAAGATGAAGCTGAACCTGACCAAGTACACCTTCTGCATGACCTCCAGAAAATTTTTGGGGTTCATGGTGTTGAGACGCAGAATCGAAGCAAACCCCGAGAAAATTCGAACCATTCAGGAGATGACTGCTCTGAAGACAATCAAGAAAATTCAGCGCCTGATCGAAAAGGTGGCATCCCTAAATTGCTTCATCTCAAGGTCAGTCGATCGATGCATGCCCTTCTTCCAAGTTCTCAGATGATCAAAGGACTTCTACTGGACGGTGGAGTACCAACAGGCATTTGAGAAACTTAAAAACTACCTCGGCTCACCCCTACTACTGGCGAAGCCCAAACTCGGAGAAGAATTATTCCTATATCTAGCTGTCTCCCTAGTGGCCCTGGCGACAGTCCTGGTCAAGGAAGAAGTGAAGACGCAGTGACCGATCTACTACATGAGCCGGGTCCTGAGGGATGCGGAGATCAGGTACTCTAGGTTGAAAAAACTAACTTACTCTCTTCTAATTACTGCCAGAAGGCTCCGACCTTATTTTCAGGAGCATACCGTAATGGTTCTCACGGACCAACCAATAAAAGCAGTCTTTCATCGAGCGGATGCTTGCAGAAGAATTGCAAAATGGACAATCGAGCTCACAGAATTTGACATCAACTACCAACCCAGGCCATCGATCAAGGCTCAGATACTGATGAATTTTATGCTAGAATGCAGCATTCCAGTCGAAGCGATCTTGAACCGAGCGGGACCGGCACCAAAGCAAGACCGAGCTTGGACAAAGTCGAGCTATCACAGTCGAACCTCTCCGAGGAAAGTGCCGACCTTCCTGAAGGCTCCTGGGCTCTGCACGTGGATGGTTCATCCAACTCTGCTGGAGCTGGTGTGGGGCTGGTCTTGGTCAACCCCGAGGGAGTCGTCGCCGAGTACGCGCTGCGCTTCAAATTTTCTACGACCAACAATGGGGCCGAATATGAAGCACTGGTCATCGGATTAAAGATAGCAAAGAAATTAAAAATAGATCGGCTTTAAGTCTACAGCGATTTTCGACTGATGGTCAGCCAAGTTAGTGGCAGCTACGAAGCATGGGAGGAAAGCATGGTGAGATACCTTGGAAAAGTGAGGGATTTGATCCTGGCCTTCAATAATTTCGGCATTCAATATATTTCGAGGGTGGAAAATGCAAGAGCCGATCTTCTCTCCAAGTTGGCCACTTCAGCCCGATCGAATTGCCCAAAAGAGTATTTTTGGAGACTCTGAAGTACCCAACCCTAGAGAAACCTCAGGTCGTCCTGCAGATGGAATTCGAGCCAAGCTAGATCGATTCGTTGGTCGCTTACCTCAAGGAGGGGGTCCTTCCTCATGGTCCGAAAGAAGCTCGAAAGCTCAGGAATCAGACCTCCTATTACGTTTTACAAGAAGGCAGGTTGTATAAGAGGTCATACTCGCTCCCGCTGCTGAGATGCCTCCGACCTTCGGAGGCCGACCTCGCACTGTGGAAGGTGCACGAAGGACTCTACGGAGGTCACATAGGAGCCAGATCCCTATCGCAAAGACTACTTCGACAAGGATACTACTGGTCGACCCTGTTTCATGATTCTATCGAATATATGAGGAAGTGCGATCGCTGTCAGAAGAATGCCAGCGTACAAAGGCAGCCTGCATCCGAGTTTGTTCTGCTAAGCGCACCTTGGCCATTTGCATAGTGGGGAATGGATATACTCGGCCCCTTTCCGACGGCATCCGGGCAGCGAAAGTTTGTCCTGATCGCAATCGACTATTTCACCAAGTGGATCAAAGCCGAACCACTAGCAAAAATTACCGAGTCCAAGGTGTGGGACTTTATTTGGAAGTCACTAGTCTGCCGATTCGGTCTACCTCGAACCCTTATAATCGACAATGGGCGACAGTTCGTCGGGGCAAGCTTCGCCGAGTTCTGCGAAAGACTAAATATCTCCCACCGCTTCACATCGGTGGCTCACCCACAGGCCAATGGAAAAGCTGAGGTGACCAATCGGATCCTGCTATAAGATATCAAAGCGAGGCTCGATAGAGCAAAGGGGGCCTGGGTGGACGAACTCTATCACATTCTCTGGGCATATCGAACTACGTAGAGGGTGCCAACCGAAGAAACACCCTTCGCCTTGGCCTTGAGCATGGAGGCAGTTATCTCGATCGAGCTTAAGCTCCCATCTGTACGAGTCATGAGCTTCAACGAGCAGCACAATCCTTAGGACCTCAGAGTCGACCTCGACCTGCTGGAAGAAAAAAGGGAGGAAGTCTGCATCCGGATGGCAGCCTACAGACGAAAGGTGGCTCGGTACTATAACTCCAGAGTTAAAAATAAGACGTTCAGAGTGAGAGACTTAGTACTCCGATGAGCCACTGTCTCTCAGCTTCAGAGTCAGGGAAAGCTCGCCCCTAATTGGAAAGGCCCATATGAAGTGGTGGAGGTCATCCAGCCCGGTACTTATCATCTGAAGGAGCTCGGAGGGATGATGCTTCCACGACCTTGGAACTCAGAAAATCTGAGGATGTATTACCAGTAATCTTCCTTCAGTAAAGCTGCTTCATTTTCGTATTATTATTCCCTGGTGCAAAAACTATGTGGTGATAGGGATGAAGCAGTTGATAGTTGCTGTGTTAGGAACTGAAGGAGAACCTCATCCTAATACGAGCAGGAGATAAGATCTCCCCCGAGGCAACCTCGACTGTAGGAGATAAGATCTCCTCCGAGGCAACCTCGGCTGTAGGAGATAAGATCTCCTCCGAGCATCCGCATTAACCTTGGCTACAGGAGATAAGATCTCTCCCGAGTGCCCGCATCAACCTCGACTGCAGGAGGAGATAAGATCTCTTCCAAGGCAACCTCGGCCGCAGGAGATAAGATCTCCCCCGAGACAACCTCGGCTGCAGGAGATAAGATCTCCCCGAGACAATCTCGACTGCAGGAGATAAGATCTCCCCTGGGGCAAACTCGACCGTAGGAGATAAGATCTCTCTCGAGACAACCTCGACCGCAGGAGATAAGATCCTCTCCGAGACAACCTCGACTGCAGGAGATAAGATATCCTCCGAGCGCCTGCATTAACCTCGGCTGTAGGAGATAAGATCTCCCCCGGAGCAAACTCGGCCGTAGGAGATAAGAACTCCCCCGAGGCAACATCGACTGTAGGAGATAAGATCTCTTCCGAGCGTCCGCATCATCCTTGACCATAGGAGATGAGATCTCCTCCGAGGCAATCTTGACTGCAGAAGATAAGATCTTCTTCGAGCGCCCGCATCAACCTTGGCCGTAGGAGATAAGATCTCCTCCGAGGCAACCTCGACTGTAGGAGATAAGATATCCTCCGAGTGTCCGCATCAACCTCGACCGCAAGAGATAAGATCTCCCCTGAGGCAACATCGATTGTAGGAGATAAGATCTCCCCCGAGGTAACCTCGACTGCAGGAGATAAGATCTCCTCCGAGCGCCCGTATTAACCTCGACTGTAGGAGATAAGATCTCCCCCAGGGCAAACTCGACCGTAGGAGATAAGATCTCCCCCGAGGCAACCTCGACTGCAGGAGATAAGATCTCCCCCGACCATCTACATTAACCTCGACTGCAGGAGATAAGATCTCCCTCGGGGCAAACTCGATCGCAGGAGATAAGATCTCCTCCGAGGCAACCTCGGCTGCAGGAGATAATATCGCCCTTGAGGAGCTCAACCTCCGATCTTGGCCACCAGAGATAGGATCAACTTCAACCTCGATTGAAGAAGAAATCTTTCCGAGTTTCCACTTCAAACAAATGCTGAGCCCAGAAAAGGACTTCGACGGTCGTTTATTTCGGTACTCCCTTCCTCCAAATTTTAAACTCGAAAGTGGGAGGACTACTGTTGGGGATGAACCCCGCTTCCGTCGAAGTCCAGTTCGATGCTCAGACTGGTGCAATCGATAGTCACGGAAGGATTTCAACAGACGAACCTTAGCCGAACTTCTTCAGCTGGCCAAACTTTTAAGAGGCCGAGCTCATCCGACCAAACTCCTCAGCGATCATCAATCGGTCGAACTCCTCAGTGGTTATCAATCGATCGAACTCCTCAACGATCGTCCCTCGGTCGAACTCCTCAACGGTTGTCAATCGATCGAACCCCTCAGCGGCCAAACTCCTCAGCAGTCAAACTCTGGTCGGACTCCCCCCAGACATCCCCTTGATTGAACTTCTCTAAGAGCCGGACTCCTCCCAAACATCCCCTCGATCGGACTTCTCCAAGAGTTGGACTTCCTCCCAGACACCTCCTTCGATCGAACTTCTTTAGCAGACTCCTCCTGGACATCATCTTCGATCGGACGAGCTCTTACCGAACTCTCCAGCAATCGAGCCTTAGCCGCATACCTCCAACCAGACGCCTACGAGGGCCGAACTCCTTTCGAGCTTCCTCTTCAGGAGTCCGAACTCCTCTGAAATGGATACACGTCAAAGCCCTTCAACTCTTCATTCGGCCCCGAGCGGTTCGATATCAAGACAGCTACAGCCATCACCATCAGTCCACCGTAGGCGACAGCGACCCGCTACCAGGCGGCGATGACTGTCACCATCAATTCATTACAGGCAGAACTGCAGATGGTACCTTCTTTCGAGACTGACTCCATCGAACCTCGAGCGGTCTGCCAGCACGCGGCTACAGCTGTCACCATCAAGCTCCGCCTATAAAAGAGACCCTTCAGATATGCTAATCCTAAGCTCTAAGCTCTCCTCTTCTTCTCTAAGCTCTGCGGAACTCATTCTCGAGTACTCCATTTTTATTGGCCAGAGCTGACTTGATCGTCAGAGGGTCCTATCGGAGCCACCCCCCACCGGCTCCGAATGGAACTTTGTTTTGCAGATCCCTGACGGAGACCTCATCCACCTCCGCTCCAACTGGATTCGACGACGATCAGTTTCTGCACCAACAGTTTTATTTTGATATGATCAAATTTAAATCTATTTTTTAGAGTTATATATGATATTTTAGATCTAAAAAATATATATATTTAATTTAGTGATGATACATGAGATGTATGCAAAGCATGTATTTGTTAGATCATTAATTATATATATGATATATGATCTAGATCTAACTAGTTTTGTAGTTTCAATTATATTTCTGATTAAGATATTTTTCTTAGTTGTCCGATCATAAGAATAAAGTAGGATTTAAAGGCCCTCTCCTTCCATTTGATGAGGTGTTCTTATGGCATGTAGGGGTGCTGCGCATTCATCCTTAATCAAAAATTAGAACTTATTTTCTGCAAAACTTTAGATCTTAAAATTTTAGTATTTTGATATATATTTTTTATTTATGAATCCAAACTTAATTAAAAATTAAGATTATGAAACTAATTAGGTCTAAAATTAAGAATTTTTAGATCTAAAATATTTTCATAAAATTAAGTTTGGGCTTGGATGGCTTAATTAGGTCTAGCGGTTGATCAAACTGAATCAAGAGTCGGTTAGGTGGGATCAAGAGTGCTTAGAATTGACCAATCCAATAGTTGTAAGTTTGGGTCAAGATTGACTCACAGCCACATATGATCGATCCAATTAAGATCTAATTTGGCTCCATGGTTCGAAACTGGATTGTAGGCTAATCCGATTGATTCTGGTTCGATAATTTATTATCTAAGGTAAGTTTAATAAATATGATCGATTGATTTTTAATTGGGAGCTACTCGATCTGAATGTGTTCTTGTCAAGTTAATGGCATATCTCTTCCATCGATCTACTTACCTGACCATTTATGTCAATCCAGTTCTGATTTGAGGTGGCTAACAGTTCGAGCTAATCTATGCCACTAGGTTTGTCATATCGTTATGACTGAGTCAAGTCTAAGAGACCTAAATTGAATCTTCCTAAGAAAAAATTAAGTCAATTGATCTTCCACCATTGTAGATATGCGGGCCCTTCCTGGGCTTGATTGTTCTCGGCTAGTTACAATGGCTCAGTTACATCGAAAAGATGCAACCACATCTATTAGGCATTGGATGTTACGGATTGAAGGATGGATTGGGCTCAATATTTTGAATACGGTGAGAAATCTAATCAGAAATTCAATTCCTACAAATGGTGGGTCTGACTTAACTAAGGAGTGGATCAATATTTTGGATATGATAAAATTCATGAATTAGAGATCAGAATTAGATGCACCATGATTAGAGAATTATTAGATAAGAGTTGTCCACTCATCGGTTGACCCATCATCAATAACTGTTAGGTGAGATGGTAAGTCAGTCGGTGGAACCGTACCACCCACTAAAAATTAATTGATTATGAAGATTTTCGCATCTCTGCCCACGAAGTGTAGGAATTTGAGAAAATAGTAGAAGTTTAATTTATTTAAAAATAAAATTTTTAAATAAATTAATTGAGTCTAATTATAAAATCTAATTAAAAATTTTGACTCTCTATAGAAAAATGTCTGCATCTAACCCACTAGCCCATATCCTGGACACCCATAGACTGATCGGATCCAACTTCAAGGATTGACTTCGAAACTTCAAAATTATTTTGAATTCTGAGAAGTTGACTTATGTGTTGGAATAGGATCCTTCCACTTTATCAGCCCATCCATCCATTGATCAGAGAGCATCTCTAGAGAAGTGGATGGATGATGATAACAAATCCAGGTATTATATGTTGGGCTCGATGTCTGATGAGCTCCAGTGCCAATATGAAGACATTAAGACTAGCCACTAAATATTGGCTCACCTGCAAGAGTTGTTTGGTGAACAAAGTCGCACAGTCAAATATCAAGTCACTAAAAGACTTTATAAGGCTCAAATACGTATGAACAGTCGATCCAAGATCATTATCTGATGATGATCAAGGACTTAGAAGAGCTTGAGAAGCTCGGTGTCAAGTTGGACAAGAATTTACAGATTGATATAATTCTGCAATCCTTTACTGATGCATATAGACAGTTCATCATGAACTACCATATGCATAAACTATAGAATACTCTGACAGAACTTATGAATATACTGGTTACTGCTGAGCTTTCTATGAAAGATTCTAAAGGCTCAATACTTACTATGGAGCGAACTTTTTCTAAGAGAAAGTCTTTTGGAAAGAAGAAGAAGTCCATGAAGAAGTAGAAGATGGATGGTGGGAGGAAGAAGAAGGCAGAGCCAAAGAAAAAAATCACTAACAAAGAAAAATATTTTCATTGCAACACAGACGGTCATTAGAAGTAGAATAGCCTCTTGTACCTGGCCAGCCCGAAGAACAAGAAGAAGGCAGGTCCTTCTGGAGGTATGCTCGTTATAGAATCTAACCTTATGATTTTTTCTGCATCCAGTTGGATGATTGACTCTAGTTCTAGTGCTCACTTATATACTTCTATGCAGGATTTTGAGGATAGCAGGAGGCTGAGGGATGGTGAGATGATCCTATGCATTAGGAATAGAGCAAGAGTTGCTGTAGTGGCCATGGGAACCTATCCTCTATGATTATCGTTAGGATTAGATTTAGTTCTTAGAGACTATTTTTATGTGCCTACAATAAGCAAGAATTTGATTTCTATTTCATGTTTAGCACATGAAGGCTATGTAATTAGTTTTCTTAAGAACCATTATAATATTCTTTATAAAAGAAATAAAATTGTAAGTAGTTTTCTTATAAATAGTCTTTATCAGTTATATATTGATGTTTTTATTTTTAATATCGAGCAAAACGTAAATACCATAGGATCAAAATGATCTAAGGATAGTCTAAATGAGAGGTATTTATGGCATCTTAAGCTAGGTCATATAGTGAAAGACAGGGTTAATAAATTGAAAAAATTTGAGCTATTGAGTCTGTTGACTTCTGAGTTATATCCGATTTATGAATCATGCCTTCATGGCAAAATGATTAAGCTTCCTTTTGTAGGACATGGGGAAAGGGCTATAGAACTATATTTTCTAGTACATACTAATATGTGCGGTCCATTTGATGTGCCAGCTAGAGATAATTATATCTACTTCATCATCTTTATCGATGATTTATCTCGGTATGGGTATGCGTATTTGATGCGACATAAATCTGAAGCTTTTGAAAAGTTCAAAGAATTCAGATATGAAGTAAAAAAATAAACCAAAAAATTCATTAAGGTTCTTCGATCAGATCGAGGAGTGAATACCTTAGTCAAAAATTTCTAGACTATCTTAAGCAAAATGGCATAGTCTCTCAATGAACTCCATCTGAAATATCTCAACTCAACGGAATTTCAGAATAGAGAAATCAAAACTTATTAGATATGGTCCAATCTATGATGAGCTTTACGGACCTCTCTGAGTTTTTTTGGGACAGTCTAATGACCGCTATATATTTATTAAATAGGGCTCTCTCTAAAATCGTTCCTACCATGCCATATGAGATATGGCATGGTAAGAAATCAAGTCTGAGTCACCTCAGAATTTGGGGTTATCCAGCTCATGTCAAGAGACAACAGACGGATAAGTTAGAGTATAGGTCCTTTAGAGCTCGGTTCATAGGATATCCTAAAGAGTTATTAGGATATTATTTCTATATTTCAAAAGACCATAATATAATTATGAGTCGACATACCATCTTCTTTGAAAAATAGTTTATTCAAAATGGTGGCATCGGAAGGTAGATTAGGCTCGAGGAGAAAGTCTCCCAAGAGTAACAAGCTAAAGACTCTATGAAATCCAAATAGATTAAGCCAGTCCAATCATTACCTCCTCCACCTCGTAGATGGAAAAGAATTTTTCATCCTCCTGAAAGGCATTTAGGTACTAGTTCAGAGGATGTAGAAAAAATATTTCTCATGAAAAATGGGGTTCATGGTGATGATCCCAAAATCTATGATGAGACGATATTAGATATCGACTCTAAGAAATAGTTAAAGATAATGAAGTCAGAGATTGACTCAATGCGCTCGAACCAAATCTGGATCTTAGTAGATCCACTTAAAGGTATAGTACCTATTGGATGTAAATGGATCTACAAGAAAAAGATAGGTGCAGATGAGAATGTGAAGACATTCAAGACTAGGTTAGTGGCGAAAGGGTATAGTTAGCACGAAGGCATTGACTATCAGGATACCTTCTCGTCAGTAGCCATGCTAAAATCCATCCGCATATTACTTATTATTGCATCTTATTTCGATTATGAAATATGGCATATGGAAATGAAAACGGCCTTCTTAAATAGATATCTTGAGGAAGATATCTATATGAAACAGCTGCTAGATTTCACATTCAGTGATGCTGATCACAAGGTCTGCAAGCTGCAAAGATCTATCTATGGATTTAAGCAAGCATCTCGAAGCTGGAATGCTCATTTCAATGATGTGATCAAATCGTTTAGATTCATCAAGAATAAGAAGAAATTGTGTATATTCAAAAAGATCAGTGGGAGCGCTGTTGTCTTCCTCGTACTATACGTGGATGACATCCTCCTTATTGAAAATATTATTTCCATATTGACCATAGTTAAAATATGGTTATCAAAAGAGTTCTTTATGAAAGACCTAGGAGAAGTATCCTTTATTCTAGAAATTAAGATCTATAGGGATAAACCAAATAGGATGCTGGGTCTCTCATAGAAGATGTACATAGAGGAGGTACTAAAGAGATTTAGCATGAAAAACTCCAAGAGGAGATTGGTGCCCTTCAGACATGGCATTCATCTCTCCAAGAAGATATGTCCCAACACACCTAAGGAGATTGAATGCATGAGCAAGATACCTTATGCTTTGGCAATAGGGAGCCTCATGTATGCCATGCTATGTACACGACCTAATATCGTCCATGCTATGACTGTCATGAATAGATATCAGTCGAATCCAAGTGAAGAGCACTAGACTTCTATGAAATATATCCTTAAGTACTTGAGAAGGACTAAGGATATATTCTTGATTTTTGGTAATGGAGAACTCTAGGTCCAGGATTATACAGACTCATATTTTATATATGATATATATGATCGAAAGTCGATATCTAGTAGTCTGTTTATGTATAATGATGGTACTGTCAGTTTGAAGAGTTCTAAATAGACTGTGATAGCAGATTCCACCATGAAAATAGAGTACATCGCTGCATCGAAAGCTGCAAAAAAGGCATTCTGGTATAAGAAGTTTGCCGTTGAACTCGAAGTGATGCCATCAGATGTCGTCCCTCTGTACTGCGATAATAATAGTGCCATAGCCCTAGCTAAGGAGCTGAGATCTCATCAAAAATCCAAGTACATCGAGTGGTGATTCTACCTCATCCGTGATTACTTCGAGAAGGATTACGTTGAGGTCAAGAGAGTTGACTTCGCAGACAATACGGTAGATCCACTAATGAAGCCTTTAGACCAACAAAAGATCGAAGCCTATCTTGAGAAGATGGGACTTAGATTTATAGTCAATTGGCTTTAGGTCAAGTGGGAGTTTGTTAGATGTATGCCCTAGAAGCCAGATTGGCTAACACTTATAATATACTTCTAAGGATAATTTTATAATTTTAACTATAAATTAATAAAAAAAATTATTTTCTATCACAGTGTGTATTTAAAGTGTACGTGATACATCCTTTGAGTTAATGATAATGATAATTTATATTTTTAAAGAGTTAAAAATTTAAGACATGAATTTTCATAATTAATCCATAAATTGCTCTCGACCGTAGGATCATCATGAGGATGATGATTGATCCAGAAGGTTAGTGTACGATCGCTTTCTTTGAGTAGATGAGTCTTGAGTCTATGGTATGAAGACATCGGAGTGAGAGTACAGGTACTCATTAGAGAATGAGGGCACTGAGTGTGACCACCTCGAGCATTCATAAGAAAGTCTACCTTCTCATCGATGACTGGCTCGATGTTGCAGTAGTGTGTCTGATTCTTTGATCTGAGGTACATTAATAATTTACCTTAAGGGTGTTATAGTTTGACTATACCATAACTCGATCTTCTAGCTATTCGAAATCCTAAGGTGTATGTTGGCTATAGTACGTTCATTATAGAAATTAGATTGTCTTAATACGGGATCTATCTACCTCGGTAGATGAGGAGTAGCCCTATGATGATTATGAGAATTGAGTCCATAAGCCCATGGCCATGGTAGAGTGAAAATGATAGAAAGAATTTCTATAAGGGTTTCACATAGAACTCAAATCGAATGATTAATTCATATGACGGATATTGGGTTTAACGAGTTCACCTTAATCCTAATCCTATTGGAGCTCAAGATAGAAGAACCCAATCACATAGGTAGCTGCATTGAGAGATTCATTTTCAGTTCTGATGGGTTGCCACCATATACTGCTAGGTGTCATTAGTGGATTTTGGGAGCAATTAAAATAATTTTGATGATCGACCATTCTAATTATATGAATCAGAAAAGTTCTGATCCATCAAAAAATATTTTGATGATGTCGATGATGGAGATCATGACATATCTCATTACCATATGGAACTGAATCTAACTAGATCATATAAATAAGGGTTTGGATCTAGATGTTATTAATTGAACTAACCTAGTTCGATTGATTTGGATTAGATCCAATCAGGTTCAAGGTAATCGTGCTAGCACACGATTGAGCCTGACTTTCTCCTTCTATAATCTTTCTGATTTATCGCAATCGAGTTGAATTTAATTTGATTCATTCTTATATCTTGAATGAGTTTATTTTCATCTGACTAAAATAAGTTCAGATTAGATTAATTATGAAAATTAAATTCATTCCTAGTGTAATTGGACTAGGATCAATAGTTGACCCAATTAAGAGAATTGAGTGTCACATGATCAGAGAATTTTTCAAAAAAAAATTAGAAATTATTTTGTTCTAATTTTTAGATATGTAATAGGGCACGAGTTATATTTTGGGTGTGCAAAATTTTATGATTTTTGGAGGTGTCTAGATCAGGTTTTAATAGAGTTTGATTTGGATCAAACTCTTAAGGGAAGAGTCTTAGACGCACATGGACTCTTCCTTATCCTTTCATGCTGCCACCTTTCAAATGGATTTTTGGCATCAAAACTAAATGAAATTTAAGGTTTTTCATGGAGATTAGGTCAAAGGTCTCAATGGTCAAATTAATAAGATTTTTGGTCAAAAAGGGACTCTTTATGGTGCTATGTCTTGTATAAGAACTCTTCTCATGAAACTGCCTAAATGTAATTTATTTTTTCCACACTCAAAGGAGCCTTCCCTCTAATATCCATGCCCCCTCTATCCTCTCTCTCCCTCTCTTCTACATGCCTAAAAAGTTAGGCACAAATCTGAGTTGAAGGTTCAAGATTTTTGGTATAAGATTCAGTATCTACGCGACGATATTCGTGAGACGAATAGGCTGCCCTCAAAAGTTATTTTAAAGAGTTTTTAAATCAGATCTAGATCTAATTTTTGGAGAAGAGATTTATGAGAAGAAGACATTTAGATCCTACCCGAGTGGATATCGGTAGAGGTCAGACACGTGCGTGGCTCCTTCCAGAACCTCAAGAATTAATAGGATCATCATAGGATAATTAGATTACCAAATTAGGTACTTGAAATTAAATTTGATTTAGTTTTATTTTTAACTTTTAATATCAGATCTCTATGATTAGATTTGAGAAGTCTCAGATCTGATTAGAATTCTTTTTTAAAAAAATTAAAATATTTCTTCAAATCCAATCAGATCTGAGCGATCTTGTGCTGGGAAAATGGGTTTTTCCTTCAGGATCCTGACCGACTTGTTCAGGTCATTTTATCCAATTTTTATTGGGATAAGTTGGTAATTTTTTTTGACTAATTTAATTTATTTTTTTTGAATAGTTGGCTCATGACATGGTCGAACTTGAATCGGCCTACTGTAGAATGGCTGATCTTTGGCATGCATGTTCTGACTCTATGTCGGCTGCTAACGCCGAACGAGACTCGGCAATTCGATGGTTGAAAATGAAGGAGGAGGATGCAGCCACCCGGGAGAGGAACTTGTCCAACGAAGTCTCCCATCTAAGAGTCGAACTTAGGTCAGTAAGATCTAAACTTGAGTCGATTCAATCTGATCTTAAGTCGGCTCAGGTGGAGGTGTAGGCCCAGAAGAGCTGTGCTAAAAAGAAGAAACGTGCAATGGAGAAGCTAGAGAAGGATCACGATAATTGGGCCAAGGAGGCAGAGGACTGTTGTTGAAAGTGGTAGTCTGCTGAGGAGGCATCCATGGCCAAGGCGGAGGTCGAGGTTCTGCGGTAGGATCTTGGTTGGGTGAAAGAGTTGGGCATCAAGAAATTTAAGGCCTCATCTGATTTGAAGACTCTAATCCTCCAAAGGAGCGAAGCTTCCTATTGGATCGGATTTGGTGATGGGGATGCTATCCAACAGCTCTTTCTTGACCTTGACCTCAGTAGCATCGTCATCCCTGGTGCTGAAGAAGAGGAAGAGGAAGGTGACGGTGAACTACCCGCAAGCCTGATGCACGTAGATGCTTCCACTGCTGCCTTAGTTCCAATTGAGTCGGTTGTTGTTGCACCTCTTGAAGTGCGTCGGCTCCCCAATTGATCATGGAAGCTCCGTTGGAGAGCCAAGGAGCTGCCTCGACTGACATCATTCCATCGAAGGTCGCGTCGATGTTTGAAATTGAAGCCATTCTCGATCAACCTTTGGAGCAGCCGGCTGTCGAGTAGACTTATACTTTGTCTTTTTTTAAAACTTGTAATTTAAATTTTGTAAGGACCAGAAGTCCATTTGTAACCTTCCTTTTAGAATAATGAAGAACTTTTATTTACATTTGTCTTCTTTTGTGCGAATTTGACTTACACCATAACTGCATATACTTTGGTCGATCAGTTGTTAATTGCTTGTCTGTCGGTTTTATTTAACCAACTATTATTTAGTTTTCTAATTGATTTAAAATCAGGTTTTTAGCCAGCCTACACTTAGTCACTTTCTGAGATATTTATAGGTTGGGGTCAAGCCAATCTTGACTCGATTTCTAATAGATTTTTAGTCGATTTTTTACCGACCCATAATTAATCGGATCATTTAAAGTGTTTGATGATCGGATGTAAGCCGACCATGGATCGATTTTTAGAAGACACTTGGTCGGCTTTTTACCATCCAATCACTTAATTGATTTTCAAAAGTATATGATGGTCGGATACAAGCCAACCTTTGATTAGTTTTTTAGCCAACTTTTAGTTGGCTTTTTACCGATCAATATTTGATCATGACAATTGAATGTAAGTCAACCGTCCTTCGATTCAGCCATAGCCTAATTAGTATAGGTCACATTCTTCACTAGTCGGGGCAAACCAACTAGTTCATAACTAGTAGATTGACGCTTTCTTTCCTTGTTATTTCATAAGAAAGTTATGCATTGATATCGTCAGTTGGTCTATCGATCGACTATTTGAGTTATAGAAGATAGTTGCCGATCGATAGTCTTTGTCGAAAGAGATATCGACTGATAAATGTCATCCATCAGTCAGTTGGTTGAATGTTTAGCCGATGGCTAATCGATCGATCAATTAGTTTATTTGGTATCTGGCCTACTGACGCATTGGTCAATTGATAGTTGTTTGTAGAGAAGATGCTTAAGTTTTCTTTGAGAAAACTTTTGCGAACATTTTATTTCTTGAGTCTATCAAAAGTATATGAAGCCGATTTTATTGATAGTACATTTTAAGATTATCAGCATTCCATGTTCGAAGAATTTCAACTCCATCAAGTGTTCCAAGTCAATACACTCTAGGTCAAAAGGTCTCCGCTACTCGATAGGGCCCTTTCCAGTTTGGAGAGAGCTTCTCTTGGTCCAACGGTTTGGACACTTCAGCCTTCCACAGGACTAGGTCTTCCAGACAAATCTCCTTCGATTTGACCCTTCTATTATAGTACCTAGCGACTCGCTACTGGTAAGCCACCATTCTAAGTTGAGCTTTTTGCCGAACTTCAGGTAGCAGATCTAAGTCTGCCCTTCGACAATCCAAATTACTTATCTTGTCATACCTTTTGACTCTCATTGAAGGTAGCCCAACTTCGATGGGTATCATCGTCTCTATTCCATAAGCAAAGTTGAAAGAAGATTCGCCCATCGGGACTCGGGAGGTTGTTCAGTAGGCCCATAGTATCGAAGGTAGTTCTTCTACCATGGACCTTTGGCCTCGTTGAGCCGGGTTTTCAAGCCATGAAGGATCATTCAGTTCGTGACCTTCGCCTCCCCATTTGATTGCGAATGGCCGATCGATGTTAGCTTATGCGTGATATGGTATGTCGCATAGAATTCTTTAAAGTTCTGACTGTCAAACTATCAGCCATTATCGATTACAATCGTATGCAGAAGTCCAAATCTGTAAATGATAGATTTTCGAATGAAGTCCTCCATCCTAGTTTTCATAATTTGCACCAAAGGTTTGGCTTCTACCTATTTTGTATAGTCGACGACGATGATCAAAAATTTTCTTTGTCCAAATGCTGGAGGAAAAGGATCAAGTATGTCGATCCCCCACTGTGCAAACGACCATGGAGCTATGATCGATGTTAGTTGCATCATCGGTTGACGTTGGATGTTGGCATGTCTTTGGCATGGTTCACATCTTCGGATGAACTCGGTTGCATCTTTTTGCATTATTGGCCAGTAATACCCTTGCCGAAGGATCTTATAGGCGAGGGACTTATCCCCTAAGTAGTTCCCACAGATTCCTTCATGGACTTTTCAAAGCACATAATTGACATCAGTGGGTTAATAGCGGAAGGAAGAAGGATCGCTTGTAGAGTCGTCCATCCATCATTATATATTATGAGGCCATCAATCTTAAACATTTTGCTTCCGATGGGTCATCGAGTAGGATTTCTTCGATCAGGTACCTAACAATCAAATCCATCCAGCTTGGTTCGTTGTTGATTTGCAGTACTTCTTCCATCTTTTTGATACTTGGCGCATCAAGGTACTCGATGTATGTTCAGCCAAGTTTATTGAAAGTAGTAACGACAAGTCAGGAGAGAGCATCAACCCGAACATTTTTGGCTTTGGGGATGTGCAAAATGTCGAAGTATTTGAAGGCAGAAGTTTGATCCTTCACTTTCTCTAAGTACTTTTGCATTGTCGGATCACAAGCTTCAAAGTCATCTTTGACTTGTCCCACGATGAGTTGAGAGTCGAAGAAAGTTTTTAATTCATCAACTCTATGCTCCTTAGCGATTCTCAAGCCGACAAGAAGAGCTTCGTACTCAGCTTGATTATTCGAAGCTTTGAAGTTAAATCGGAGGGCGTATTTGATGATTATTCCATTGGCATTTGTCAAAATAAGTCTAGCTCCGCTTCCGAGGGTGTTTGATGCCCCATTGATATGTAACACCCAAATCGAATCATGGTCGATTTTGGGGGTGTTTTCTATCAGTTCGCAAGTCACCTTTTGGTCGAGCTTGTCGTCTGACACAGTACACTTGACAACATAATCGGCCAAAACCTGGGCCTTCATTGATGGGTGAGGGCGATATTGGATGTCGAATTCGTTAAGCTTTATCATCCATTTTGCCATTTGGTCTGAAGTATCTGATCGATGCAGAATCGATCTCAAGGGTTGATCGGTGAGAACATGAATTGTGTGGGCTTGGGAAGCATGGTCGAAGCTGTTGTGTTGAAATGATCAGGGCATAGATCATCTTTTTGGCCTTTGAATATCAGGTTTCAACATTATGAAGTACTTTACTCGTATAGTAAATAGGGTGTTGTATCCAATTTTTATTTTTTCTGATCAAAATTGAACCAATAGCTTCATCAGATGTGGCTAGATATAAATATAAAGGTTCTCCTTCCATCAGCTTTACAAGTAATGGAGGAGTCATTAGGTATTTCTTCAACTCTTCGAAGAATCATCGACATTCGTTGGTCCATGAAAAATCTTTAGTCTATCGTAGAGTTTTGAAGAATGGAAGATATCTTTCGGCAGACTTGAAAATAAATCGACTGAGCGCGGTGACTCTTCCATTGAGCTATTGCACCTCTTGCTTTGAAGTTGGATGTTTCATATCGATGATTGCTTTTATCTTTTCAAGATTTACCTCGATTCTCCGATGCGAGATAAGAAAATCGAGGAACTTTTCAGCCATCACTTCGAAGGCATATTTGGTCAGATTCAACTTCATCCGATGCTATCGAAATGTGTCGAAAGCTTCTTCTAAGTCTCGAATATGATCCTGACTTTGAGCACTTTTTACCAGCATATCATCAACATATACTTTCATATTCTATCCAATCTGTGTTTTGAAGATCTTGTTTACTAACTGTTAGTTGGTCACTCCCGCATTTCTGAGTCCAAACGGCATCATTTTGTAGCAATAAATTTTTTTATCGGTGATGAAGGCAGTATGTTCTTCATCTTTAGGTGCCATTCGGATCTGATTGTGGTCTGCAAAAGCATCCATGAAACTTACAAGTCGATGTCCCGAGATCGCATCAACCAGCTAATCTATCATTGAAAGGAGAAAACTATCCTTCGGGCATACTTTATTTGGGTTGGTGTAGTCAATGCAGATGCACCATTTTCCATTGGCTTTTCTTACCATGACGACATTAGCAAGCCAATCAAGGTAACAGGCCTCTCTGATGAAGTTTTCTTTGAGGAGTTTGTCCATCTCTTTGTCGATGATCTTTTGTTGCTCGAAGGCAAATGGTCATTTTTTTTGTCTCATCGGTTTGACGTTCGGATTAACGTTCAATCGATGAGTGATTATTTCTGAAGGTATGCCTGACATATCGATTGCCGACCAAGCGAATACATCAGCATTGGCTCTTAGCAATCGAACTAGCTGTTCATGCTCCATCGTCTGAAGGTGTGACCTAATTCGAATAACCTTAGTCGGGTCGTTCTCTTGCAATGGGATGGAGATCAACTGTTCGATCGGCTCATCTCATTTTTCATCTTCCTCCCGTTGATCAAATCTTTCTAGCGGCGAAGATTCTTCTGATTTATTCTCTTTTGTAGTGATTGCGAGGTAGCATCGGGCAATCTATTGGTCATCTCATATTTCTCTGACTTTGGCCTTAGTCAAAAATTGGACCAGTAAGTGATATGTGGACACTATCATCTTGAAGGCATTGAGTCCTGGCCTTTCGAGTATGGTGTTGTATGCCGACGGAACTCTAACGACCATAAAAGTCAATACGATAGTTTTTTATCGAGGTTCCATCCCCGTAGTCAATGGAAGGTATATCTCTCCCTCAACATCAATGCCATCTCCTATAAATCCGATCAAAGGGATGGAGACTTTTTGGAGTCGTTCTGTCGATAATTTCATTCAAGAGAAAGTCGAGTAAAATAAAATGTTAGCCAAACTTTCATTATCTACAATGACTCTTTTCACATCATAGTTTGCTATCTTCATCGAGACAACGATAGCATCATCATGAGAAATTTGAATTTCCTTTACATCATCATCTAAAAAAAAAATGGGTTCATCAAATCGTCGCTTCTTAGCCGATTCTTCTTCGGATGTTGTCCCTTGGCTCTTGGTCATCCAAAAATCATATTGATCATCCCAACCGTCAGTCGATTTTGATGGTTCTCCCCTGATAATGGTGGTTGATCGACATGTGGTTGAGTTGGATGGTCGAGCCAAAACTTGTCGAGAAATCTCCATCGGATGAGTGCCTCGATCTCATTCTTTAGCTGAAAATACTATTCGGTATCATGACCATAGTCGCAATGAAATCGATAGTACCTCTTTTTATCTTTGCCTGGATGTTTCATCAGCAAGATCGGTAAAGGTATTCCTCTCCTTCAATCTCCATCAAGATCTGAGCTCATGGAGTGGAGAGGAGAGTGTAATTATTGTACCGACTCTTCAAATGGGTCAACATTAGGCTTAGTCAGGAGGTTGTCGCTTTCTTATTCGAAATGGATTGGTTAGAACTGATCGAAGCATCATTCTTCTGCTATTTTTTCTTCTGTTCCTTTTCATTTTGTTGAAGCTGGTCAAAAGTGCCTTCTTCTGTGCGAATGTATTTATCCGTGCACTCCAGAAGTTTGGCATAAGTCTGAGGAGGATTCTTATCCAATGAGTAGGTGAATCGGGAGACCTGCAGACCCTGCCTCATGGCCGAAATGGCCACTTCTTCATTGAGGCTTCAGATCTCAAGCATGACGGCATTAAAACACACCACGAAGGCCCGAAGAGTCTCTCGTTCATTTTGCTTGATCGAGAAGAAACTATCTGAAGTTCGTGGATTTCTTCGGCTAGTGCTGAAGTGAGCCACCAAGGATTCTTCAAGCTGCTTGAAGAAATCGATGCTCCCCAGCTGAAGCTCGGAGTACCAAGCTCGAGTAGCTTTTCGAAGGATGGCTGGGAAGCCGATGCATATGAGGGCGTCATTTATCCCCTGAATCATCATGAGAACCTTGTAGCTCTGAAGATGATCGATTGGATCAGTGGAGCCATTGTATGACTCCACTTGAGGCATCTTGAATCATGGTGGGATTGACACGTTCAAGATACGTGAGGAAAAGAGAGGAGCCGTGTGGACACGAAGACCATCAAAGGATCCTTCCTTTGCGCCCTCCTAGATCTAGGCTAGTCAATAGTTGATTTCTTTAAACTTTCGTTCATAGTCACTCAATTGTCACTGGTGCGACATCCCTGGCATCGATCCTCTGGAAGAGCTGGAGGAGGGAAAAGTCATAGAGTCACGTGGTCGTTTCCCCTTGCATTGGCTCCAATGCGAGGAAAAAGAGGCGGACCGCCACGATCGTCGAGCAATTTCTCGCAAGCGATGAGGAGATGGAGACTTCATCTGATGCGAGCATCGAGACGGTTGCTCCGACAAAGGAAAGATTGAGTACTTTGATGCATGGCGGCTATGCCTGGACGGTGCCGCCCGCACCACTATGCCTTCCACCACCATAGGCAATTGCTGCTGGAGATTGCGTATAGTCTCTATTAGAATCTAGACCTACTGTGTTAGCGCAATCAATTGCTTGGCCTACGTATCCGATGTAATCGCCGAATGTGAAAAGCCATGTTCCGCCATTACTGACAGTGGAGGGGGAAGCACTTCTCATTGGAATGATTGGCCGGTGGAGCTGGTTCAATTACGAGCACGTGTTTTCGCCATTCTTAGGATTTTGTTGTTAATTCAAAGTTACCCCCTTCCTGGCACGCTAATCTATTACGGCCAATCCACCTGTGCCTGTGATCGAACATCGAAAAATCTATAAGAGTAAGTCCGTCTGATCGGAGTTAGCTCCGACGGAGATCCTCCAATACTTAAGTTAGTAGAATGGATCGGTCGAATAGGAATCGAAGAGCAAAATAATAGAGATTGCTCTAAAAGTATTAGATGTGTCCTTCCAAACTGATCAGGTTATCTCTCTTTTATAGATGTCGGAGTGATAACCGCTGAGTATGTGGACCTCTCTTTTTTCGGAGTAGTGTGATCATGGGTAAGTAATTAAAACTATCCACTAATTACCATTGTCTGCTTTTCTCGGGGGTGATTTTGTTGGGTCGAGCGAGAGTAAGATAGGTTATTTGGAGAGCTTCCGTCGGATAGTCGATTGACTTAGAATCGATCGACCATCGATCGGTCGGTTGACTTACGAGGGGCCGACAGATCATCGATCGATCGGTGGATTTGGAAGCCTCGATCATCTGTCAGTCAGTCGACGAACTTGAGACTGAATGATGGTTGGTTCGTTAGATGGCACTACGTCGATGCTTTCGTCGTTGTGTTGGTCAGACTGATAGTAAGTCGGTAGGCCACTGATCCTTCGACGAGTCCTTCTATCATCAATCATCAGTCGGCAAATGATCATCGGTGGCCGACAGTCAATCGATTGCTGGTGAGTTGGACAGCAAATTAACAATCCCCAATAGTAACAAATTGATACAATTCATAACGAGGTTGGTTCAGTTGGTCAAATCTCCTTCACTGCTAAGTCAATTATCAATTTCAACATTGGATCATTAAACTAAGCAGTCATCTGGTGACTAATCTTTAGTGTTCACTTCTTTAATTTTTTAAGAAACTTTTTGTGGTTGATAGAATGCATGAATGGCTGCAATTGTTCATCTTTCCAAAGACTTTCATTATTTATAAATTTAATAAATATCTAATTTAATTTTGAAAGTATACTGAGTATTGGCATGATACAACATTGCTATGATTAACATTGGAGAGCAGTTTTTTTTTTTTTTTGTGTTGAAAATTGATTTTTTTTCCTTTGCTTCATAATTCACAAGTGATGGAGCGAGATATAACTAGAAGTCTAAGTACAAAAGAGAGAGAGAGAGAGAGAGAGAGAGAGAGAGAGAGAGAGAGAGAGTTTTACATTTTTTTTGATAATTTATTTTTTAAGTTTTCAAAAAGATATATGAGAATTTTCATTAGTCCAAGTCTTAATTTACATGTTGGATTTCATCAAGTCAAAGAAACAGCCTTTTTGCTACCTTTTGCCATGCGGCAAATTCCGTGTTCACATTTTTTTTAGTGGTAAATGTTTTAACTTTCGCACATTATCCATGGATGAATTTTGAACTGGATTAGGTGAAGAGACAACATCTGACCCTACATAGATGCCTTTGAGGTGCATTCAATCAGCTTCATTCAGCTCCGACATTAAAATTCATTATACATACATACCTACATAGATGCCCCCCATCCTCGACCGTTCCTGCTATCTCTCTTTCTTTTTTCTCTCTCTTCTCTATCTCACTATCTTGCTTTTATTTCGTAGGTTACCTCTAGTGCTGTCATGCTCCTCTAGCATCATCGTCGGTGATCCTCGAAGCTTTCGGTGCAACCCACTCTCTATAGCCATAGGTATATTTTTTTATTTTTATAGTATTATTTATTAATCATGTATATTTATAATAATTTATAGAATATTTATAATAAATATTATAAATATTATAATTATCTACATGTCGTAATTTTTGAGCCATGCCATGGTGGTAGCCTTGGACTGTACCATATCGACGATTGTGGACTAGATCTATCAACAGATTGGTTTTGGATCAAAATCTGAATATTTAAATCTGGATCCAATTTTAATTACTAGTATCGGATCCGAATTCGAATATCTGATAGGTCTGTACTTGAAGTACCAGACCCGGACTCTAATGGATTTCGAAAGGCCGGACCCGATTTCATGACTCGAAACTAAAAAACAGAGAGACTGAGAAGGAGACCGACAGATTGAGAGAGGGAGGGTCGGTCGCTCGTTGGCCGTCGGCAAGGAAGACCAAGAGTGGGAGGGAGGGAGGGAGGGAGGGGGTCCGACCTCGCCACCCTCGTCGGTGAGGGAGATTGAGAGAGGGAGAGAGGAGGGAGGGGGTCCAACCTCGCCGCCATCATTGGGAGGGAGGGGGTCCGGCCTCACCGATGAGGAAGATCGAGAGAGTGAGAGAGGAAGGGAGGGGGTCCGGCCTCACCGGCATCATTGGGAGGGATGGGGTCCGGCCTTGCCGACGAGGGAGATCGAGAGAGTGAGAGAGGGAGGGATGGGGTCCGGCCTCACCGACGAGGGAGATCGAGAGAGGGAGAGAGGAAGATCGAGAGATGAAAAAGCTGGAAGGGAGGGATTCGACTTCACCGCCGTCGTCGATGAGAGAGATCAAGAGAGCAAGAGAGGGAGTGATCGAGGGGATGGCACACAGTTAAGCCGGTGCGGGCTGTCATCGAGCTGACTGGGGGAGGACTCGAGCCATATGTCTCAGGCATGGAGCCGACTGTCTCAGGCACGGAGCCGGCTTGGCTTCTGAGCGAATAGAATTTGATATATCTCTCTAAGATTCCAACTTTAAGCCCTAAGGTACCACCATCATCTACTTTATTCTTCTTTTAGATTTCTAGATTAACACCAAGGTTCGTGCAAGAGATCGGATCTACGACTATTACTCATCCTTAATTATTTATGAATATAATTCATGTTGTAGAATTTATTGTATAATATTTTTTGGATGTTTATATCTTGTTGCTTTTGTTTATTACATTGCATAATGATAGATCCATCAATTGATTAATGCACATATTAGAGACTATTTATTGATGCTATACTAATATTATTATTCAATATGTTATATTGATTAATATTCATTAACGTTGTAGATTACGATGGTACTGAAATGCCATCTAGCTTTTACCACTGCCCCTCGATGGATTACATGCAGTTTAGCATCCGAGGAGCAGTTGGAGCATACTTCATCCATTTCGGCATCAGCTGCTCAGAGACCTCCATCGTCAGCATCTACTCCATCGACAGCATCTACTTCACTGATGGTTGAGCCTCTACCATCGTCCATATCTGAGACACATGCTACTATGCAGGCATCTGAGTGTATATTTTTATTATATTAGCACAACTTTATTTTTTATATAGTATTTATATACTTATATATTTGCATAACGTATTTGCATGGTAGGTGCATCATCCAGCCAGATATTTTGTGGTCCCACACATATGGTGAAGAAAAAATCCTATTTTCTGGATCAGGTTTGTTCAGATCTGATTAGATCAAGAGTGATATTTCAAAAATTTTCTCTTAGATACAAATCAGATCTGAAACTCTTCAGATCTAATTTTATCGATCTGATAAAATAAAATAAATTAAATCTAATTTAATTTATATCTTATTATAGGTAATCCTATTATCCTATGATGATCCTGATGTTTGCCTCAGGTTCTGGATGTAGTCATGCAAGTACCTGATCTCTATCGGTATCCACTCGGACATAATCTGGAGATCTTTTTCTTCTCAATCTTTTCTTCAAAAAATATATCTGGATCTAATCTTGAAGGTCTTTAAAACTGATTTTGAAGATCAAGTATCGTCTCTTGCAGCAGTGCTGCCTTCTTTCTTTCTCATCGCCTTTCTCTTGCTTGAATCGCACCAAACTGAAGCCCAAAATCTTTTGGGCATGGAGAGGAGAGAGAAAATTAGAGGTAGGCATGGAGAAGAAGGGAGAGGGGCTATATGGCATGGGCAAAGGATCAAGCATCATAATCTTAGGTGCAGACAGGGTTTATATAGACCTTGCTGCGCCATGTAGTGCCACATCATCCCGGCTAATCATGGCTCTCTATGCAATCATATCTAAATTTGATTGGTGGGATGACATCATCTGATCTAATCAGATTAGAGTCTCTCACAAACCTCCTTAGGTGGCACCAAGATTGATCAAAGATGAGTCTTTGGTGCCACCCAAGTAGAGAGGATGAAGCAACTGGAGTCCCATCCGTATGGGACTCCAATCTTTATTCTCTTTAGGCACGCGCCTAGGGGCGTGCACCCCCTCCCTTTCCTCCTTTTAGTAGGGGGACAAAGCCCCATCTACTCTTCTATGGGTGCATGACACATGGGCGATGTCTAAGTATCAAAGGTCAACGTTTGACCAAAGTCAAAGAACAAGATTTAGCAGGTGATGGAAAATGGTAGGTGTTATCTCAAATTCTTCTTATAAATTAAGATAGCCCTTTTCTGATCTGGACAAGCTCCAGTCAGACTAAGTAAAGGTTTCTGAGTGAGTCCAAACATATTTAGTTTAGTCAAGATAATTTTTAATGATAGTTAAAAGAAGAACGTTAGGTTCAATCGAGTGCTAGCACGATTTTCTTGAACCTAATTGAATCTCATTCAGATCAATTGAACTGAGATTAGTTCAATTGATGATATCACCAGATTCAAACCCTTATTTGTGTGACCCAGTTAGGTTCAGTTCTGTATGGTAATGGGATATGTCATGATCTCTATCATCGACATCATCGAAACTCCTTTCGATGGATCAGAACTCTTCTGATTCAGATACAGCTAGAATGATCGATCATCTAAATCATTCTAATTGCTCCCAAAATCCACCAGTGACACCTAGCAGTATATGGTGGCAACCCATCAGAGCTGAATGCGAACCTCTTGGTGCAGCTACCTGTGTGATTAAGTTCTTCTATCTTGAGCCCCGATCAGATTAGGGTTAAGGTGAACTCGTCAAACCCTAGTTTTCATCATATATGATGTAATCATTCGATTCAAGTCCAATGTGAAAATCTAAATAGAAACTCTTTCTATTATTTCACTCTACCATGGCCATGGGCTTCTGGACTTGATTCTCATGATCATCATAGGGCTGCTCCTCTACCACCGAGGTAGATAGATCCCATCTTGATGCAATCCAGTTCCTACAATGAACATGCTATAGCCAACATACACCTCAGGATTTCCATATGGCTAGGAGACCGAGTAATGGTGTAGTCAAACTATAACACCCTCAAGGTGAACTATCGATGCACCTCAGGTCAAAGAACCAGACACACCACTGCAGCATCGAGTCAGTCATTGACGAGAAGGTAGACTTCCTAATGACTACTCGAGGTGGTCACGCTCAGTGCCCTCGTTCTCTAACGAGTACCTGTACTCTCGCTCCGGATGTCTCCACACCGTAGACTCAAGACTCATCTACTAAAGAGAAGCGATTGTACACCAACCTTCCGGATCAATCACCATCCTCGTGATGATCCTATGGTCGGGAGCATTTTATGAGTTAATAATGATTATTCATGTCTTAAATTTTCAACTCTTGAAAATATGAATTATCATTACCATTAACTCAAAGGATGTATCACAGACACTAAATACACATATGTGATAGAAAATAACCCATTTTATTGATTTATAGTCAAAATTATAATTTTGCCCCTAGAAGTGTATTACAAGTGTCAGCCAATTCTGGCTTCTAGGGCACATATATCTAACAATCTTCCACTTGTCCTAAAGCCAATTGGCTACAAGTCTAAGTCCCATCTTCTCAAGGTGGGCTTCGATCTTCTGCTGGCCCAATGGCTTTGTAAGTGGGTCTGCCACATTATCTGCGGAGTTGACTCTCTTGACCTCGACGTAACCCTTTCTCGAGGTAATCGCGGATGAGGTGGTATCGCCGCTCAATGTGCTTGGATTTCTGGTGAGACCTCGGCTCCTTAGCAAGGGCTATGGCGCCATTGTTGTCGCAGTATAGAGGAATGGCATCTGATGGCATTACTCCAATTTCTGTGGCAAACTTCTTTGTACCAGAATGCTTCCTTCACAGCCTCTGATGCAGCAATATATTCTGCTTCCATGGTGGAATCTGCTATCACGGTTTGCTTGGAACTCTTCCAGCTGACAGCACCACCATTGCACACAAACAGACTTCCAGATGTCGACTTTCGATCATCTATATCGGACATGAAATCCGAGTCTGTGTATCCCTGGACTTGGAGTTCTCCATTACCAAAGACCAACATCATATCCTTAGTTCTTCTCAAGTACTTAAGGATACATTTCACAGAAGTCCAGTGTTCTTCACCTGGATTTGACTGATATCTGCTTGTGACACTCACAGCATGGGCTATATCAAGGTCGTGTACATAGCATGGCATACATGAGGCTCCCTATTGCAGAAGCATAAGGGATCTTGCTCATGCATTCTATTTCCTCAGGTGTGCTAGGGCACATCTTCTTGGAAAGATGAATACCATGTCTGAAGGGTATTAATCCCCTCTTAGAGTTTTCCATACTAAACCTCTTTAGTACTTTCTCTATGTACATCTTCTGTGAAAGTCCTAGCATCCTATTCGGTCTATCCCTATAGACCTTAATTCCTAGAATAAAGGATGCTTCACCTAGGTCTTTCATGGAGAATTCCTTTGGACAACCATATTTTGACTGATGGTCAACATGGGAATATCATTCCCAATAAGGAGGATGTCATCCACGTACAATACGAGGAAGACAACAGCGCTCCCACTGACCTTTTTGAAAACACATGGTTCCTCTTCATTTTTGATGAAACCAAATTTTTGATCACATCATTGAAATGAGTGTTCCAGCTCCGAGATGCTTGCTTAAGTCCATATATGGACCTTTGCAGCTTGCAAACCTTGTGATCAGTATCACTGGATGTGAAACCTAGCGGCTGTTCCATATAGATATCTTCCTCAAGATATCCATTTAAGAATGCCATTTTCACGTCCATTTGCCATATTTCATAATCGAAATAGGCTGCAATGGCAAGCAATGTGCGGATGGATTTTAGCATAGCTACTGGGAAAAGGTATCCTGATAGTCAATGCCTTCGCACGTTGACTATAACCTTTTGCCACTAGTCTAGCCTTGAATGTCTCCACATTTCCCATCTGCACCAATCTTTCTCTTGAAGATCCATTTACACCCAATAGGTACTATACCTTCTGGTGGATCTACCAAGGTCCAGACTTGGTTTGAGTGCATCGAGTCAATTTCTGACTTCATTGCCTCTAAGCCATTTCTCGGAGTCGATATCTGATATCGCCTCATTGTAGGTTTTGGGATCATCACCATGAGCACCATTACCTATGAGGAAATATTTTCTCTACTTTCCTCTGAAATAATACCTAAGTATCTTTCAGGGGATGGAAAAACTCTTTCCGATCTACGAGGTGGAGGAGGTAGTGTTCTTATTGGCTCAACCTGATTTGGTTCCACATTGGTCCTTAGCTCGTTGCTACTTGTGAGACTTTCTCATCAAGCTTAATCTGCTTTCCAATGCCGCTATCTTGAATAAACTATTTTTCAAGAAAGATGGCATGTCGACTCACAATCACATTGTGGTCTTCTGGAATGTAGAAATAGTATCCTAATGACTCTTTAGGATATCCTATGAATCGAGCTCTAAAGGACCTAAACTCTAACTTGTCCGCTTGTTGTCTTTTGACATGAGCCGGACAACCCCAAATTCTGAGATGACTCAGACTTGGTTTCTTACCATGCCATATCTCATACGGTGTGGTAGGAACGGTCTTAGAGGAAACCCTATTCAGTAGATATATTGAAGTTAATAATGATGTCCCCAAAAAAAATCAGGAAAGGTCTGTGAAGCTCATCATGGATCGGACCATATCCTAATAGAGTCCGATTTCTCCATTCTGAAATTTCGTTGAGTTGAGGTGTTCCTGGTGGAGTCCATTGAGAGACTATGCCATTTTCCTTGAGATAGTCTAGGAAATTCCGGCTAAGGTATTCACCTCCTCGATCTGATCGAAGAACCTTAATGGGTTTTTTAGTTTATTTTTCTACTTCATGTCTGAATTTTTTGAACTTTTCAAAAGCTTCAGACTTATGTCTCATAAGATACACATACCCATACCTAGATAGATCATCGGTAAAGGTAATGAAGTAGACAAAATTGCCTCTAGCCGGCACATCAAATGGGCCGCACACATCAGTATGTACTAGGGCAAGGAGATCTGTGGCCCTTTCCCCATGTCCCATACAAAAGGGAGTTTAGTCATTTTGCCTTGAAGACAAGATTCACAAGTTGGATATGACTCGAAAGTCAATGGACTCAATAGCCTGATTTTTTTTCCAATTTGTTAATCCTATCTTCTGCTATATGACCTAATCTTAGGTGCCATAGATATCTATCGTTTGGACTATCCCTTGGGTCATTTTTGGCATTCACATTTTGCTCGATAGTTAAAATAGGATACATCAATATGTAACTGATAAAGATCGTTAATAAGGAAAACCATTTGCAATTTTATTTCTTTCATAAAGAATGTTACAATGGTCCTTAAAGAAAGGTAATTACATAGCCTTCTTAGTGCTAAGCATGAAACAGAAATCAAATTTCTGCTTGCTGCAGGCACATAATAACAGTCTTTAAGTACTAAGTCTAAGCCAGACAGTGGTAATCGAAGAGGGTATGTTTTCACGGTCATGCAGCAGTAACTCTTGCTCCATTTTTGATGCGTAGGATCATGTCTCCATCCCTCAGCCTCCTACTATCCTCAAGATCCTGCATAGAAGTATACAAATGAGCACTAGAACTAGAGTCAAGCATCCAACTGAATGTAAAAGAAACCATAAAATTAGATTTAATAACGAGCATACCTCCAGAAGAATCTGTCTCCTTCTTATTCTTCAGGATGGTCAGGTATATAAGGCAGTTTCACTTCCAGTGGTCGTCAGTATTATAATGAAAATATTTTTCTTTGTCAGCGGTCTTCTTCTTCAGCTCTATCTTTTTTTTCATTCCATCTTCCACCTTCTATCTTTTCACAGACTTCTTCTTCTTTTCAAAAGACTTTCTCTTGGAAGAAGTCCATTTCATAGCAAATACTGAGCCTTTAGAACCTTTTATAGAAAGCTCAGCGGTAACCAGCATGTTCATAAGCTTCGGCCAGAGAATTTCTGAAGTTTATGCATATGGTAATTCATGATAAACTGCCCATACGCATCAGTCAAGGATTTCAGAATTATGTTATTCTGTAGATCCTGGTCTAACTCCACTTCGAGCTTTCCAAGCTCTTCCAAGTTCTTGATCATCATCAGACAATGATCTTGGACTGACTGCCCATCATGCTTTTTAGCCTTAAAAAGTCATTTAGTGATCTGATATTTAGCTGCGCGATTCTGTTCACCAAACAACTCTTGCAGGTGAGCCAACATTTGGCGGACAGTCTTAATATCTTCATGTTGGCACTGAAGCTCATCAAACATCAAGCCCAACATATAGTATCTAACCTTGTTATCTTCATTCATCCATTTATCAAGAGACACTCTCTATTCAACGAATGGATGGACTGATAAGGTGGGGGGATCCTGATCCAATACATGAGTTAACTTCTCAGAATCTAAAATGATTTTGAAGTTCTGAAGCTAATCCTTGTAATTTGGTCCAGTCAATCTATAGGTATCCAGGATACGTTTTAGTGGGTTAGACACAAATATTTTTCTATAGAGAGTCAAAGTTTCTAATTAAATTTTATAATTAAGACTTGACTAATTTATTTAAGAATTTAATTTTTAAATAAATTAGCTTCTACTTTTTTTTTGGATCCCTACACTTTCTCTGTAGAGATGCAAAAATCTTCATGATTAATGATTTTTAATGGATGGTGCAGTCCCACCAACTGACTCATCACCTCATCTAATAGTTATTGATAATGCGTTAGCCAATAAGTGAACAACTCTTGTCCAATGATTTTCTAATTATGGTGCACCCATGCTTGATCTCTAATTCATGAATCTCATCGTATCTGAAATATTAATTCACTCCTTAGTTAAATCAGACCCACCGTTTGCATAGATTGGATTTCTAATTGGATCTCTCACCATATCCAAAATATTGAGCCCAATCCATCCTCTAGCCCATAGCATTCAATGCCTAATAGACATGGTTGCATCTTTCTAGTGCAACTGAACCACTGTGACCAGCCGAAAATAATCAATCTCGGAAAGGGCCCGCACATCTATAATGATGGAAGATCTTAGACTTAATATTTTCTTAAGAAGATTTGATTTAGATCTCTTTAAACTTGACTTATCATAGTCATAACCATTATGACTAACCTAGTGGCATGGGTTAGCTTAGATTATTAGCTACCTCAGATCAGAACTGAGCTGACAAATATGGCTAGATAAGTGAGATCGATGGAAGGGATATACCATTAACTCGATAAGAACGCATTCGAGTCGAATAGCTCCTAATTAAAAATCAGTCGATCGTATCTGCCAAACTTATCTTAGACACCAAATTGTTGAGTCAGAACAAATCGAATTAGCCTACAATCCAGACTCTAACCACTAAGTCTAATTTGATCTTAACTTGGTCGATCACTCATGTGACTCGACCTTGATCCAGGTTTATTCCTATTAGACTGGTCAATTTAAGCACTCTTAATCCTATCTAACTAACTCTTGATTCGGTTTAATCAACCGCTAGACCTAATTGAGCAATCCAAGTTCGAACCTAATTTTATGAATATGTCTTAGATCTGAAAATTCTTAATTTTAGATCTAACATATTTTATAATCTTAATTCTTAATTAAGTTTGGGGTTTATAAACAAAATATATAAATAAAATTCTAGGGTTTCAGGATCTAGCATTTTGCAGAAAATAAATTTTTGATTTTTGATTAAGGATGAACGTGCAGCATCCCTACACATTATAAGAACATCCCATTGAATGGGAGGAGAGAAACTTTAAATTTTTCTTTGTTCTTATGATCGGACAGCCAAGAAAAATATCTTAATCAAAAATATGACGAATCTACAAAACTAGTTAGATCTACATATATATCACATATATAAAATTGATCTAACTTAAAAACATATTTTGCATACATCTCATATATCATATCATACATATTTTCATATCTAAATTATCTCATAAACATTTAAAAAAAATAAATTTGATCATATCAAATTAAATTTATTCAAGACAACATTGTAGAACTATTCTACAACTAGTCTAAACATGCATCTATCATATCTCATATAAATAAAATTAAATAAATTTATTTTCTATTTTTTAAATTTAATTATAATATTTATAATATTAAAAAATAGTAAATAAATAGATCTAAAATTATAATTAATTAAATTAAAATTATGATCATCCTATATTATACATAGAATAATTCTATTCCTAGTCTAGTCATGCATCTCATACATATCAGATCTAGATTATTTAATTTTTAATTTTTTTTTATTTTAGATCTAATCATATCTTATGTGATATCTAAAATTATCTAATTATTATATTAAAATAAATAAAAATTAGATCTAAATAATTATAGAAACCTGGCTCTGATACTAGTTGAAGGAAAAATCCTATTTTTTGGATCAGATTCGTTCAGATCTAATTAGATCAAGAGGGATATTTTAAAAAAAAAAAAATTAGATTTAAATTAGATATGAGACTCTTTAGATCTAATTTTATTAATTTAATAAAATAAAAAATAAATTAAATCTAATTTAATTTATACCTTGTTATGGATAATCCTATTATCTTATGATGATCCTGATGTTTGTCTGAGATTCTAGAAATAGCCACGCAAGCGTCTGACCTCTACCAGTGTCCACTCAGATAGGATCTAGATATTTTTTTCTTCTCAATCTATTCTCTAAAAATTAGATCTAGATCTGATCTTGAAGATCTTCAAAACTGATTTTGAAGATCAGGTGTTGTCTCTTATAATAGTGCTGCCTTTTTCTTTTCTTGTCGCCATCCTCTTACTTGGATCACACCAAACTAAAGTCCAAAACCTTTTGGGCATGGAGAGGAGAGAGAGAATCTGAAGAAGGCATGAAGAAAGAGAGAGGGGCTATGTGGCATGGGCAAAGGGAAGAAGCTCTCAATCTTTGGCGTAAATAGGGTTTATATAGATCCTGCTGCGCCATGCAGTGCCACATCATCCCGATCAATCACGACTTTTCATGCAATCAGATTTAAATATGATTGATGGGATGACATCATCTGATTCAATCATATTAGAGTCCCTTACAAACCTCCTTAGGTGGTGCCAAGACTGGTCAAAGAAGAGTCTTTGGCGCCACCCAAGTAGAGAGGATGAAGCAACTGGAATCCCATCCGTATGGGACTCCAATCTTTATCCTCTTTGGGCACACGCCTCCCTAGGCATGCACCCTCTATCTTTCCTCCTTTTAGTCGAAGGACAAAGCCCCATCTACTCTCCTATGGGTGCATGACACATGGGCAGATGTCTAAGTGTCAAAGGTCAATGTTTGACCAAAGTCAAAGAACAAGATTAAGTAGATAACGAAAAATGGCAAGTGTTGTCTTAAATTTTTTTTATAAATTAAGATAATTCTTTTCTGATCTGGACTAACTCCAGTCAGACCAAGTAAAGCTTCCTAAGTGAGCCCAAACATATTTGGTTCAGTCAAGACAACTTTTAATGATTATTGAAGAAGAATATTAGGCTCAATTATGTGCTAGCACGATTTTCTTAAATCTAATTGAATCTTATTCAAATCAATTAAACTGGGTTAGTTTAATTGATGATATCCAGATCCAAACTCTTATTTATGTGATCTAGTTAGATTCAGTTTCATATGATAATGGGATATGTCATAATCTCTGTCATTGCCATTATCGAAATATCTTTCGATGGATCAAAATTTTTCTGATTCAGATAATTAGTATGATCGATCATCCAAATTATTCTAATTACTCCTAAAATCCATCAGTGACACCTAGCAGCATATGGTGGCAACCCATTAGAGCTAAAGATGAACCTCTCGGTGTAGTTACTTGTGTGATTAAGTTTCTCTATCTTGAGCCTCAATCAGATTAGGGTTAAGATAATCTCGTTAAATTCTAATTTTCATCATATGAATTAATCATTTGATTCATGTCCAATATGAAAATTCTAATAGAAACTCTTTCTATCATTTCACTATGCCATGGCCATGGGCTTATGGACTTAATTCTTATGATCATCATAGGACTGCACCTCATCTACCGAGGTAGATAGATCTCCTATTGGTGCAATCCAATTTCTACAATGAACATGCTATAACCAACACACACCTCAAGATTTCGAATGGCTAGGAGATAGAGTTTTGCTGTAGTCAAACTATTGAAGGAAAAATCATGATTTTTCGATCCAGGTTCGTTCAGGTCTGATCAGATTAAGAGATATATTTCAAAAAATTTTCTCTTGATCCCAATCAAATTTTGATATGTTTCAAATCTGATTATTATTATTTTAGAAATTAAAATAAAATTAGATAAATTAAATCAGATTTAACTTACCTTGATATGGGTAATCCTATTATCCGTTGATGATCCTGTATGCAGCGAAAGGTTTGGATCTAGCCATGCAAGTGCCTGGCCTCTATCGGTATCCACTCAGGCTAAATCTGGAGATCCTCTTCTTCTCTATCACATCTCCAGAAATCAGATATGGATCTGATCTGGAGGATCTTCAAAACTTCTTTTGAAGATCAGCAGTCGTCCTTTGCAACAGTGCAGCCTTCTAGCTTTCACTCGCCTTTCTTTGATCTGGATCGCACCAACCAAAAATCCAAAACTCCTTTTGGACGTGGAGAGGAAGGGGAGAAGGTGGTTTGGTGTGAAGGAAGAGGGGAGAGCGCAGCTTGGCATGTTAGTTCAATCATTCTTTGATTGGAGCAGAATTCTTATCTATAGACTAAGATTGATCCATACTCCCTTTTCCAATCAATCACAACTTTTATTAATTAAAGTCTAGATCTTGATTCGGGAATATGAGTCTTCTGGATTTCTCTTGAGGGCGCTAGTCAGTCAAAGTTGGTTCTTAGGAGACTTAATTGGGTAATCAAAAAGGAGATGGATCCTTGTCACAAGATCTAGGCACTCACTGGCATCTAGGGTGGCATGCGTCCTCCTCCTGCTATGTTTGGATGACAAGCCCCACCAGCGCTCCAAATAGGTGCGTGACATTGGTCAAAAGTCAAAACGTATATATGTCAACATTATGACCAGTCAAATGGTAGACTTTTGACAAAGTACAAAGAACAAGAAATGGTAGGTGACCAAATAATGGCAAGTAATGTTTATAATAAATAAGAACACCTTTTCTCTTTGGACAACCCTCCAGTCAGACATAATGAAGGTCTATCTGATGAGCACAAACTCTGTTAGCTCGCAACACTTATTTATGAATAGTAAAAAAAGAAACGTTAGATTAATCGAGTGCTTAGCAGATTTTCCTTGAACCTAATGAATCCATGCAGATCAATTGAACTAATCAAGTTTAATAATGATCATCAAGTCACAACCCTTTTTGTGTTAACCCAATTAGATTTAGTTCTGTATGGTATTGGGTATGTCATGAATCTCTATTCATCGACAAATCGGATCAAACTCCTTTTTCGATGGATCAACTCTTTTGATTCGAAAGCTAAGAATGATCGTCATCTTAAAATCATTTTAATTGCTCCAAAATTCCACCAATGATACCTAGCAAGTATTAGGTGGGCAACCATCAGAGCTGATGTGAAACCTCTATGGTCCAGCTATCTGTTGATAAGTTTTTCTATCTTGAGCGTACGATCAGATGGTTAAGTGAAACTCGTCAAACGCCATCCTCTGTCATTGAATGTTCATTTCGATCGAGTTCATGTAAATCTAAATAGAAACTCTTTCTATTATTTCACTCTCCATTGGCCTGGACTTCTGGACTTGGAATTCTCATGATTATCATAGGGCTGCTCCTCTTACCACCGGAGGTCAGATAGATTCCATCTTGATGCACCCCCCCCCCCCCCCCATCCAGTTCCAAGAACATGCTATAGCCACATACACTCAAGGGTTCCCAATCTAGGAGAGATCGAGTAATGGTGGTAGTAACTATAACAACCCTCAGTAGAACTGCCGATGCACCTCAGATTAAAAATCAGACCAACGTACGTAGCAATCAGTCATCATTGACGAGAAAGGTAAATCCTATGACTACTCAGAGGTGTCACGGCATTCAGTGCCCTCATTCTCTAACGATATCTTGTACTCTCGCTTCCGAATGGTACTTCCACACCGTAGATCAAGAACTCATCTATTAAAAGAAAAGCGATGTACACCACTTTCGAATCAATCATCATCCTTGATGATCCTATGGTCCAAATTTTATGAGTTTTAACAAAATGATATTCTATCTTAAAGTTCACACTCTTGAAAAATATAATTATCATTATCATATAACTCCAAAGATGTATTCAACAGACCTAAATACACATATTATAGATATAAAAAACACATTTATATTTATAGTCAAAAATTATAATTTTTGCCCTAGAAGTGTAATTACAAGTTCAGCCAATTCTGACTTCTATGGACAATATCAACAATTTAACCATCCTTAGCTGAACTACGATATGCTACCTCAAGGTCAAAGAACCGACACACACCACGCAGTTCGAGTCAAGCCATTGAGAAGGTAAGACTTCCTATGACTGCTGCGAGGTTGTCGCGCTCAGTGCCCTCATTCTCAAGAGTACAATTACTCTCACTCTAGTATCTCTATACTGTAACTCAAGACCTATCTATCATAAAGAAGCGATCATACCCAACCTTCGGATCAGCACATTCCCTTATGATGATCCCTAAGGTCGGAAGCATTTTATGAGTAATAATGAAAATTCATGTCGATAATTTTTAACTACTTGAAAATAATGAACTCATCATTACATTTAACTTAAGAAATATATCAACAGACACTTCAATCACCTGTGATAAAAATAATTCATTTTATTATTTATAATCAAAATATACTAATTTTTGTCTTAGATGATGTATTAATTTGTATACCAATTCCTGGCTTCTAAGGCAACACATATCTAACATATGGCAATATATATGGATCCACACATCAGTGATGGTCTTATTAGATGCGGGGGAGTCAATAGTGGAGGACCGTGCGAAGTGCATTCCTTTTGTTGTGCTTGTGAGTGTCGAAACATCATTTTCGTAGAGCCGAGACTGCATTTGAATAGATTTCGTTCAGAGATCGAGATATAAAAGAAAATATGGGGTAAGTTTGCACATCCTTAGTTATATTATATATTGTAATAATTTAACAGGACTATATAGTTTGATTGAATAATTTTGTTAACTAATTTTGATAATTTTGTTGCAAGGAGGTATGACTTTTTCAATCACGAGAGGGCTCGAGATGTCCGATTAAGGAAGATCGAAAAGTTGTACCGAAATTACAAGGTTAAGCTCCATAAAGGATGGCTTGAGCACCGATGAGATACTTCGGAGGAGCTTATTTTCTGGATACAGAACTGTCCTTCGAGTCAGTGGAAGAGGATGGTTAGACACTAGAGGAATTAGGAGTTCAAGATAAAATTCCTAACTTTTGAATTTTTCAATATGCTTAAAATTTTATTTAAATATTTTTTAAATATTTATTATTTATTTAAATATTTATTAGGCTACCTCTCATTAGAATCGGAAAAATCATGCAGCTCAGGAGTATACGCACACTCTAGACTGCGAGTCTATGGCCAGTCGTGTGCATAGAGAGGTAATTAATTATAAATCTTACTAGATAAATTAAATTCATAATTTTTATCATCTTTCTAATAAATTTATTCTTTGTTATAGCTGATGAGAGATAGAGTGATGCCCAGCCATAGCGAGATCTTTCGATCCAACCATATGGACAAGACGGACAGGCTGATGAACACTACGATCGGACGTATTTTTATAAATATTAAATATATTAGTATATATGATTAATATTATAGTATTTTTTATAAAATTTTATTTTAATTTATAATTACAGGATCAGTTAGATGCACTCACGAGCGAGGGCTTGGATACCTCTAGGCCCCATGACCATCTGTCTCGAATCTTGGGGCCTGAGCACTCTAGGAGAATTCGATGCAGGCTTGGATACACGCCGATGAGCTACTGGTCCAAGGTGAGCATCTTCTCACAGACTTTCGATATCATCAGTTGGGAGGAGCTTGAGGAGGTGTTGGCATGGGCAGATCATGCTGCGACGCGGGTAGATCGGGCTGAGGAGCGCGCATCTCATTTAGAGGGCATCGTGAGAGACATGATGTCAATGCTCAGTGCACGTTTTGGAGTCATGAGCTTTGAGGATATGTTGGCCCACATTTCAGCGCTAGCTCCAGCTTCGGCTTCAGCTCCAGCACCAGCTCCAGCTCTAGCTTCCGATGATGACGACGATGATGTAGATTTAATGGACTTTTGATGTATTTTATTTTTTTTTTAAATATTATAATAAATTTTATTCGATAATAAAATTTTAATATTTTAGAATATTTTTATGTTTATTATATTTTTTTATGTTATATATCTATATTTATCAGATAAAATATATAAAAATTTTATTTATTTAATTATTCAAGATCTATGGCAGCGGTTTCAAGATCTATGGAAATGATTTTTTCTTAATTTTTTTTTTAAATATTATATGATTTTAAAATTTAATGTCCATCTTCATCATTCATTATCTAAATTATTAACATTAAAGTATTATCGCAAAAGATTGCCTCGAATTGATAGCCCTAGCTTCATCAATTAGAAAAATTTAATTTCGACGATCATGAATGATGATGCGATATCTGATAGATGAAGATCTTCGATGGATCCAAAAATCTGCAACGATGATCTCGATGATATTTATAGCATACTATCAAAGATTTACTTCAATCGAATATCGTTATCATGGTCAATTTAGTACGAAATGATTTCGACTGTTAAATTAGAAACAAGCGATTAAAGAATTAAACGATGTTCAATTATGAGATAATTTTTTAGTTAAATAATCTTTATTATAATTTTAAATATTTTATATGATGATTGAAAAATTTAAATCATTTTTGTATAAACTATTCATGTTAAGTAGATATTACAAAAGTACGAGCATAACAACTAATGAAATTTTAGAATGGTTATTAGGAGACGTATAGTTTTAGATCGTTCTTCATCTCACAAGTTTAATTTTATAATCACCATTACAAAAAATAATTAAAGTAGTAGTCAAGATCATTTATAAAAAAATTATCTCATAATCGAACACCATTTGGTACTTTGATCACTCGTTTATCATTTAACGGTCGAAACTAATCTATACTAAATTGATCAAAATAATGATATCCGATTGAAGTAAAACTTTGATAGTATGCTACAAACATCATCGAGATCATCATTGTAGATTTTTGAATTCATCAGAGGTCTTCATCTATCAGATCATCACATCGTCGTTCGTGGTCGTCGAAATCAAATTTTTCTGATCGACGAAGCTAGGGCCATCAGATCAAGGAAATCTTTTATGAGGATACTCTAGTGATAATTATTTAGATAATGAATGATAAAGATGGACATTAAATTTTAAAATTATATAATATTTTTTTAAAAAAATATAGCAGCGGTTATAATTAACCGCTGCCATAAATCAGATTATAGCAGCGGTTCCTACTAACCGCTGCTATAGGTCCGACTTATGATAGTGGTTATAATGAACTACTACTCAAGCCTCAAGATCTGAGATAGATGGTCATGGGGCTAGAGGTATTCGGACCCTTGCTCACAAGCGCATCTAACTGATCCTATAATTATAAATTAAAATAAAATTTTATAAGAAATACTATAATACTAATCATATATACTAATATATTTAATACTTACAAAAATATGTCTGATCGCAGCATTCATCGGTCTGCTCATCTTATCAGTGCAACTGGATCGAAAGATCTCGCTATGGATGGGCATCACTCCATCTCTCATCAGCTATAATAAAGAATAAATTTATCAAAAAGATGATAAAAAATATGAATTTAATTTATCTAGTAAGATTTAGAATTAATTACCTCTCTATACACACGACTGGCCATAGACTCGCGGCCAAGAGTATGCGTATACTCCTGGGCTGCACGATTTTTCTGATTCTGACGGAAGATAGCCTAACAAATATTTAAATAAATAATAAATATTTAAAAAATATTTAAATAAAACTTTAAGTATATTAAAAAATTTAAAAGTTAGAAATTTTACCTCGAACTTTTGACTCCTCCAGTGTCTAACCATCCTTTCCCACTGACTTGGAGGATAGTCCTGTATCCAAGAAACAAGCTCCTCCGAAGTATCTCATCGGTGCTCGAGCCATCCTCTATAGAGCTTGATCTTATAACCCCGGTACAACTCTTCGATCTTCTTCGATCGAGTATCTTGAGCCCTCTCGTGATCGAGGAAGTCGTACCTTCTCTGCACAAATCTATCAAGTATCATTTACAAAATTATTCTAATCAAATATATATGGTGTAAACATATAAAATGCATAAATATAACTAAGATACACGTACTTACCCATATCTCCTTCCATACCTAGTTTTTGACGGCAGCATCCATCAAATATCAGTCTCTGGGCTCTATGAAAATGATGTTCGACCGTCTCACAAGCACTCCAAAAAAGAAATACATCTTCCGTGCGATCTCTCCTACCGACATTCCCTCCGCATCATACTGCACCATCACCTGATGCTGACGATTTCACATGTGTGCCATACGTGTGGGACCGCAAAATCTTTGGCTGGATGATGCACCTACAATGCAAATACGTTATGCAAATATATAAGTATACAAATACTATATAAAAAATAAAGTTGTGCTAATATAATACAAATGTACACTCAGATGCCTACGATGGTAGAGGCTCAGCTGTCGATGGAGTAGATGCCGCTAGTGGAGTAGATGTCGATGATGAAGGTCCCTGAGTAGTCGATGCCGAGGTGGATAGAGTATGCTCCGACTGCTCCTCGAATGCTAAATTATACGTAACCCACCGAGAGATATATCAAATTCTATTTGCTCGAAAGTCAAGCCAGCTCCGTGCCTGAGATATTCAGCTCCATATCTGAGACATCCGACTAGGATCCTCCCCCAGTCAGCTCGATCATGGCCCATGTCGGCTTGGCTGTGTATCCAAGCCAGCTCGACTGTGTGCCATCCTCTCGATCACTCCCTCTCTCGATCTCTCTCGTCGGCGATGGCAGCGAGGCCAAACCCCTTCCTCCCAGCTTTTCCATCTCTCGATCTTCCTCTCTCCCTCTCTCGATCTCCCTCATCGGCGAGGTCGGATCCCATCCCTCTCTCTCTCACTCTCTTGATCTCCCTCATCGGCAAGGCCGGACCCCATCCCTCTCAATAATGCCGGCGAGGCCGAACCCCCTCCCTTCCTCTCTCACTCTCTCGATCTTCCACTCTCCCTTTCTCGATCTCCCTCGCTGACGAGGCTAGATCCTTCCCATCCTATCTCAAGTACAGATCCATCGAATATTCGAATTCGGATTCGATATCAGTAATTAAACTTAGGTCCAAATCTGAATATCCAGATTTTGATCCAAACCTATCCCATTGATAGATCTAGTCCACAGTCGCCGACATAGCACGACCCAAGGCTACCACCATGGCACGATCCAAAAACTACGGCATTTAGATAATTATAATATTTATAATAAATATTTATAATATTTATTATAAATATTTTATAAATTATTATAAATATATATGATTAATAAATAATACTATAAAATTAAAAAAAATTATACATATGGCTATAGAGAGTGGGTCGCATCGAAAGCTCTGAAGGTTGTCGGCGATGATGCTAGAGGAGGACGACAACACTAAAGATAACCTACAAAACAAAAGCAAGATAGTGAGATAGAGAAGAGAAAAAAAGAGGAAAAAGAGAGAGAGCAGGGGTGACCGGGGATGGGGGCTAGGGGAGGGCACAGTGATGAGGAGGCCGAAGGAGGCTTCGCACTCTGCTAGGGGAGGGTCAGAATGGTGGTGGTGGGGGTGGGGTTTTGCAGAGGCCGAAGGAGGGTCGAATGAGAGTTGCTGGGGATCGAGGGGGGTCGGATGAGGGGCGGGGGGTGGGGTTTCACGAGGGGCCGAGTGAGGGTGGAGGGGGGTTCACCGGAGGGAGATTTTGTGGGAGGTCAAGGGAGGGTCGGATGGGGTTCGTCGGAGGGGAGGTTTCGCTGGGGGTTGAGGGAGGGTCAGATGGAAGGATGGAGAGGCCGGGTGGGGGGGAGGAGGGGCGACACCGATCAGAGGGGGAGGAGTCTCATCGGTGATGAAGAAGAGAGGGAGATAGAGAGTAAGAGAGATTGAGCGTGCACGAGAGGGAAGAAAAAATTTGGAGATTGTTAACCTAACCTACGATGGTGGTTATCGAACCGCTGCCATAGAACTACGATAGCGATTATCGAATCGTTACCATAGATCTATGGCAGTAATTATCCAAAATTATTGCCATAGATCGACGACAGCGGTTCTATAACCGCTGCTGTAGATCTATAGCAGTGGTTTTTGATAACCGCTGCCATAGATGAAAAATAATTTTTTTTTTTAATTTTTAAATATTATATAATTTTAAAATTTAATGCCCATCTTTACTATTTATTATCTAAATAATTATCATTAGAGTGTCATCACAAAAGGTCGCCTCGATCCGATGGCCCTAGCTTTATCGATCAAAAAAATTTAATTTCGATGATTACGAATAATGATGCGATAATCTGATAGATGGAGATCTTCGATGGATCCAAAAATCTATGTGATGATCTCGATGATGTTTGTAGTATACTATCAAAGTTTCACTTTAATCAGATATCGTTATCATGGTCAATTTAGTACATAATGATTTCGACCGTTAAATTAGAAATAAATGATCGAAGGGTTAAACGACATTCGGTTATAAGATAATTTTTTAGTTAAATAATCTTTATTATAATTTTAAATATTTTATATGGTGATGATAGTAAAATTTAAATTATTTTCGTATAAATTATTCATGTTAAGTAGATATTGCAAAAGCACGAGCACAACAACCAGTGAAGTTTCAGAATGGTTATCAGGAGATGTATAGCTTTAGATCGTTCTTCATCTCATGAGTTGAATTTTATAATTACCATTATAAAAAATGATTAAAGTAGTAGCCAAGATCATTTATAAAAAAAATTATCTCATAATTGAATATCGTTTGGTCCTTTGATCAATCGTTTATCATTTAACGGTCGAAACTAATCTATACTAAATTAACCAAGATAACGATATTTGATTGAAGTGAAACTTTGATAGTATCCTACAAATATCATCGAGATCATCATTGTAGATTTTTGAATCCATCGGAGGCCTCCATCTATCAGATCGTCGCATCATCGTTCGTGATCGTCGAAATCAAATATTTTTGATCGATGAAGCTAGGGCTATCTGATCGAGGTGACCTTTTGCGACGATACTCTAATGATAATTATTTAGATAATGAACAGTGAAGATAAGCATTAAATTTTAAAATTATATAATATTTTTAAAAATATATATATAACAGCGGTTATAATTAACCGCTACCATAAATCAAATTATAGTAGAGGTTCCTACTAACCGCTGCTATAGATCCGACTTATGATAGCAGTTATAATGAACCACTACTATAGATTGATCTATGATAGTGGTTATAAAAATCGCTGCTATAGATCCGATCTATAGCAGTGGTTAAAGAAAATCGCTGTCGTAGGTGCTAGGACAGCGGTTTCGAAAACTGCTGCCATGTAAGCACTGCCATAGATCATTTTTATAGTAGTATAATTTTTTCTCTCTTCTTCTCTCTATTGGATCCTACTCTTTCTCTTTAACTGCACCATGGATCTTGGGTTGAACCTAAGATGAAATTAAGATAACCGAGGGATTGCTCTGAATTCGTGCAGTAGGTCAAATTTCAATTCGACTTTTGCTAAAAAAATCATAGTATCTGATCACAGTTAACCCACATTGAGTCATACTGACTGATCTCTAATGATTCTAATCATGATTGCATTTTTTCTCTACTTTTTCTCTCTAGTTTCTCTCTCCTCTCTACTTTTTTTCTCTAAAAATTTTGGTACCAAGTCATGCCTTCCTCTTTTAGAGACCCATATTGACTCCGATAAGATGATCTTGAATTGATTTGGTGTCCGAATGGTCTATTAGATTGATCATACAATCAACCATCTCTTTTATTATTATTTAATTTTATTAAATTTAATAAATAAAAAATAATTATAAATTAATATTTAAAATAAAATTATCTGATTCTTTTAAAAAAGCCTAAAGATCTAGGATGATTGAGGTAAGTGGATTTTACGTTCCTTACTTATTTCAAATTATCATATCTTTTTATGCAAATGATCTATTATTATAAATTCATATTTTTCATAAAATATGATCAACATATGAGATATGAAAATTATATTTTATTATGATCATTATTTTTATAAATATATTTTATGAAAATAGTATATTTATGAATGATGAATTAAATATTTTTTCATCTAAGTATATGTATATTTTAAGAAAAATATATAAAAATTTTAAAGACTCTCAGATAGCTATGAGTGAATCCCTATGGGAAGGTCGACACCCAGAACTTGCATCCATAAGAATACAGGCCCTGCCAATAAGTATAATGTTGGCACATGAAATAATAATTTATCAATTAAGAATACTGGCCCTGTTATGGGTATAAAGTGATCATAGCACGAATATCTATAAGCAATATTTTGAAACATGATATGAATACTTAACAAGAATAATTTATGAATCATATTTATGAAATTTCATGATTTATATATGCATGATTGATTTATGACTTATTTTATATAATATTCTATGAAATATTTTATTTACAATATCTGTTATTTTCTAAATATTGCATTATCATGAAAAAACTTATGCTTGATCTGATAAAGAAGCGTAGGTTTTACATACTGAGCTACTATAGCTCATATCTTTTTATTTTTTTCTTTTATGGAGAATTAAGGTTAAGACCAATGAGGGATCCAAGCTTGGAGCTCTATATAGCAAGCTTTGAAATTTTATAACTGAACTTAGTCTGATCATAAACTTATAGTTATTTATTTATGATTTTGAGACATAAATTTAGTTTTGATTATGGATTTAGATGCACTAAATCAATTTTAGTTTGATTAATTGATAAATAATGTAATTGAATCTTTATTTATATTTTAATTATGATAGATTTTTAATTGATTACGATCGATTAGCTTTGTGTTATTGAGGACCGTATCCCTCGGTAGCATGACCGTGTTATGTCCCAAATTTGGGACATGATATTTTATAGTATCAGAGCAATAAGTTTGATCATGGGTAGATCTTAAAAGTCTAGTAATGAGTAAGTTAATCTTATTTAGCTAGATCATGTTTAACTGAATAAGAATAGATAAGTTTGTTTAGAGTTTCTATTGGACATTTAAGAAAGCTGATTAATGCTAGTATTTTGATAGGTGACGATGAGCGATGGTGAGAATGAATATATATCAAGTTTCGAGGATAAAATCTTTTGTAAGAAGGGTAGAATATAATAACCTAAAAAAAAAATTAAACAAAGAAGACTCCCAACGGGAGTCTTTTTTCTTGCAAAAACACCGAAGGAGAAGTCGAATCCAGGGAGAATTCAACCTCCCCTCCGCCTTACTTAAAGGCACGAGCCCTCCCTCCTTAGCAGATGAGCTCTCTTCCCTCTTCTTCCTCTTCTTCCTCTTTCTTTTTTCCAATTGAAGCCACGGCCCCCTCATTCCTGCTCACCAAAAATTGAAGAAGAGAAGTCACCAGAGCCAAAGTAAGGCCCCGATTCTTCTTCCTCTCCTTTTTTTCCTTCTTTCCTTGGCCTTAGGCATCGCCGTCGGCCACCGACTTGGTCGAAAAATTTTCCAAAAGAGAACCCCTATTTTTCTTTCTTTTTTCTTAACTTCTCACTAGCCATCCATTTTCCAGTCACTGTCATCACTGTTGGCTACCGCCACCACCATCGATCTTCCAACCCCCAGTCGGAGTGCAAGCCACCAGCCCCTTCCTCCGCTGTTCAGCCAAGATAGAAAAAAGAAAAAAAAGAAAGAAAAGAAAGAAGAAGAAAAAAAAGAGAGAGAGAGAGAGAGAGAGAGAAATAATTTTCTCTCTCCTCTCTCTCCTTCTCTCTATAGGGCCATACTCTCTCTCTTTAACTGCACCACGAATCCTGAGTTGAACCTAACATGAAATTAAGATGACCAGAGGCTGCTCAGAAATTCATGCAGTAGATTAAATTTTGATCCAATTTTTGCTAGAAATTTATAGTATCTGATCATAATTAATCCACATTGAGTCATCCTGACATGATCCCTGATAATCTTAATCATGATTGAATTCTCTCTCCACTTTCTCTCTCCTCTCTACGTTTTTTTTTTAAAAATTTTGGTACCAAATTATGCATTCCTCTTTTAGGGACCCATATTGACTTCGATAAGATGATCTTAAATTGATTTGGTACCCGGATAGTCTATCGGATTGATCATCCAATCAATCATCTCTTTTATTATTATTTAATTTTATTAAATTTGATGAATAAAAAATAATTATAAACTAATATTTAAAATAGGATTATTTAATTTTTTTAAAGAAGCCTGAAGATCTAGGATGATCGAGGTAAGTGGATTTTACGTTCCTTACTTATTTCAAATTAATATATCTTTTTATGCAAATAAACTATTATTATAAATTTATACTTTTCATAAAATATGGATCAGCATATAAGATATGAAAATCATATTTTATTATGATCATTATTTTTATAAATATATTTTATAAAAATAGTATGTTTATGAATGATGAATTAAATATTTTTTTTATTTAAGTATATATATATTTTAAGAAAAAGATATAAGAATTTTAAAACTATGAATGAATTTCTATGAAAAGATCGACATCCAGAGCTAGCATCCATAAGAATACAGACCTTACCAACGGGTATAAAGTTGGTACATGAAACAAGAATTTATCGATTAAGAATATTGGTCCTGTCATGGATATAAATGACCATAGCACGAATATCTATGAATAATATTTTGAAATATAACACGAATAATTGATAAGAATGATTTACGAATCATGTTTATGAAATTTCATGATCTATGCATGCATAATTGATTTATGACTTATTTTATATTATATTCTATGAAATATTTTATTTGTATTATCTGCTATTTTCTAAATATTGCATTATCATGAAAAAATTTATGCCTAGATTTTACTTACTGAGCTAGTGTAGCTCATATTTTTTATTATTTTTTTATAGAGAATTAAGGTTAGGACCAACGAGAGATCCAGATTTGAAATTCTACATAGCAAGCTTGAAAATTTTATAACTAAACTTAGTTTGATCATGAACTTATAGTTGTTTATTTATAATTTTGAGACATGGATTTGGTTTTGATTATGGATTTAGATGCTTTGAACCAATTTTGATTTAATTAATTAATGAATAATATAATTAAATTTTTATTTATATTTTAATTATGATGGATTTTTAATTGATTATGATTGATAGATTTTGTGTTATCGAGGACCGTATCCCTCGGTAGCATGGCATGTTATGTCCCAGATTTGGGACATAACAAAGTTGATGCAGACCATAGGTTGATCTACAAAGAAGTTCTAAAACTAATGGGATATCTTTCGATTTAGGATTCTCTGATGCTTAAATCAATCAGACTTTGAGAATAGATAGTAGAAAATAGAGAATTAGAAGGCAAGAAGAATAGATGTGAGTGGAGGGAGTAGGAATTCCATGAAAAGTCGAGAAAAGATTTTCATAGAATCTGGGCTCTATGAATCTTATCCTCTCGGAAGGATACCTTTCCTCTCTATTTATAGAGAGGGCAAGCCATTAGACATTAGGAGAGTTTGTTAGACCATTTATTTGTCATAACAGAATATCCAACAGTATGAAGATCATGGATTGTTCACCTATCAAAAAATTAGCTGTAGCATAGCTGGATGATAGCTGTAAAGAGTAACTGATAGAGCTGTCAAAATGGACCAGCCTATTTGGCCCTAAAAATAGACCGGGCTGGGCTAAGCAATTCTAGCCCATTTTTGATAGTGGGCTTTTTGGCCCGGCCCCTGTAGCCCATGCACTGAAGTGGGTTAGGACCGGATCAGCCCGTGGGCTAGCCCACTTATTTTTTTCTTTTTTCTTCTTTTATAGGGCCGGTGCTGTCCTCCATGGCTCCCCTAGACTCCCAGGAAACCCCACCGCCCTTGCCCTCCCCCAACACCGGTGTGAACCTCCCCCCTCCACCCTCCTCCAGCTTCGGTGCCAAACCTCCCTCCCCCGGCACTGGCCTCAGTGCAAACCCCCCTCTTGGCCATCCTCTAGCCCTGGCTTCTGCATTCGCACCGCACCCCCGCGGCCTGCCGGCCCCCGCTCGATGCTCCTTCATGGCCCCCCTAGCTCCCCTAGCACCCCTCTAATGAGTTTTTTCTATCTGTGAAAGTAGATTAAAAAAAGAAAAATGAAAAAGAAAAAGAGGGGGTGGTGGCGATGGGTGTTTTACCACCGAGGGCAACGTAAGGGAGGCAACACTAGCTGTAGATGGTGATGGCATTGGAGAGGAGGTCGTAGAGAGGCTTGGCGACCATGGGGAGATTCACTAAGTTCTGGAGGATCTGGAGGGTGGAGGCGGGGACACCCAACCTATCCTTGAGGTAGAAGTTGATGTCCTTCCATGGAAAGCACTAGAATCCCTACACCCATAACCCCTCCAAAAAAAAAAAGAAGAAGTGGGCTGGCCCAACCCTAACCCACAGCTCACATGGGCTAGGGCCGAGCTAGATTTTTATAGCCCATTTCAACAAGTGGGCCTTAACCCACAGCCTACGTGAGCTAGGATCGGACTGGATTTTTACAACCCATTTTAACAAGTAGGCCGAGCCTGGTGGCTCTACCCACATAATCATAGCCCGGGTGGGCTAGGGCCGGGTCGGTCCATTTTGATAGCTATAGTAACTAGCATCCTCTTGTTAGGAACTGAATGTTATATGTATAGGCAGATCAATAATAAATCGATTTGATTGAAGGGCACATCAGTAATGACCCGCTCCTGTTGAAATTAGTATTGACAGGTAGGTCTACCTTAACCCAATCTTGGTTCAAAGCAATGCTGATAGGTAAGTCAGTTTCAAATCGATCTTGGCTTAATCCACTGATGGGAAGGATGGCAGAAATCCGTTATGAGCCTAAAGCTCTGTTGATGAACCCTCAAGTCAGTTAACATGACCATGCAAGTTGGTGATTTATCAATTTCTACTGTTATGATGAAGAGAGAGGTCAATTGAAACTAATGTCCTGATTATATAAACCAAGTAGAACATCCATCATATCGTTAAACCAATATTATCCTAGATTGATAATAGACTGATCCGAACCATACTTTGTTATTGGATCATTGTTAGATCAGTGACCTTTCTGATCTTGCCACATGGCAAAGGTTATTAGTTGTACTAATTGCAATAGTATATATATTAATTATTAATAAATTCTATGTCAGAAATATTGATAGTTAATAAATAATTATTAAGTATTTACTAATAATTAGTATTTCTTAATAAATAAATTAATATACGAATCATATTTTTATTTTTATAATTAATATAATAAATTAATTTAATAAAATTAAGATATTATTATATTAAAATTAATATATTTTTAAAATTAATATATTAATGATTAATGTAGCTATCTGTATTATTATTTATTTATATATATTAAAATGAAGGCTTCAATCACCATACGCCATGTGTACAAAATATATGTCTCCATTCACTATGTGTTCAGAAAAAAAAATCTAGGGTGAGAGTGTCAGGCGTCGCGGGTGTTCGAAAGGTTGGAAAAGGAGGACCCATGGATGTTGCAGGGGGTGTAGGGTGCAGGCAGGGGACCTACTAGTGCATGTGGGATAGGGGTGGGGAGGGATCGAGCCGCGGATCCTAGGAGGGGCACAAAGGAGCTGAGGGTGGCCGAAGGGTTCATGGAGGAACTGTTGGCGGAGGATCCATAGGTGCGTGGGGCAGGGGGTGGGGTTGGCCGGAGATGGGAGGTTCATGGCAACAGTGGCCTGGATGTCATAAGGGGGGGGGAGGCGGCGACGTCCTCCCCCTTCTCCTGCTACCTAGACGGGCAGGGGTGCAGGAAGGAAAAACAAAAAAGAAGCAAAAAAAAAAAGCAAAAAGAAAAAAAAGCAAGATGGAAAAAAATGAAGCAAAATGGAAAAATGAAAAAGAAGAAGGGGTGAGGCTAGGACCTTAGGGCTAGTGTGATACAGTCGATCTCAGCCGACCTATCAATAGCTAGCACTTATTTGGATTGCATAAGTTTATGACATACTTCAGTTTTACTGCATATGTGTGTGGCAAGTTCTCTTATAACTTGAGATTTTTTGTACCACCAGATTCCTTCTTGATACTCATAATTCAACTTTTTTTAAAAAAAAATAACTCTTTTTTTTAGGAAAATAACTTGACTTGTTAGTTCTTCATATAAGATTTTGGGAAAAGAAAAGAGAGCCACATGAAAAAAAAATCATATAAGAATAAAGCAACAGGAGAAAACCCCAACCATCGCCTAAGCTTCGCTATTCAGCCATTCCAAGCTTGCCACCCAATTTAGAATGAAAAATATGGAGGAAAAATTAGGAGAAAATATAATAAAAATCTATGAAAACAAAGGTATTATCTTAATTGATCATTTTTTTCCTTTTTCATTTCTTTTTTTTGAAGATCTATGGGGAAGGAGAGAATCTAACATACTATTTGGATTGGAGATACACGGGAGTTTATAACGGGAGGAAAAATGAGAGTAAAGAATGAACCCTTATTTGGTAAAATTTTTTGAGATGTAAAGGAGAGTAGAGAAGGATTCTCTCAACCCCTCCGTACCCCTCACTTACTCAATTTTATATACCCTTTGATTTGGAGTGTAATGAAGGAAAATGTTCGCGCTTAAATTTTACTTTTCTAATTTATCCTTAATAAAACTTTAAAATTATAATTAGACCATTATATATTATATCTTCCTAATCATACAAACCAACTCGTTACTCTTCGCACAAGTCAGAAACTCTAGTCGCTCCTTCATCCTTAGGCCACCTCTTTGCATGTAAATCCATGTATCATGATCTTTGGAAGGTAGATTTTGGTGATAGAGGTAATCTCTCTCATAATCAGACTTCAGCTTTTGATTTTAGCATCTCCATATTTTTCTAATGTGAATGCTCTTATTGGTATGCCATCTTTTTTTCTCAATAGATCTATATTTTATTTTTTTAGTGTAGAGATCTAAACATATTGAGTCATTATAATAGATTTTATTGAAAAAAAATATGTAGCTGCACGGTATATTGTGGTTGATGTATGCAGTTATCAAGGTATGTTATTTTTTTCTAGCGACGCTGCTAGCTTCTTTAGGTTTGATATTATTCTTATTTGGTTAAAGAAAAAAAGATGTAGCAATAAGCTCTTTACTTGACGGACCTCTTTCTATTATTTTTTAATAAGAATTTTATATATGCAATATAAGTTTTTAGATATACAGCGAGGTCCTTACGAGTTCATAGTTTCAGTATAAGATTTTTTGGTATATGAAGAAAATACATCTTACATAAAAATATCTAAATAATCTATTCTAAATAATAAATAATATCATAAATATTAAACAGTATATATATTAATGAGAAAGGATATATTTATCAAAATATATATATAAGTTTTTCTATCCCTTTCTTAACTCCTCTATCCAAATAAGGAAAAGATATGTACCCTTCTTTATCCTTCCTCTCTCTTTCCAAACAAAGGTTCATTAATTCTATTATCCTCCCCTCCCCTCCATTACCCTTCCCTCCCCTCTCCTTATGAACCCCCCATATACCCCCAATCCAAATAGGGCGTAAGGAAGATCAGAGGGGTTTTAGGTTTTGATTAGGGTTTCTTTTGGAGCATATGGGATTTTGTGCGAGGTGTGGTAGTGTGAGTTAGTCTCTTGAGGTTTTGAGAGCTTAATTAATCTTGGTAGAAGCATTATATTTTGTAGGGTTTGAGGATTTTTAACTGAAAGGATTCTTCTTTGGCTACAAAATTTTCAATTTATGGATTTTCGTTCGCATGATAATGTGAATGCGATACCAAATTCATGGTGTCAGACTTGCACTATGCTTAGTTTCACCTTTCTGAGCTGTCATGTGGATATATAAGGATGGCGAACTTTGGACAATCTACTATTAGGCAATCGAGTTCCAACCTTTGTTCTATATATGTCGTTTCGTTTTTCTCTCTCTCCTCTTTTTATCTCTTTTGGAATAATGCTTTGCATACAAAGAATCAATAAGCATGGGGTGAGTGTTCCCTTCTTTGACGACCACAGAAAACAAGCTTAGAGGATGGCTTGGGTTTTGTATTGGGTATGTATCATATGTTTTCCCCTCAAGTTTTTCCATCCTTAGCTCTTTCAATCGGATGGGAGGCTTAGGTTTAAATTACATCCTGCGCATTGCATAGGTTATATGCTAGTTATATATATTAAAATAAAGACTTCAGCCTCCATCCATCATGTATCGTCAATATATGCCTCCATCTATCATGTGTTTGTGGCTATTGTCTATAAGGCTTCAATTGGGTCGGGTTGACTTATTACCCAATCTAGTCTAACCCAATCCGATCCATGTAAATCCGATCCAAACCGTTTTAAAGGACTCGTGGATTTGGATCAAGTTCTAAAATTGGATCTATTCCATTTTTCGGATCAAATCTGGATTTACTGAATTTTAATCTGATCCGATCCATGGAGACTTCTAGATTGATTTTGGTTTTTAAAAAACTAATATTCTATTGATCAAAGTTTATTGGCTGTCATCACTAACTTTTCAAATTATGTCAAACATCTTGATACTCATTTTTATGTCAAATAGCTTGGTACTCATTTTTACATGCTTTTATTAATATATTATTTGTATGATGTACGGAATATAATTTTTATTTAAAAAATATATAATATTTTAATATTATTTTATTAATTATATAATTATATAATTTTTTATTTTTATTTTATTTTTTTAGGAGTTTTAACTAGATAGAAGGTTTGGAGCAGCTAAATAAAAAAGTTTAAATAATAACTGGTGCATGAAGATATATCTATTGATGATATACGAAGCCTTGGCATGTATTCAATGGCAAATGGGATAGATGAAGGTAGGAGAAATTCTTAGATAGAATCATTTTATCATAGGTAAAGTATTTATGAATTTTGATTAGTTTTTTTTTTATCTCATAGTTAATCATGATCAACTCATATTAGTATTTAATGGAGAATAGCTGGGATGTAAATTTTTTATTGATTTTATCTGGGGTAGGATAAATCTATTTAGGAATTTCTCCGAAGACGGGCCTAGTTCTTGAGTAGGGTCATCGGCATTTTTCATACACGTTCAGCATCTCGTTTGGCATAAAAGCAAACAACCTGCTCATTTCCAATTTGATCAGAGGGGACAGAGAGAGGAGAAGCTAAGCTTTCGATGGAAGAGGGGGATGAGCCACGGTGGGGCAAACGGGAGCGTTTCGAAGTTGGAAACAGAGGTTGGCTCAGTGGAAGATTGAGAGCTTCGCCCCTGCTCTTATCGCCGTTCCAATACCTTCAAGCGAACTGGTGACTCCCCTTTCTCTTTTTGCTTTTTTTATTTTTGGAATTTTTTTGTCAAAAATGTGATCTTGTTTTTGCTAAGAATTTGTTATTTTTTTCTTTCTTTTACTATTTTGGATCACGGGTATTTATCGGTCGAGAAGAACCGGTACATGTACATCTGGCTTTTCCCGGAGTCGTCCCGGGTCTCAAAGGAGCAGCACCCTATCGCTCGGTTCGTGCTCCGGGTCTCCAATCCCGGGCCCGGATGGCAAAGCTTAGAGATGGTTGGTATTTTTTGAGGCCATGTCTTCGCCTGGCGCTCCCACGACCACCTCCCTCCTCGCCGGGCTGCCGTCACCGCCTGCTTCCGTGGCTTGGAGCCTACGTTCACCCATTCAGTCTATTTTCCTCCCTAGCCGACGTCTCGTCCCAAGAAAGCGGCAAGCGAAACCCTAAGACCCCCACATCTTTCTAGAAGAAGGCGATAAGCTCGTCGTCCACTATCTCATCGTCGAGGCACAAGGGTGTTCGCCAGCGGCCATGGAGGAAATGGACGGCCGAAATCCGCGATCCCATCCGAGGGGATCCGACTGTGGCTGGGCACCTACGACACTGCCGAGGAGGCTGCCCTCGCCTAGGACACCGCCGCCAAGCGCCTCCCGTTCTTCGCCACCACAACCACCGCCTCCGCCTCCATCTCCAACTCCAACTCTTCATGCCTCTCCGTTGGCAAAGGGGGTGGTGCAGAAGGCCAGGATGATATGGGACTTGCGGGAGGCCAGGAGGTTGAAGTGGAGCTGCTTGACCTTGGCGCAGGTGGGCTCCGAGGGATCGAGGTAGGAGCAGACGCGGAAGACGTCCATCTTCTCGACCTTGCCCCAATGTCATCATCGTGTTCGACCAGCGGACCATCGCGCTTCCATGGAGATTATATATAAAAAAAATAACCACGTGTCACAATCATAATATATATACTAGCCAAAAAAAACCATACCATGCAATAAAATTTAAATAATTCATTAAAAAAATTTAGTTGAAACGTAATGATAAACAAAAGTAAGAGTTATACTAAATATTAAACGGTATGTCAAGATTTAGATGATACATAAATAAAAATTAATACTATACTTATTTTTTATTTATTGAATACTTGATATGTATGATCAAAAAATAATTATAGAATTATATTATTTTTTCTCTATATCAATTTACATTATAGTAATCATTAAATATTAAGTTAGAAGATATAAGATTTTTTTAAAATATAAAAATTTTAAATAAAATATTTTTTTTATTATTAACAATAATAAAATTAGAGATTAAAGTAAATTTTTATCAAAAGAAGCAAGTTCTATCAAAAAATTTCTAATCCAAACTACCAAATTCTACATATGCGATTCTTTCTCAAAATTAAATTCCAGCAAATGGTTCATTCATTTTTCCTATTCCTTCTTGATGAAGCATAGGATATTCTCTAAATTTCTCTAAAATAAACTACTACACATATAAGAAATCCAAGTTAAGCACCTACAATAAATAAAATTTAATTTTTATAAATCAAATCTATAACGTATATCACAAAATCCCACCATCACCAATACTAAATAATTATTCAAAATAAAATAAATAAATATATAAATAGAATATACCCATCATCTGTAGTAATCCAATCAAAGAATATATCCAATATACAAAGAAAAGCTATACGTGCATAATAAAAAATATTCTTTTTATGTTAACAAAAAATATTTAACATCAAAAAAAAGAAATTAGTGTGAACAAAATTCTTTCAACAAAAAAAAAAAAAAATTAATATCAAGAAATTATGTCTACTAATATTAAAAAAATAAAAGAGGACTCACTATTTCTTCAGATTTTCTTTACAAAAAGAAACATATGCAAAAAGGTAGTTGACATCACCAAAATTTTCTGCGAGAAACTATGAACATAAAAAATAAGAGTAAATCAATCCAGAGATAGTATTTACCATATTATTTTGAAATAATCTCATAGCAAGTCATTTAATAAAGATTTAATAATATTTTAAAAAAATAAAATGAATAGTAACAAATCGAGATAGCTCATCCAATAAATAGAAAGAAATAAAAAAATGTAAATAGCTTCCCACCGTAAAACACATGCAATATCCTTGAAGAAGACTTATTTTGAATCATGATTGATATTTATATCCTTAACTGATAATAAAGTACTCAATCATGCATGAAAATAATTTCTATAGTTAACTTAAAGAAAATATATCATAGAATATCTAAAATAAAACTCAGTTATTCTAGCCACTTCATATGAAACCTAATCAAATAAAATACCTTACATACATCTAATTTTTTCAAATCTTATCTACCTCTTTTAAGTATTTTCATTCTTTAAAATCCTTTATAAATTTAAATCATCGACATGCATTATGATAATAAAAAAATATCTAAAATAACCAATAATAAATCTGGTTAGAATGATAAAATCTGAAATTAAATGAATGTAGTTTTGTATATTTATTCCTCTAAATGCTAAGGTTTAAATTCATGCATCTCTATACCTTTCAAGACTAAAAATTTAACTATTCTTTCAAATTAAACCTAATTTGAATGACAAAATCTTAAATTTAAATGAATATAAATCTTAAAATCAATCAATAAATTTAATCCATAATTTTAAATTTATTTTTTTAATTATTATTTTTATATCAAATATATATATTCATGTTTTAATTTCATACAATTTAAATGACAAAGTTTATTTATGTCAATCCTTAAATCTTTTTAGACGATATAATAAATTTAAATATTTCTACATCTTTCAATATAGAATCCTTAATTTAACCTTAACCCCCTCTCAAAAAAAAAATGATGAATTAGGATCATCCAATTAATACAATCCACTTTATTTTTTTAATTTTCTAATATATTTCCATTCACATATAATAAATCAAGATATTTTACATATTTGCACAATAATCAAGATTTTTTTTTAATTTTTTAATCTTTTTTTTGTATTGATTTAAAATTTATTTTAGTAAAAACCAAATGCTATAAAAATAGTAAAATATTTTTAAAATATAATAAAAAATTAATAACCAAAAAAAATAATGAGATTCACAGTCTTACCTGGTGAGTGTAATTGATAACTTCATTATTTTGTATTGAACTTTGATTTTGTATATTAATTTAAGTAATTTTAATTTTTTCATAATTTCTTTTAAATTTTTTAAATAAAATTTTAACAATATCTATTTATGAAATTATAATTAAGAGACAACTAATCAAAAATAAATTTTAAATATATTTTAAAATATTTATAGAGCTATGAACTAAAATTACTAAAAATATCTTTAAAAATTTTAAAATTTGATATATTTTTTTCTTAAACCTGCCTAACATTATATACATCATATCTCTTTAGAATAATATTTTATTCTGATCTAAAAAATTATTTAAATAGAGTTAAAAAACTAAATATAATAGGAGCAAAAGAACCATCTAAATGATCAAATACTCCACTATTAAGTAGTGATATGAGCAAACATAACTAATTCAATAAAACCACATAAGAACATGAAATAAAATCACTCAATTAATTTACTTTAATAATAAATAATATAATATAATAAATTTTAATAAAATAAAAGATAAAAATTTTATATTTTTTGTTTATCAATAAACTAATATGGGGCAAAATATAATGAATATCTTTTTAAAAATATCTACTCAATAGATATATCCAAAACTTCAAAATCATCTATAAAGAAAGATAGATATAATCCACTTCTTTTTTTAATGAAAAATATATCAATACCATAAATATTATTTTTATTATTAAAAAATCAATTGAGATAGTAGAAAATCTATAATTCTTAAATTAAATTTATACAAAAAAAATTTTTAATCATTATTTAATTACCTTCAAGCTATCTAATTTTAAAATCAAATTAACATCAAGATAATAATAATTTTTAAAATTATCAAATAATAGTAAGAAAAATAATCTATAAAAAATATTAAATTTTACTAAGAGAGAAAGAGAGTTATCTCGTCTACTCCAAGCCTTCCACTCGACTGAGATGGATCTAAACTTCTCTTTTTGACCACTCCAAACCTGTCACCCAATTAAGACTCATCTGAGCAAAAAAATTAAAAAAAAAATTAGAAAAAAATATAAAAAAATCAATGAAGATAAAAAAAATAAAAAAATTAAAAGGCAAGACCTTTTCTTGTATAGATTTAAAATTTATTTTTTCTACAAATCAAAAGTTATAAAAATAATAACATATTCTTGAAACATAATAAAAAAATTAATAAAAAATAATAATAAAATTCACAACCTTATCTATTAAGTGTGGTCAATAATTTTATTATATTGTATTGAACTTCAAATTCGTATATTGATTTGAGCAGTCATAGTTTCTTGATAATTTCTTCTAAACTTCTTCTAAAATTATAATTAAAAAATTAAATATTTATAAAAAAATTAAATAATTAAAAATAAATTTAAATATATTTTAAAATATTTATAGGATGGTTGGTCATAGTTAGGACTATGAAGCTAGAATCATTAAAAATATTTTGCTCAAAATTTTAAAGTTTAATATATTTTTTCTTAAACTTACTAAATATCATACACATCATGCCTTGTTAGAATAATATTTTTATCTTAGCCTAAAAATCTATTTAAATTGGCTTAAAAGGTTAAATATAGCAGGAGAAAAAGAACCATCTAATGATCAAATATTTCATAGTTAAGTGATATGAGCAAACATAACTAAATCAATAAAATCACATAAAGATATAAAAAAAATCACTCGATTAACTTACTCTGATAATAAATAATATAATAAAATAAAAGATAAAAATTTTATAATTTTTAATTTATTAATAAAATAATATGGAGTATGATATAATAAATACTTTTTAAAAATATCTACTCAATAGATGGATCCAAAACTATAAAATCATCCATAAAAAATAGACAGTTATAATTAGCTTCTTTTTCTAAAAAATATCAATATCATAAATATTATTTTTTATTACTAAAAAGTCCATTAAGATATTAGAAAATTCATAATTTTTAAATTAAATTTATACTAATATTTTGTTATTATTTAATTACCTTCAAGCTATCTAACATTAAAATTAAATAAATATTAAGATAATAATAAAATTTTAAACTATCAACTAATAGAAAAATAATTTATAAAAAATAATAGATTTTAATAAATTTTATTAAGAGAGAAAAAACATTATCTCATCTACTCCAAGCCTCTCAATTGATTGAGATGGATCTAAAATTCTCTATTCAGCTGCTCCAAGTCTCCTATACGATTGAAACTCCTGTGAATGAAAAAAATAAGTTAAAAAAACTATATAATAAGATTATCCAAAATATTTAACCTCAAGTAATCAATATAAAAGCATATGAATAAATACTATAATTTGATAATATATATTTATAAAAATTATACATAATAATTTATTTTTTTAAATCTTCCATGCCACCTTTTTTTCTCTTCTTTTTTTATTACTGGGTTAGTTCTGATGATCGATACAAATTTTAATAAAATAAAAATAATAATTTCTTATTTATTTTATTTATCAATAAATTAATATGGAGCAAAATGTAATGAATACAATCTTAAAGATATTTACTTAATAGATGGATCCAAAACCACAGAAATTATCCGTAAAAAATAAGAAGTTACAACTCATTTTTTAATTAAAAAATATATCAATATCATTAATATTATTTTCATTATTGGACTTTGAAATAGTATGACCCATAATTATTAAATAAAATCTATACTAATAATTTTTTTTATCATTTAATTATCTTCAAGCCATCTAATCACAAAATCAAATCAACATCAAGATAATAATAATTTTTTTAACTATCAAATAATAATAAATAAATAATTTATAAAAAAATAATATATTTTAATAATTTTTATAAAGAAAAGGAGAAAAGTTACCTCGTCTACTCCAAGTCTCCCATCTGATTGACACTCTCAAGAACAAAAAAATATAGTAAAAAAAAAAAATCAATGAAAACAAAAAAAAGGTGGAAAATTTCAAAGACCAAACATTTTCCTATATGGGATGTTCATTTTTTTTTTCTTTTTCAATGATGAAAACCCATGAGAGGTAGTAGCGAGGAAAGCAGAAAAGAATGTATTTGAGAGAGATTATTATCAGTTTTGTAGTCTAAAAGCATCATTTGAAAGAATTCTAAAAGAGTTGCTATTGTGCTTACAGCAGCCCTCCACTTTCATCGATAGATTATTTAATGGATATGAAAGCTTAAGTTGGTTAGAAGAATTTTGCTAACAAATATTTAAAATATTTTATGTCTAATTTTTTTCTTATCAAGTTTATCGGAGGTTGTTGTTTGTAAGATTATAACCTTCCAATCATAGAGGAAAAAGATCATTTAAGAAAAAAATTATAGCTTTATCTGATCTTTAAGAAATATTGATGCAGTAAGATAGTGAATAAAAAATAAAAATAATAATAAAATTAATTAATATTTTGATAGATTTTGGATCAAAAAAATTCAACACTCATCTTTACTTGATTTCTTGCCTGCTAAATACTCAGAACACCACCATTCTTAATCTTTATATCATCCAAAAAAACCAATTAAATGTAAAAAAAACTGCAATCAAAAAAATTAAAAAAAATATTTAAAAAAGATACTATCAAACTCATTTTTCTTTCGAAGAATGGAAGGACTTGATTCCATCAATGGATTACCATGCTCTATTTGTGGATAATTTATTAAGTTTGATCTAATCCGATAAATCAATTTAGATCTTAAAATATATTATTTTTTAAAAATAAAAAAATATTTTTTAAAAATAAATTAATATATTATTATTTTTAAAATTAAAAAATGATACTTTATTTTTTAAAAAATAATAATAAATTTATATTTTTAAAAATATTATTATTATTTTTGTTATATTTTATTTTTTAAAAAATTACTATTTTCGTCTCTTATCCCTTTCTTCCTTTTATCTTTAAAATATTATTTTTAAAATTTTTTAAATATTACTTTATTATTATTTAAAAATAATAATTTAAATTATTATTATTATTAAAATAATAATATATATTTTTATCTTTTTTTCTTTTCCTCTCCAAATATTTTTTATTTTTTCTATTTTTTCCTCCCCCCCGCTTCCTTCTCTTCCTCCTGCCGCCTCCCAACCCTCTCTCCCCCACCCACCTAAAACTCCCACCCCTGCTATGTGAGGCCTAGGTTGCGGCCGTTTGCACCGCCCCCACAGCCGCGTCGCACCTCACCTGGCTCCATGCGACCACCAAATCCTCTCCCCTCTCCTCCCACGGCTCAGGCACCACCAAGCCCCCCTCTCCTCTTCCTTCCTCCTGTCGCCTCCCCCTCCACCCCCCCACCACCACGTGAGGCCCAAGTCGCGGTCGTCCGCACCACCCTCATTGCAGCCCCACCCTACCGCCATCTGCACCGCAAGGACCGAAGTGGCAGTCACCAATGGGGGGAGAAGGTGGGCGTCCACCAGGCTCGAAGTAAAAAAAAAAAAAAAAAATACCACACAGAGAAGAAAGCACCTGAGGGAGATCTATGAGAAGGAAAGCACATGAGGATGATTCGAGCAGGAAACCCAATGCCGGTGATCATGGAGAGGATGGCGACGGTGGAGCCCAACGAAAAATGGCAACGAGGAGAGCGGAAGATGGGGAGAACGGTGACGGTGGAGACCCACTCGAGGCGGCAGTGAGGAGAGAGAGGGGAGACAGGTCCGCGAGGGTTCTAGAGGGCTCGAAAAGGGTCAAAGCAGAAAAAAAAATGCTTCATGAGAAAAAAAATATCAAGAAAAAAATGCTCCCCTCCCACGGCTTCGGCACCACCAAGCCCCCTCCTCTCCTCTCCCTTCCTCCCGCCACGTTCCCCCCACCCCCCGCCACTACCACATAAGGCCCAAGTTGCGGCTGTCTGCACCGCCTTCATCGTGGCCCCACCCCATCACTGTTTGCACCGCAAGGACTGGAGTGGCGGTGACCAATGGGGGGAGAAGGTGGGCGTCGCCAGGCTCGAAGCAAAAAAAAAAAATGAAAACACTACATAGAGGGAAGAAAGTAGCTGAGGGAGATCTATGAGAAGAAAAGTACATGAGGGTGATTCGAGCAGAAAATCCGATGCCGGTGATCATGGAGAGGATGGTGACAGCAGAGCCCAATAGGAGGCGGCAGTAAGGAGAGCAGGAGATGGGGAGGACGACGATGGTGGAGACCCATGCGAGGCGGCAGTGAAGAGAGAGAGGGAAGATAGGTCCGCGAGGGTTCTAGAGGGCTCGGAACTGAACTCTCTTTTCATGTATTATATAGATAATAGACAATAGATATAATAGATATAATAAATTAGTTGGATCTTAATATTTAGAGATAGCCATCCATAATAGATGACACTAGCCCCATGCGGTACTTTTTGAGTATTATAGAGAATCCTATTCCTTTTATTTTTCTATTGATCTCTAAGTAGAATAAAAATTTTAATTGAAAATGATGAAAGGTAAGAGAAAAGGTGAAAGATAAAAATAAATTGATACAAAAGTAAAAAATTTGATTTGATGACAAAAGAAAGTTATGATGCTTGAAAGCATGGAAAGGTGAACAAAGAAGCCTGATGAAAGTAAGTTATCTTTATGATAGGTGATGGCCAGAATAGAGCTTTATTTCAAAATAAAGACTAAAACAAGCTTGAGTTTGATGGGATTCAAGTCCTTAATAATGCCTTTTATCTGATCAAGGATCTAGCCAGGGGTTTTCTACTATTGGATACGGTCATGGAGGTCAGGGCAAGTTAGATTTCTTTCTTTCAAATTTTCGTTCAGATTTGTTGCACACACATCCAAAACATAACAAATATAAACATATATAAAATATATTATATATTATATAATAAGTTTTTTTAAAAAAAAATTAGACCCCGCACATTGCGCAGTTTATATGCTAGTTAATATATTATATTTGATATACTTATAAATATAAATGGAGAATTACATTATATTAGTTATATATATATATCATATTAATATAAAGATTTAAATTTAATATAATTAATATAGATAATAAATATATTTTTTACTATTATTAATTTAATAGATATTATTATTATTATTGTATCAAGGTTTCGAGGGCTGACGTGGCTGCTGGGCGTGCATCGGGAAGCGATGAAGTGAGCGACGTCGGATACCTACAAGAGAAACTCTACACACCAGGGGTTCTCTGGTGGGGTCTCTCCGATTTTTAAGTTAGCAAAAGCTTTAAGCATAGTGGAGGAAAGAGGAGAGAATGAGTTAAGTAGCTTAGTGTAGTGGAGCAGAGTATCGCACGTGTGTTCATTGCCTCTTTAGGTCCCCTTATTTAATTACCTTTTTATATAGGTGGTAGCTAGAGTTTGTTACGCCTTAGCCCGTAGGCTGACAGGATAGGTGGCATGATTTTTTGATCGTGGGTGTCTGCAAGGCAGATGCCTATCGACGTCTGTGGGGTGGATGCTTGACAAGTTTGTTGGTCATGGGAGTTTGCCGGCCTATATTTCTACAAAGTGTCAAAAGATTTGGTGGTGACTCACGTGACTGGATGGGCAAAGCCGAGGTCAGGGGTTAGCCGAGGAATCATCGCAGTCATGTTAGCTTTGGATCCCGTTGTGGGATTTATATGTGTCATCCTGAAGGCTGATTGGGCTCTATCCTAGAGGTTAAAGGAGTCGTTGTACTATGCTGGCCTCAAGTCCCATCGTAGGGACTTACCAATGTCATTGATGGAGAGCCGACTATAGGACCAGCGAATAACTGACCGTGGGGTTAGTAGGTGTCCGATCAAGAAATCGGTTGATTTCGATGATGAATCTCCGTCTCCTCTTGCGGAGTAGTCGTCCATTTGGCATCATCATCTTGGTCGCCAGGTATGCTTTAGAATATGGGTCTCGAGGATTATAGTCCAGATGGATTGACCCCATCACAATAACATACTAGCACATAACTCCATGCAATGCATAGAATGTAATTTTTTTAAATAATATTTAATTTTATTTATCTATTTTATTATATTTATTCTAAAAAAATTACAAAATATCTATGATTCATGCATATTATCTAATTAAAATATCTATGATTCCGAATATAACTCCTATCCAAACTTTCAAAATACTATCTTCTATCTCACAAAACTAATGTTGAGAAAGTAAGTAAAAGGACATATCATACCACAAGCCTTGAGTCTCGGTCTCTTTCGTTCGGCCGTTGAGTTGAATAGCATGAGAAAGGCTTGGTTCATGCATCCACATTACAGTTCAGAAAGGTGGAACTTAGCTTAATGCAAGTCTCACACCATGGATTTGGTATCATATTCATGTTACCGTGAGAATGCCTTCCCCGCCAGCGGAAGTTGATTCCCATTCCCGACTGCCCCAGGTCCGGATCCCAGGCCTCAAGCAGATCATCAAGAAGGCCACCTGGTGCAAGGCCTAATGCAATCTCGCCCACCAACGCAAATCCCTCATCGATCACCTCACCAACCCTTCGTCGACGTCATCCTTCATCATTCATGACCTTGACTCATCTCCGTCCACCCTCTCCAGCCTACTCCTGGACCTGTCCCTTGCCGACTCCGAGTCCATCTTCCTCCCACTCCTCTCATCTGTCTCCTCTAGCACCCTCGAGACCGCCGATGACCTCACCGTTGACTGCATCCAGAGGCTCGTCTCCCTTTGCCACTCCCCCGTCGATGACACCACCGAGCTCCTCGTCCTCAAGATCCTCCTCTCTGTCGTCACCTCCATCCCCCTCTACGTCCATGGCGACGCCCTCCTCCAGATCGTCTGCACCTGCTATGACATCCACCTCCTGGCAGCCTTCGTCGGCCGCCGTGAGACCCTGCTTCGCGCCCCTGTCCTCCCCTATGATACGCAAGTTTAAACGAAAGTGCTCCTTATGGGACGCGTGGCTTTCTCACAGTTTTTCTCAAATCATACGCGAAAGCTCAGAACTCCGCCGCTATCCACCTCCTCGCCGCCTTCGTCGGCCTCCGTGAGACCCTGCTCCGCGCCCCTGTCCTTCCCTATGTTACGCAAGTTTAAACGAAAGTGCTCCTTATGGGACGCGTGGCTTTCTCACGGTTTTTCTCAAATCATACGCGTCGAACGGCAGCTAAAGTCTTCATTTTAATATATATATATATATATATATATATATATATATATATATATATATATATATATATATATATATATATATAAATTAATTATAATTTATAAATATTATATATAATATATATAATTAATAAATTAATTATATAAAATAATTAAATAATATTAATATAATATAAGTTGGGCATCTCCGTCGAGCAATGACCATTTCATATCTCCAATCTAGCGTGAGAAAAAATACTATCCTCTTAATAATATTTATTTTATTTTTTTAATAAAATAGATGTGAAATTTATTATTTATTTTATCATCTTACATCATCATTCCACGATAAATATGATAAACTGATATAAGATTTATTTATTTTTTTTAATATCAAACTACCTCCAACTAAATAAACTCAAAAGGGTTTATAATATAACAGCACTATACATTGAAAATCTTGATTATGGATTGACTATTAATTTGATGACATATTCATCATCCTATCAGCAGTCACAGGACCAGCAAGCGTGATAAAGGCTATTCATTTGTTTGCTGTTCCCTTTTTTTCGAGTGTTAAAAGAAAAACTTTATAAATTAACATATTAGACCAACTGGTGGATATACCGCGACACCCGCATGAAATTATAATATGTCACGTGTGCAGGAGAATTGCTCCGGTAGGTTAAACTTGTTGCAGTATTTGGGCTAATAAACCCCAATCATGCAGCCATCATATATATATATATATATGACATATTATATATAATAAAAAGCTGTGGAGGGATACCATGGGTTGCCAACTTAGCCAGCCAAAATTCTCTTCATATGCCACATGTTTGGTTTATTTTATTTATATTTTTTTCTTCCATCATCTCGCCTTCAATCCAATCTCATCTTCAATCCAATCTCGCCCGCATCTTTGCCGCTTGCCCTGGCGTGGAGCCCACTATGGTTGTCAACCCTGCCAATGCCGCCCTCATCCATTCCACCCTCAATCATTCCGATGGATCGGATGGTCAGGTGAAGGGTAGAGCTCGAGGGGTGGCTTGCCCATCTCAAGATGGAGTTTTTGGCGTGACAGGCAAAGACGCCGCCCTCCAAGCGTAGCTCCAAAAGACCTAAGCAGCCACCGCCGCTGCTGATGATGGCAGCGATTGCTGGTGGTGACCAGCTCTGGGGGATGCCCATTGAGAGGGGACCGAACGAAGGATGGAGGGAGGAGGATGCGAGCGGTGGGTCACTGCTGCTGTTGATGACAGCGATGATTGCCGATGGTGACTGGCTTCGGGGGACGCCCATTGGAGGGGACTGGATCGAGGATGTGAAGAAAATAGTGCAGAATTTGTCATGCTATTTTAAAAAAATATTTTAAAAATAGTAATGATATAGTAAAAAATAATTAATCTAATTAATTATCCATCGATCATATCAGATTATTTAACCCTACACATTAGGATATAAACATAATATGCATGCATACATCAATAGATCTGAAAATAAAACTATGTAATAAACTATTTACTACATCTATATGTTCAGAATATAATATCTTTTTGCGGATACTTGATCACCATAATCTGAGTCCACTGGATAATGCTCTGGTATCACATCACAGCTGCACACATGTCTGACCTCTACGGTTGGTCCACACGGAACTTCTGATCCAAATTAGTCCCACTGGAGTGCTAGCTCCTCATCGGGACCTTCGAAGGCTGATCATGATTGATTCAATCGATCGTATACTTTCTGATTTTTTAGATATTCTAAAAAATTAGAACATAAATATTGGAGGATAATGAAGATGTGTTTCAAATTTGGTGTCAATCCGATGCTCACAGCACTCGATCTCTCCATCCGAACCCAGATTCCCAAATCTAGGATTTCACTCGGCCCAAAAATCCTGATATACTAAAAATCCTATCACGTCCTCTCTGTATGCAGTTTTTTCATGAAATAAGTTTTTATGAAAAGTTAACTTTTAGATCTATAATCCTAATTTAGATTATATCTAAAAATAGAATATCCTTAGAGATGAAAATCACAAAAGAAGAGAGAGATGAGGGAAAAGAAAAGTGCTATAAGATCTTGTTCACCTTCACTCCAAGATTTTTTTTTCATCCAGAACTGATACCCAAACACTCTAAAATTTTTACCACATAATTCTAACTCCCTCTCCTATATGCACGAAAATTCTCATAATTTATTTACTTGAATACCATAGAAAAATCACATGAAAAATGATAAGAATCGAGTGGTTGAGAGGTTTTAACTACTCACTTGATTTCAAAAATCAAATGAGCCTCTTATCCTTATCCAACGCCCCCTCCCTTATATTTAACACGCAAAAGGACTCTCCTTCTATGTGCACATTTTTATTTCTCAAAAAATATTTAACAAACAAAAGAAAGGGTATGGAAAGCAGAGTGGAAAAGTCAAAAATGGTGGGCGCATGGGAGAATTTGAATTCAAACTTTATTTGACTTAGTCCTAATTGGTTTCAACCAAACCAATTAATCTAGATCTAATTAAATTAGGTTAAATCCAACCAAATTAGGTTTAGCCTAATCTAATAAAATTTTAATCAAATTAGAAATTAATTAGATCTACGTCCTGATCAAATCAGGATCAAAACTCCCATAGCGATTAGGTCATCTCATGACTTGATCGAGTCAAATCCAATCGAATCAAATTCAATCGAACTTGATCAAATCCTCATTGCTCAATCAAATTGAGCTAATCAGCAATCAAATTGCTAATTAATTCTTCAAAAATATTTGAGTCCAAATCGAATGGGTTACTGGGCAATAGAGTCCTATCAATATGAAACTCTTGAAGAGTTCTAAATTAGTGGAACTCTTGAACCCAGTATCCTAAACAAATTGAACTCATGATCATAGAGTCTTAGACTAGTGAAACTCTTGATCAGAGAGTTTCAGACGAGTAGGACTCAGAGTTCCAGTCCAATAGGACTCTTGATCATAGAATCTCAGTTCAGTGGAGCTCTTGACCATAGTGTCCTAGATTATCAGGACTCATGATCAGAGAGTCCTAGATAAGTAGGACTCAGAGTTTCAGTTCAGTAGGACTCTTGGTCATAGAGTTTCAGTCTAGTGGGATACTTGATCAGAGAGTCCTAGACAAGTTGGAGTCCCAGTCCAGTAGGACTCTTGGTCATAGAGTCCCAGTTCAGTGAGACTCTTAACCACAGAGTTTCAGACCAATGGGACTCTTGATCAACCATCAAATCAGGTAAGAACTCCTAATGTGTGTGATCCCATAGGTTCGAACCTAAGTCGGTAGTATAAAAACTAATTTCTATACTAATCGAAGTGACCATCTAGCAATGATACCCGACGTCCGGATAGATCAAATAATCGCAATCGCAACATTCAGAACCTATGCAAATATGGTTATCGTATAATTTATCCCTTTGACCTCTATGTAATAGATGACTCAGGGTTAGACTGTCAACTTTAGAAAATACATTCATGTCATATCTCAATGCAATTAGTCTCATGACTCCTCACTAAGACTATCTTGGCCAAGATTTTGCTAAATTAAAATACAATTGAACATAGCTCCTGAAATTAGGAGTGGTCAATCCCATCTTGATACAAGCACCGACTCCATAAGTACTTGACTGTGTCCAGAAATCTTCTATTACTAAATTAAAAATTCCGATAGTCTGGCACCAAAACATAGTGAGTTGCTTGAAAGTCACCATGATGATCTCAAATTGAAGGGATATTTATATCCATATTCCATCAAAGTTAATCTTGACAAGAGAAAAGCTCCAGAGTTGGTCACATTCAATGCAGATGTATCCATACATCTCACTTGCATGCCATATCAGTGTCTCAATACTCCTTGGTTATGACGACAACCAACCTATATGACACACAACAATCTATACTTGATAAATGTTGTCGTCCTAAGTAACAATGTATCATTTGATCGTGAACTATTTAAAGACTAAATGACAAATCCTCCTTTGCCGAATCTAGATAGTCCTAAGGACTTCATCACAACACAAGAGTTCATTAGAAAATAATAGAATTTATGATGAAAAATATCAAAATAATTTTTATTAATTTATAATTTATATATAATTATAAATATATGATCTAATCATCAACAGACTGATGATTGACTTTGGGACACATTTTCAACAATCTTCCACTTGGATTAAAGCTAATCGATGCAGTATTTAATACCTATCTTCGACTTAAAGTTGTCGAACTCCTTCACCGCAACAGCTTTAGTGAATGGGTCGGACATGTTCTCTTTTTTATCGATCTTCTGAAGATCGACGTCACCTTGATCTACAATCTCTCGAACAAGATGGTAGCGACGCAGAATATGCTTCGTCTGCTGGTGTGCCTTTGGTTTCTTCATCTGAGCAATGGCTCCAGAGCTATCGCAATAGAGCAGAACTGGACCATCAAGGAAGGATGCTACTCTGAGCTCGGTAATGAATTTTCTTAGCCACACCATTTTTTTAGCAGCATCAGAAACTGAATTGGCCACAGCATGCTGCTTGAAACTCTTTCAGCAGACGGCCCTACCATTAAGGATAAATATATATATCCCGACACACTCTTGATATCATCATGATCAGACTGAAAACTGGAGTCTATGAACCCCATAAGTTTTAAGTCTGATTCACCATATACAAGCCACCGATCCTTAGTATTTCTTAAATACTTCAGAATGATTTTAACAACCTTTTAGTGATTCTCTCCTGGATTAGATTGGTATCTACTCACTACACCTAGTGAGTATGCCACATCTGATTGCGTACATGTCATGGCGTACATTATAGAACTCACTGATGGAAGCATATGGTATTCTATTCATATGCTCTATGTCTAGAGGTATTGTTGGACAATCCCATTTTGAAAAAAAAATTTCATGGCCTATCGGTAGATAGCTTTTCTTGAATTTTTTTATGCTGAACCATTTCAGTATAGTGTCAATGTACGTAGACTGAGACAATCCAAATAACATTTTAGATCTATTTCTATAGATCTTCATTCCTAGGATGTAGGAAGCTTCTCTCAGATCTTTGATGGAGAACTGTGATGATAGTCAAATCTTTATTTCTTATAATGCAGGGACATCATTTTTTATTAAGAGAATGTCATCCACATATGATACTAAGAATATAATTACTGGACCATTAGTCCATTTGTATATGCAGGGCTCTTCTTCGTTCTTAACGAAGCCATGCATTTTGATTGTTCTATCAAATCGCATGTTCCAGCTCCGAGATGCCTACTTTAGTCTATAAATGGACCTCTAAAGCTTACACATCTTAGACTCATCTATGAACGTAAAATCTTCAAGTTGTATCATATACACCTCTTTATCCAGCTCTCCATTCAGAAAAGCTATTTTTCATCAATCTGCTAGATTTCATAGTCCAGATAGACATCTATGGCAAGCATTATTCGAATGGATTTGAACATTATCATAGGAGAGAACATCTCTCCATAGTTAATACCATAATGTTGACGATATCTCTTGGCAATCAGATGGATTTTATAGATCTCCACCTTTCCGTTTGTGCCTCTTTTCCTTTTGAAGACCCACTTACACCCTATGGATTTTACCCCTTTGAATGGGTCAACCAATGTCCATACATCATTGACCTTCATGGATTCTGTTGGGGATAAATCCCGCCCCTACCGAAGCTCGGCCCAACGCTCAGCCCAATGTAACCAGTAGCCGCTGAAGAGCTTCAGTGCCAGGCGCCTGGCCGAGCCCCTAACACGGCCGAACTGCCTAGAGGCCGAATCAGCGAACCCTGGCCGAACTCCTTCGGACTCCCCACGGCCGAACTCCTAGAGGCCGAACTCCCCTGCACCAAGGTCCGGGCCGAACTGCCTAGAGGTCGAATCAGCGAACCCTGGCCGAACTCCTTCGGACCGACCCCAGGCGAGCCCATGCAGCCGAACTCCTTCGGACTTCCCACGGCCGAACTCCTTCGGACCGACCCCAGGCGAGCCCATGCAGCCGAACTCCTTCGGACTTCCCACAGCCGAACTCCTTCGGACCGACCCCAGGCGAGCCCATGCAGCCGAACTCCTTCGGACCCCACGGCCGAACTCCTTCGGACCGACTTCAGGCGAGCCCAAGTGGCCGAACCCCTTCGGACCGACCCTAGGCGACCGAACTCCTCAGCGAGCCCTGGCCGAACCAACTAGCAACCGAAGTCCTTCAACTGGCCAGCCGAGCCTCTTCGGGCCTCTCAGCGGTCGAACTCCTCGGCAACCGTCCCAGCGGCCGAACTCTACAGATGGCCGACCCTTCAGCCAGACGAACTTCCCCCAGCCTTCCCCCTCGGCCGAACTCTGTTACAAGCCCGAACTCCATTGGACGAACTGTCGCCTGCAGCAAGACCGGACGGTGCCTTCCTCTCCGTACCGGACTCCATGCGGCCGACGACTCGCCAGTATGGCTCCCACGATCTACCGGACGACGCCTTCCTCTCCGTACCGGACTCCATACGGCCCACGACTCGCCGGTATGGCTCCCACGATCTACCGGACGACGCCTTCCTCTCCGTACCAAACTCCATGCTGCCCGACGACTCTCTGCCAGACGGCACAGCCGTCACCATCAACTAAGCTCCGCTATAAAAGGACCCCTCCCGACATACTAAGGCTAAGCTCTCTGAACTCTCGACTCTCTAAGCTCTCCTCCACATCTCTAAGCTCCGGAACTCATTCCGAGCACTCCATTACTGTTGGTCGGAAACTAACTTGACCGTCGGAGGGTCCTGCCGGAGCCACCACCCCACCGGTTCCGGACGGGACTTCGTTTTGCAGGTCCCCGGCGGCGCCCAGCGGCCTCGATAAGCGGCGACCTCCGGCGGCGACGGATTTCTGCACCAACAGATTGGCGCCGTCTGTGGGAACAAGGGATTGAACCTTCGAGGTTCCCTTGTTCTTAAAGGAGTGCTCGGCGACGATTTCCCTCCCCTGCTCCGGATCTCTCTCCTCCCTCTTCAGTATTCCTTTTCTGGAAAGAAAAATGCCCCCCAGAAGAACCTCGACCCGGAGGTCGGCAGCCTCCGCGGCCCGATCCCGTTCGGGTCCGTCCGCTCCCACTCCGGCCCCGGCGACGCGGGCCCGCTCCGTAGCTCGCGGTAGACGCGGAGCAGTTCGACCTGCTTGCCCAGCAGGTCCGCGATCTTACGGAGGCGGTGCAGGCAGTGCAAGCCACGCATTCGCGAGGTCCAGCGCCCACTCGACCGGCGCGGGGTTCCCCGGAGCCCGGGAATCCAGTCCAGGAGCGACCGATGTGGGCTACCCAACCTCCGGCCCTCGGGAGAGAAGGGCAGCCGGCAAAGAGCCCCTGCTCGGACCGCGGCTCAACCCAGGGAGAAGCTTCACACCTATTCCGCGAGAAGACCTTGGGGATTAAGGATCGCGAAGACTTCCTGGATCAAAGGCTCTTGGAGATGGGACGGCGCATAGAAGAACTTCGTCATACTCCTTCCTCCCGCGGTAACGATATTTGCACTGATCCTCCCTTCTCGCAGAAAATTATGCAGGAACAGGTACCACCGAACTTCAAGCTCCCGCATTTTGAAAGCTACGACGGGACCGCTGACCCGGTCGACCACTTGGAAACCTTCCGGACGACGATGCTGCTTCACGGCGCGTCGGACGCCATATTTTGCCGGGCTTTCCCTTCTACCCTCAAAGGAGCTGCCAGAAATTGGTACTCGACGCTCAAGCCGAGAACCATCTTATCGTTCGACCAGATGAGTCAACAGTTCGCAGCCCACTTCATCAGTAGTAGGCGACCACGCCGAGGTTCGGATTCTTTGATGGCCATCAGGCAGAAGGAGGGGGAACCCATCCGGGCCTACGTCACCCGGTTCAACGCTGCCGCGTTGGAGGTCCGAAACCTAGACCAATCAGTTGCCATGGCCGCCCTCAAAGGCGGCCTTCAGAAGAATGACTTGTTGTTCTCCCTGGAAAAAAGGGACCCCAGGGACTTCGCCGACCTGCTAGCTCGGGCCGAGAGATACGCCCGTGCGGAAGAAGCCTTCAAGCTGAGGGACGAAGAAACCTTAAGGGAGCGGCTGACAGGCGATAGGGAGCCGAATGAAGTTCGGCCGCGCTCACGGACTCCCTCCGGTAGCAGGCGGGCCCGAACCCCTCGAGCTTGCAGAGAAGCGCGAAGAAGCCCACCTCCCAAAGGATTTCGCGACTATGTCCTCCTCAACGCTCCCCGAGCACAGATCCTCACCGAAGTTAAGGACCAACTCCCCAGACCAGAAAGGTTACGGTCTCCCCCAAACAAACGTGACCGAAGCAAGTACTGCCTCTACCATCGCGACCACGGCCATGACACTGAGGAATGCATCCAGCTCCAAGATGAAATCGAGGAACTCATCAGAAAGGGGCGGCTGGGTAGATTCATTCGACGCCAGTCTAAAGATCGGTGCAGGGCGCTGCCGTAACGAGAAACAATAAAGTCGGCCGCCTCACAACGTCGTCAACATCACTCCAGGATCCAGCGTCGAAGCCAACAGAAGCACGCTTCAACGCAAGGAAGCTCGAATGAAATAGGAAAGGTCGTCCGCGTGGAGAAGCGCGGAGGACTAACGCTTCCCCGACCTTGGAACTCGGAAAACCTGAGAATGTACCACCAATAGTTTTCCCTCAATAAAATCATTTCTGGATGCGAAATCTATGCGATGACAGGAAAGAAGCAGTCAGCCGCGTTAGGAACAGGAGGAGAACCTCGTCCTAGCATGAGCAAAGTCGAAGGCCCCGTCCACAAAGGACGGGATGGGGGGAGAAGCGAGGACGACGGTCCTCATGTGCCCCCTACAGTCGGCTAGGAACAGGAGGAGAACCTCGTCCTAGCGTGAGCAAAGTCGAAGGCCCCGTCCACAAAGGACGGGATGGGGGGAGAAGCGAGGACGACGGTCCTCATGTGCCCCCACAGCCGGCTAGGAACAGGAGGAGAACCTCGTCCTAGCGTGAGCAAAGTCGAAGGCCCCGTCCACAAAGGACGGGATGGGGGGAGAAGCGAGGACGACGGTCCTCATGTGCCCCCACAGCCGGCTAGGAACAGGAGGAGAACCTCGTCCTAGCGTGAGCAAAGTCGAAGGCCCCCATCCACAAAGGACGGGATGGGGGGAGAAGCGAGGACGACGGTCCTCATGTGCCCCCACAGCCCGCCGGCTAGGAACAGGAGGAGAACCTCGTCCTAGCGTGAGCAAAGTCGAAGGCCCCATCCACAAAGGACGGGATGGGGGGAGAAGCGAGGACGACGGTCCTCATGTGCCCCCACAGCCGGCTAGGAACAGGAGGAGAACCTCGTCCTAGCGTGAGCAAAGTCGAAGATCCCGTTCACGAAGGACGGGATGGGGGGAGAAGCTCGGACGATGGTCCGGATGTGCCCCCACAGCCCGTTAGGAACAAGAGGAGAACCTCGTCCTAACGTGAGCAAGGTTCAAAGCCTAGCCACAGAGTCTACGGCAAGCTTCACTACAGAAGACGAGGTCTCCTTCGGACCTCAGCTTCAACTTCGGTGTCAGCATCAGCGGGAGACGGGATCTCCCCCAAGCGATCATAACCTTGACTGCAAAAGAGGAGGTCTCCCCCGAATCGACTTCGGTTGATGAAGGCGATGTCAACTCCGACCCTGACCACGGGGGGCGACATTGACTCCGGCCTCAACGTCGACTTCACCAATTTTGGCTGGAAACGAGTCCCACTTCAACTCCAAACATCGACTGGGGATGAAACCTCCCCCAAGCCTCAGCTTCAACTTCAGCGTCAATATTGGCTGGAGATGAGACCTCCCCCGAGCTTCAGCTGCAACCAATGCGGAGCCTGGAAGAAGACTTCGGCAGTCGCCTGTTTTGGTACTCCCTTCCTTCAATTCTTGAACTCGGGAGTGGGGGGGCTACTGTTGGGGATAAATCCCGCTCCTGCCGAAGCTCGGCCCAACGCTCAGCCCAATGTAACCAGTAGCCGCTGAAGAGCTTCAGTGCCAGGCGCCTGGCCGAGCCCCTAACACGGCCGAACTGCCTAGAGGCCGAATCAGCGAACCCTGGCCGAACTCCTTCGGACTCCCCACGGCCGAACTGCCTAGAGGCCGAACTCCCCTGCACCAAGGTCCGGGCCGAACTGCCTAGAGGCCGAATCAGCGAACCCTGGCCGAACTCCTTCGGACCGACCCCAGGCGAGCCCATGCAGCCGAACTCCTTCGGACTTCCCACGGCCGAACTCCTTCGGACCGACCCCAGGCGAGCCCATGCAGCCGAACTCCTTCGGACTTCCCACGGCCGAACTCCTTCGGACCGACCCCAGGCGAGCCCATGCAGCCGAACTCCTTCGGACTTCCCACGGCCGAACTCCTTCGGACCGACCCCAGGCGAGCCCATGCAGCCGAACTCCTTCGGACCCCACGGCCGAACTCCTTCGGACCGACTTCAGGCGAGCCCAAGTGGCCGAACCCCTTCGGACCGACCCTAGGCGACTGAACTCCTCAGCGAGCCCTGGCCGAACCAACTAGCAACCGAAGTCCTTCAACTGGCCAGCCGAGCCTCTTCGGGCCTCTCAGCGGTCGAACTCCTCGGCAACCGTCCCGCGGCCGAACTCTACAGATGGCCGACCCTTCAGCCAGACGAACTTCCCCAGCCTCCCCCTCGGCCGAACTCTGTTACAAGCCCGAACTCCATTGGACGAACTGTCGCCTGCAGCAAGACCGGACGGCGCCTTCCTCTCCGTACCGGACTCCATGCGGCCGACGACTCGCCAGTATGGCTCCCACGATCTACCGGACGACGCCTTCCTCTCCGTACCGGACTCCATGCGGCCCACGACTCGCCGGTATGGCTCCCACGATCTACCGGACGACGCCTTCCTCTCCGTACCAAACTCCATGCTGCCCGACGACTCTCTGCCAGACGGCACAGCCGTCACCATCAACTAAGCTCCGCTATAAAAGGACCCCTCCCGACATACTAAGGCTAAGCTCTCTGAACTCTCGACTCTCTAAGCTCTCCTCCACATCTCTAAGCTCCGGAACTCATTCCGAGCACTCCATTACTGTTGGTCGGAAACTAACTTGACCGTCGGAGGGTCCTGCCGGAGCCACCACCCCACCGGTTCCGGACGGAACTTCATTTTGCAGGTCCCCGGCGGCTTCCAGCGGCCTCGATAAGGGCGACCTCCGGCGGCGACGGATTTCTGCACCAACAGATTCCATCTTGGATTTCATGGCCTCAAGCCATTTCTCAGAGTCGGATCTCTGTATTGCATCCATATAGATGATTGGTTCCTTATCATTCTCATCGAGTTCGATAGGATCCCTGTTTTGGATCAGAAAATCATAGTATCTATCCAATTGATGCAGTACTCTACCAGATCTCCTTAAGGATGCTTCTACAATGGATTCTGGGTCTGATCTAATCAAATCCAGCTCAAGTTCAATAACTTATGTTCGTTCTTCCATCTGTCATACTTCATCAAGTTCGACCTTGGAGGCATTAGTTCCTTCACCAAGAAACTTCTTTTCTAAAAAGACTGCCTTAAGACTGACAAACATTTTTTACTCATCAGCAAGATAGAAGTAGTATCCTTTGATTTCTTTTGGGTAACCTATAAAATTATACTTATCAGACCTAGGTCCAAGCTTGTCTGTCATCAAATATTTGACGTAGGCCGGACACCCCTAAACTCTAAGGTGTGAAAGCATTGGCTTACATCCTATTCATATTTCATATGATATTTTATTAATAGATTTACTCAGAATTCTATTTAAAATGTAATAAGCTTACTCGAGCGCATATCCCCATAGAAAGATCGGCAAACCAGCAAATTCCATCATGGATCGAACCATATCCAACAGGGTCCAATTTCTCCTTTCAGACATACCATTATGTTGTGGTGTTCCAAAAGAGGTCCATTAGGAGAGAATCCCGTTCTTCCCGAATTATGTTAGAAACTTATTGAAAAGGTACTCACTCCCTCGATCAGATCGAAGAATTTTAATACTCTTTCTAGTTTGCTTTTCTACCTTATTTCAAAATAGTTTGAACATTTCAAATGACTTCGACTTATGCTTCATTAAATAGACATATCCATATCTCGATAGGTCATCTATGAAGGTTATGAAGTAAAAATATCCACCTCTGACACTTGAGCTCATGGGTCCACATACATCCGAATATACTAAACTCAAGAGTTTAGTGGCTCGTTCATCTTTTTCAGTAAAAGATGACTTGGTCATCTTACCAAGAAAATAGGACTCACAGGTCGAAAGTGACTCACAATCACTAATCTCAAGAATTTTTTCTTGAGCTAACCTGTTAATTCTATTCTTATTAATATGATCTAGCCTATAGTGTCAAAGGTAGACATCAGACACATCACTAATTCTAAGGCATTTACTGGAGGATTGAACCACGTTAACAGGCATAGAAAGTAAATAAATTTAGTTATTCAATTATCCAATCAAAATTATAATACCATTCAAAATGATATTACAAAATTTTTCTTTTATCGATATTTCAAAATCATTCATGATCAAAAGGCCTACAAAAATGACATTCAATAAGAAAGTTGGATAATAATGATATTCATTAAGAATAACTTTATTTGAATTGATTACAAGGTTCATGATTTCTAAAGCTAAAATTAGAACTTGACTTCCATCTCCGACATTCAGGAACCTCTCATTTTAATCAAATCTCCTACTGGCCTACAAGCCCTGCATAGAATTACAAATATGATAAGGGCTTTCAGTATCTAATACCCAGGCAGTAGAATCAAATAAAAAAAATTGCAAGGTGTTATCATATAATTACCTTATCCAGCAACCACTTGCTTCTTCCTCGACCTGTTCGGATTTAGAAAGGCAATGTATAGAGGACAGTTCCTCTTCCAGTGCCCTTGCTTCTTGCAGAAGAAGCACTCTATCTGGCTCTGATCAGACTTGTACTTCTTAGTCTGACCCTGTGCAGTCGTCTCAGCATACAGCCACACCTTCTTATTTTTCTTCTTTTTATTCTTCTTTTCTTTCTTAAAGGGTCGACGACCAGAAGAAGACCCTCCCACTATATTCACCATCTCCTTGTGGAGTTGGTGATCCTTCTCAAAGTTCTGCAGTAATTCCAACAAGTCGTGATAGTTTACTATAGGTTTTGTCATTCTAAAATGAGTTAGAAAGGAGAGGAAGGACTTGGACAAAGAATCAAGGATCGCATCCTTACCGAGCTACTCGTGCAGGAGAAAGCCCAACTTGCTAAGGTGCTCAATTATCTCGATCATATACGATACATGATCGATGACTGAGGCTCCATTCCTTATCCGAGCATTGAAAATGGCACAACTTATTTTGTACCTTTCAACATCGTCCGACATGCTAAAAGAGTCGTTCAATATTTGAAACATCTTCTATGGCTGGGCATTTTCAAACCAATGGCTGAACTCATCATTCATTGCTGCCAGCATTATATATCAAATGGTGGTGCGGTCATTAAGCCACTTCAGATAAGTATCTCAGATCGCTTTCCTAGCATTCGGGGATGGCTCCTCAGGTGCTCGATCCATTACCACATAAAGGATCCGCTCATGCTCCAGGATGATTTTCAACTTACGATACCAGCTATCGTAGTTGGGTCTCATTAATTTGTCATGATCTAACAATGATCGGAGCGATAGATTAGTGGCCATGTCTGCACAAAAAGAAAAACCAAATCTAATTAGTATATGAATTATTAATCTTAAAGACTTGGACTTCAGTCTAAAGGTTCTTTCACTATTTTATACGAATTAGTAGCCTCTACCTCCAATTCAAGAAATTACTCTAATTTCTTAATGAGTACTAGAATCCACATAGACTACACATGAGCCCAACTTTGGTTGGTCAATCCATGTGCACCTATGGGTAGATTCAAAATCAATTATTTTTCTAAACAACTTCTAGTAACATTGATTTTGCCCCATAGATCTAATCAGTAGGCTTTGGCCTCCACTGAAAAAAGGTTCGATTAGGTTCAATTATTAACATGACCACATTTGATCTTATCTAATCAATAAATGATCAGGTTCGACTTTGGTCGGCCAACCTAACCACCATCAGAAAGACTTAACCAAATTATCATTTTATGAATGATAATTTTATTAGTTAATAATCATCAGGCCTTTGGGCCTCTAACGATCATTATACTAATGAACCCATTATCACTCAACTTAATAGGAGGCTATGATTTAGTTATCTATATAACTATTTTATTTTTAAGGATCTAATATTTTTAGAGGATTTAGTTAACCAATTTAAGAAAATTCAGCGAGCCAATTTCGATCCTCTCACTGACTTCACCAAGTCAGAAAAGAATCTAATCTAAGCTGGCATTAGGAGCACCTAAATCAGTAATTTACCTAATAGACATGGGTGATTTTGAATCATCAAGTAATCTAATCAAAATCTAACTCATTAGGATGGCCAGATAAGTAAGATCAGTGGAAGAAATATGTCATTAACTCATCAAAGATCGAATCAGTGCGAGTAGCTCTCAATTAAAAATCATTGGTTAAACTGCCAAACTTATCTTAGATACCATTCGGTTCGTTAGTTTTAATTTGACCAACCTAGTAATTTTGGATTCGACCGCGTAGCCTTAAATCAAGTCCATTTGATCCTTGTTAAAGGCATAGACTTGACCAACTACAACTATTGTAATTGAGTCTATAAAGTTCTTGACCTAATCTAAATTAATATTTAATTAGATTTGATCAATTACTCTAAATTAGTCCATCTTTTAACTAACCTTAGGTCTAATCCAATTTATGGACCTAATTCAGCTAACCCAATAATCCACAAGTTTATGATTAATGACTTAGAGTCTTAATTCATAATTCTAGATACTAAATCATTATACTTAATTTTTAATTAAGTTTATGGGCTGAGGGTTAGGATTTAGCATTTCAAAAATATTTTTAATTTTGAAAGATTCTTTATAACTTAGCATTGTTCATCAATTAAGTCGACTCATTTCAAAATTAAATTATCTCAAGTCTTAATTCATAATTCTAGACACTAAATCATTATACTTAATTTTTAATTAAGTTTATGGGCTAAGGGTTAGGATTCGATATTTTAAAAATATTTTTAATTTTGAAAGATTCTTTACAACTTAGCATTGTTCACCAATTGAGTTGACTCATTTCAAAATTAAATTATCTTAATTCATAAACAATACTAGTTGTAGGATTTAATATGAAACTATGTACACTACATAATCATAAAATCATGAATCAAACTTTATCTAATTATGCATTCATAATCATAAATTAGATTAAAGCCTAATATAATTAAATCATAAAAATATTAGATCAAATCTAGTAATTTTATAATTAACAATATAAATCAGTAACGTACTAGGATAATCTTTTCACTGTAGGGGATAAATCCTACAGCAGGACAATCTATAGTCCGTGTGATCTAAATTTTAATTTTTTAAATCTAATTACTCTAATTATTAGATCAATATTTAGATTAAATCTAAATTATTAATCTAAATATATAAGCATATCATGTTTAAAGAATATTGCTCTGATACCAATTGAAGAAAATAGTGCAGGATTTGCCATGCTACTTTCAAAAAATATTTTAAAAATAGTAATGATACAGTAAAAAATAATTAATCTAATTAATTATCTACTAATTATATCAGATTATTTAATCCTACATATTAGGATCTAAACATAATATGCATGCATACATCAATAGATATGAAAATAAAACTATGTAATAAACTATTTACTACATCTACGTGTTCAGAATATAATACTTTTTTTATGAATAGTCGATCACCATAATCTGAGTTCATCGGATAATGCTCTGGTATTACATCATAGCCACACACGTGTCCGGCCTTTATGGTTGATCCACATGAAGTTCCTAGTCCCGATCTGCCCCACTAGAGTACTAGCTCCTCGTCGGAGCCTTTGATGGCTGATCACGATCGATCTAATCGATCGTATATTTTCTTATATTTTAGATATTCTAAAAAATTAGAACATAAATATTAGAGGATGATGAAGATGTGTTTCAAATTTGGTGGCGATCTGATGCTCACGGCACTCGATCTCTCCACTCGAACCTAGATTTCCAAATCTAGGATTTCACTCGGCCCAAAAATTCTAACACACTAAAAATTCTATCATGCCCTCCATGTGTGGAGTTTTCTTATGAAATAAGTTTTTATGGAAAGATAACTTTTAGATCTATAATTTTTATTTAGATTATATCTAAAAATAAAATATCCTTAGAGATGAAAATCATAAGAGAAGATAGGGATGAAGGAAAAAAAAAGTACTGTAGGATCCTATTCACCTTCACTCCAAGATTTTTTTTTATCCATAAATGATGTCCAAATACTCTAAAATTTTTACCACATAATGATAACTCCTTCTCCTACATGCATAAAAATTCTCATAATTTATTTACTTGAATACCATAGAAAAATCATATAAAAAATAATAAGAGTCGAGTGGTTAAAAGTCGAGTGGTTGAGAGGTTTTAACCACTCACTTGATTGCAAAAATCAAATGAGCCTCTTATCCTTATCCAACGCCCCTTCCCTTGTGTTTAATACGCAGAAGAACTCTCCTTCTATGTACATATTTTTATTTCTCAAAAAATATTCGATAAACAAAAGGGAGGGCATGGAAAGCAGAGTGGAAAAGTTAAAAATGGTGGGCGCATGAGAAAATTTGAATTCAAACTTTATTTGACTTGATCCTAATTGGTTTCAACCAAATCAATTAATCTAGATCCAATTAAATCAGGTTAAACCCAACCAAATTAGGTTTAGCCTAATCTAATAAAATTTTAATTAAATTAAAAATTAATTAGATCTACGTCCTGATTAAATCATGGTCAAAACTCCCATAACGATTATGTCATCTCATGACCAAATAGAGTCAAATCTAATCGAATCAAATTCAATCGAACTTGATCGAATCCTCATCGTTCAATTAAATTGAGCTAATCAGCAATCAAATTATTAATTAATCCTCCAAAAATATCTGAGTCCAAATCGAATGGGTTATTGAGCAATAGAGTCCTATCAACATGAAACTCTTGAAGAGTCCTAAATCAGTGGGACTCTTGAACCCAGTATTCTAAACGAATCGAACTCACGATCATAGAGTCCCAGACTAGTGGAACTCTTGATCAGAGAGTCTCAGACGAGTAGGACTCGGAGTCCTAGTCCAGTAGGACTCTTGATCACAGAGTCCCAGTCCAGTGGGACTCTTGACCATAATGTCCTAGATTATCAGGACTCATAATCAGAGAGTTCCAGATAAGTAGGACTCAGAGTCCCAGTCCAGTAGGACTCTTGGTCACAGAGTCCCAGTTCAGTAAAACTTTTGACCATAAAGTTCCAAACCAATGGGACTCTTGATCGAAGAGTCCCAAACAAGTAGGATTCAGAGTTTCAGTCCAGAAGGACTCTTAGTTATAGAGTTCCAGTTCAGTGGGACTCTTGACCATAGAGTCTCGGACCAATGGGACTCTTGATCAGCCATCAGATCAGGTAGGAACTCCTAATGTGTGTGACCCCATAGGTCCGAACTTAAGCCGGTAGCACAAAAATTAATTTCTATACTAATTGAAGTGACCATCTAGCAATGGTACTCGACGTCCGGATAGGTCGAATAATCACAATCGCAACATTCAAAACCTATGCGAATATGGTTACCGTATAATTCATCCCTATGACCTCTGTGTAATAGATGACTCAGGGTTAGATTGTCAATCTTAGAAAATACATCCATGTCGTGTCTTAAAGCAATTAGTCTCGCGACTCCTCACTAAGACTACCTTGGCCAAGATTTTGCTAAATTGAAACATAATTGAACACAGCTTCTAAAATCAGGAGTGGTCAATCCCATCTTGATACACGCACCGACTCCATAAGTACTTGACTGTACCTAGAAACCTTCTATCACTGAATTAGAAATTCAGATAGTCTGACACCAAAATAAGTGAGTTGCTTGAAAGTCACCGTGGTGATCTCAGATCGAAGGAACATTTATACCCATATTCCATCGAAGCTAATCTTGATAGGAGAAAAGCCCTAGAGTTGGTCACATTCAGTGCAGATGTACCCATACATCTCACTTGCATGCCATATCAGTGTCTTAACACTCCTTGGTTATGAGGACAACCAACCTATATGGCACACAACGATCTATACTTGATAAACATTATCGTCCTAAGTAACAATGTATCATTTGGTCGTGAACTATTTAAGGACTAAATGACAAATTCTCCTTTGTCGAATCTAGATAGTCCTAAGGACTTCATTACTACATAGAAATTTATTAGAAGACAACAGAATTTATGATGAAAAATGGTAAAATAATTTTTATTAATTTATAATTTATATATAATTATAAATATATGATCCAACTGTCAATAGATCGATGATTGGCTTTGGGACACATTTTCAACAAGATGGAGGAGGGGTGGGGCAAGGGAGGGGAGGAGAGAAGGAAATTTTTTTTTTTTCTTTTTGGTATAGAAAGCAGAGAGGTTGAGGGTGATGGGTACCTAGAGCAGATGGGGCAGGAGGGGGTTGGGGGTAGGGGTGGAGGTGGCGACGGGGATCGGGAGGGTGCGGGGGCGGAGGGAAGGTAGTTTTTTTTTGGCATACGGAGGAGGAGGGGGCACGGTTGCCGATGGTGATCGACGATGGGGAGCTGACCGGGGTGTGGGGGTGGCAATGGCGATGGGTACCTGGAGGATGGAGCAGGGGCAGAGGGGAGGGAGGCACGGGGGCTGCTGGTGACGGAGGCTAGGAGAAGGGATGAAGTTTTTTTTGATATATATATATATTAAATTTATTTATTTATTTTAAATTTCATGCTTAAAAATAAGAAAAAAAAATAAAATATTTAATTAAGTTTTTAAAATAATAATAAAATATTATTTTTAAAAAATGAATAATATGTGAGTGGGTTGATCTTAAGCTTTTTTTAATAAAATAATATTTTTTTTATCAAAAATATTATTTTTAATAATAATAATAATTTAAATAATAAAATATTATTATTTTATTAGTAATAAAATATTATTATTATTAATTAATAGTAAAATATTATTATTTGATTAATAATAAAATATTATTTTATTATAGAGAAAAGGGAAGGAAAAAAAATAAAATATTTTAATTTTTAAAATATTAATAAAATATTATTATTTAACTAGCAATATTATAAGATTATAACTTCACTTACTAAGAAATCTAAATTTTTTAAATATTTTTTAAAAATTATATTTTTATTAATAATTTTAAATATTATTTATATAATAATATATTATTTTTAAAAATATATTTTAAAAATTAATAATAAAATATTATTTTAAATATTAATTTTTTTTAAAAAATAATTTTTTAAAAATATTATTAAATATATAAAAAATAAAATATTTATTTTTTTTAAATATTAATAAAATATTATTATTTAATTAGTAGTATTATAAGATTATAACTTCACTTACCAAGAAATTTAGATTTTTTAAATATTTTTAAAATAATATTTTATTAATAATTTTAAAATATTATTTATATAATAATATATTATTTTAAAAAAAATATTTTAAAAAATTAATAATAAAAATATTTTATTAATTATATAAATATTTTTTAAAATTAATAATAAAATATTTTTTAATAGTAAAAATATTTTAAATTAATATTTTTAAAATATTTTTAATATTAATTATAATAAATATTAATAATTTTTTATTATGATCGGGATCAATATTTGTCGAGAGAGAAGGAAAGCGGTGGTGGGACGGTACTGACAAGCATAGAGAATGTATGGGAAAAGAGGGAATAGGGCTGTGATCGAGATTGATATTTGCCAAGAGAAAATGAAAAACGTAATGGAGCGGTATTGATGGATGTGAAGAAAGAATGAGAGGAAGAATAAGAAAAATATTAAAATATTATTTTATTAAATAATAAATAAATATAATATATAATAAATAAATATAATATAATATAATATAAAAAAGTAAAAAATATTTATTATAACTATTTATTATTAAAAATTTTTAATAATTATAATCGTAATAATTTGTTGCGGGTCTTCCATTAGTTTTATAAAAAAAGGAAAAAAAAATAAAAGGAGTCGTGTCGCATAAACCAGGAAAGATAACATTTTTGCAGCACCATCGAAAACAGCAAACAGCAAGGCTCAACTTCGCGTGCCGCAAAGCGCAGCTGCCATGAATCGAAGCCACAACTCTCAGTGACGTCGGCTCCACGTGGTACCGTTCTCGTGAACGCCGAGGTCCAACGCCAACCCCAAGACTCTTATCCCAAGCCAGTATCCCGCCGGAACACGTTATATCTCCCAACCCTCGCGTATTCTCCAAGCCATCCCATCCCAACCATCCAACCGCAGTCCGCCACGTGATGGTAACCGCCGCCGCCGCGCTATGTCTCGCCACTAGTCTTTTTTTTTTTTTTTTTTTCTGAAGGGAAAAAACAACCCTCTTCGCTCGACCCCTTCCCGTCTATAAATAATTTGCCCCCCTCGCCCATCCTTCTTCGATCTTCTCTCTCTCTGAGCTAGGGTTTTTTGGAATTTTTCAAATTTTCCCCTCCAAAACCTCTAACGGACGACCAAACCCTAGATTTTCCTCCTATTTCTCGATCTCTCTGTCACGAACCCTAGAATTTCCCCCTCCTCTTCCGGGGCTCAATCGGGCTCCAAGACTTCCGTCCTCTTCGATTTCCAGCTGCCGAGATCCATGGCGGAACCGATTTGTCTCCGTGCTAACCAACGGTGAGTCTTCGAGCAGTTCCGAGCTCGCCCAGCCTCTCCTCTCTCGATCCCGTTTCAAATGCTGCTGAAATCTAGGGTTTTCCAAACGTATATCTTTCTCCACGCGTGTTTCAGATTGGATGTGCTTTTGAGTTCTGAGATCTCTGTTGAAGCTAGTGAAGCTCTGGATTCGGGACCGATGATAGATTAGTTGAATATGAGCGATGGAGGCAGGGAGAGTGGAAGGTACAACCAGACCAGCTCGAAGAAGAGTAAGGTATCCGGAGGTGATGAGTTTGGCCGTGCCATTGCCAAGATCGCCGTGACTCAGATTTGTGGGTCGACTGGGTTCCATAGCTCCCATCCCTCTGCACTCGATGCTCTCGCAGATGTGGCGATCCGGTACATATCTGATTTAGGCAAAGCTGCAAACTTTTATGCTAATTTGTCTGGGAGGACGAGTAGCAATGTGTTTGATGTCATTCAGGGGCTGGAGGATTTGGGTTTGTCGCAAGGATTTTCTGGTGCATCCGACATACACCGTTGCCTGGCAAGTTCAGGTGTTGTTCGAGAGATCTGCCAGTTTGTGAGCACGGCTGAGGAGGTACCATTTGCTTGGCCTGTTCCCAGATTCCCAATTGCTCGGACCCCCAAGCAGACTTCTAGCTTTGCTCAGATTGGGGAGGCTCCTGCAGGGAACCACATACCCAATTGGCTGCCGCCATTCCCTGATCCACATACTTATATCCACACGCCAGTTTGGAATGAGAGGGCTACGGACCCCCGGGCAGATAAAATTGAACAAGCAAGGCAGCGACGGAAGGCTGAGAGATCTTTGCTAAGCTTACAGCAGCGGCTTGCTTGCAATGCTACAGCTGAGTTTATGCCTGCCATTGATGGTGATGCCAGGAAGGGAAAGGAGATTGTTACTAACAACCCTTTCCTTGCCCCACCTTTGCCACATGGGGAAAAAGAAGTGTCTGAAATTGTTATGCCAAAGGAGGATGCTGATGAGAAGAAGTTGTCAGTGCTCGAGACTTTTGCACCTGCCATCGAGGCAGCAAAGAGTAGATCTTTCCCTTCATTGATTAGTGAGGAAAGGGTTCTTCCCAGTGAAAGGCCCATGGTGCATTTCAAGTTTGGAATTCACAAGAAATCCATTGTGGCACCATTGTCTTCGAAAGCTCGGAATGCTAAAATGGATTCCTGGTTCCTCAGGGATGATGAGAAGGATGACAAGAAGCGGAGAGCAGAGATGATACTTAAAGAAGCTATGGAAAACCCGCAGGAACTTGCACAATTGTAAAGCTACGTTGTAGATGTGGAGTTCTGTCACTGTTGACATGGTGTATCAAGATGGGTGGAAATGCTATCTCAGGTTTCTGATGGTTCAATCCATACGAGAAACTTGAGGTATGTGAAACCGTTCCATGTGGCGAGAACCTTTGTCGACAATTATTTTTATAAAGATTTTTCTCTTCCTGAAAAGTGTAGAGTAACCGTTTCTTAACATGCTGAGATGACTGATAGACATAATCGCTCCAGCACTTCTTTTTAAATTATTTTTTATAATCTCAGTTTCAACACCAAATTGTAGGGGGCAAGAATGAGTCATCTGTGTCCCCATTAAGTAAAGCATGATAATAAGTGAACACTAATCATGCAATATGGTATTATTCGGAATCAAAACTATGAGTCTGAGATAGGGGGAATCCTTTTGTTTTAGATTAAAACAAAGTTTATGGCTTTGCAGATTCTCTTACTCGTGATATTATATTTACATGGTTCCTCATGCTTTTGCTAGTTTAAATGGAAGCTATAACTTCTTATCTGCTTGACATTATGGCAATTCCTTGCTTGTAATGCTTTCTCATAATTACATTCAAAGCTGATCCAGCTCATTTTTTCTCCCAAATATACTCCCTCTATATTTCTCTCCTTCCTATCCTTTTTTCCTGGTTTATTGAAGTTATACACCATCTAGTTGAACCATCTTGGGTATGGATGTTCTTATTATAATCTACAGTACAGCCAAACAACACAACTACAATTGTGTATATGTTATGACTAACATAATGATTATATAATGGTCATTATTGAATCTTTGTTTACAAGATAAAATTTTATATTTGGTTTTAATATTTTTATTAGTATACCCAGCTTTTAATGCAAGAAAATTATATACTATAAACAGTGGTTTTTGTTGAATATAATTATTATTGTTCTTATGATCTGTATTGTCCAGGCCACTATAATATCTATTTTTTCAACAAAATTCATCTAAAGATTGAAATGTGCAAATAGAAGTTGTTACTTCCATCAAAGAGTGCCAGCAACTCTAGGGGCCTATTATGCTAGGATAATGGCCACTGGCTGCGTCTACTCTGTATAGATAGAAACACGCAATTATTCATTGACTGATACCTCCTTCCCTTTGTATCACAAACATTAAACTGCTCCAACATCTTTTTTTGATAGTCAGTCAATTTAAACCTCTCTTTTCTTAAAACTATTAGCAGTTGATGTGCTATATATTGGATTGCTTCTAGCTTCATTATGGACTGATGAATTTTTCTTTGGTCAGTTTATGTTCTTTTATTATCAAAAATCTTATGCAATAGATCTTCTTGCAACCAAGTCAAAATGCTCCAGCATGCTCTTGTCATTGAGCACTTTTTCTCCTTCATTCTTACCATAAAAGAGGCTTGAGTTAAAGTTGTCTCCCATAAACCACCCACTTTCGTCTTCCCGTTCTCTAGTGCCATTTTTTTTATTTTCATTTTTAATTAATTCTTGACAATTTATATAAACTCATAGTAAGGAATTACTTATTTCTTATTTGATTGCTAGTGGAAGGGGGGAAGAAACTATCCAACTGAGAAAATGAAAAGGAGAAGAAAAAATGGTGGACCATTAATAATTCTTTTTAGCATATTTGTGCATTTATATGCCTTAAAATTCTTTCATTTCTGTATTTATCCTTTGAAAACTAAATGTTGCATGTATGGCTTTCCCATCATTTTTCTTCCATTTTCACCATTGAAACATTTTATTTGGCTGCATTAAAATAACTAAACTTGTCCATGGCCTGTTATGCACTTAATTGCATATATTTTTGTGAAAATTTAAGCTGATTGTCAAAAGCTTTTGTGCTAGTAATTTATATTTACTTTTCTATTTTGATGAATAGAAGTAATTCAGCTCTTTTTGAAGAGTATGTGTGAAGAAATCCTTCAAAGGATAAAATGGGAAGATGATAATATTACTCCTCATTTGGAGGATGCCATCTAATAGCATTCCTGTGTGCAATTTTCAATTATTAGTGGCATATATGCAAGTTTTAGATTTTTGGAGGGGCTTATATGTAATATTAACAATTCTAGAGGGGCACCTATGTAAGTTTCAGAATTCTGGAGGGGCATATATGCAAGTTTTAGATTCATGGAATGATATGTTGAATGCACTTAAAAAAAGGTAAATAAGCAAATAATTATTTCTTGAGAAGTATATGTGGAAGATTATCTTTTCTATATCATTTTTGGGGTAAAGGAGAGAGGTCATTGGAGAAAGGTTTAGTGTTTGTAGCTATGACTGTAATGGTGACAATAGTGGCAACGATAGTGGAAGTGGTAGAAGAGTTGGTGATATTTAGTGGTGGTGGCGATGATTATACATAATAGTAACAACATGGTGTTCTCTGCAGCATGGTGGAAAAGATGGCAATGCTATGGGTGATTGTGGTGGTATCTATGGTAGTATTAATGGTGGTCCTAACTCTGGCAATGGTGGTTGTAGTAAAGTGGCATTGGCAATGGTCATAATATGATGGTGGTGGGGATTGGTGCAATAGCAGCACCAATGTTTACAACAATGTTCACCGAAGTTTTCATTCCGGTTTCTTTCAAAATCACACTCTTCTTGAGAAGACTTTTTTTTTCATTGGAGAAAAAAGGTCTATTCTTGTTTCTTCTTCCCTTCAATCCATCTTTTCTCTATAGCAAAAACATGCAGCAGATGATTCTCTTTCATTCATTTATTTATTTATCTTTTTGTCTTTGGTTGAGCTAAACACCATGATGTACGTGGTTAAGATGAAATCATTCAATCTTTTTTATTTTATAGGAAAACAATTATAGTAGTCATTATGAATTGTTATTCAATGTCCTTAATGTACGGTGAATTTTTGCACATGTATGAGTTATAGCAGAATGTTGTAGTTTTATTAGAAAAGAGTCTAGGGTATAGCTTTTCTTTCCTTGAAGTTGTATGTACCAATTCTTGATTGTTGATTTGGAATATCATAGATAATTATTGAAGTGTTGTAGGAATTTCAAGTAGTTCAGAACCTAAGGAGACAAAATTCTTTAAGAACTTTCCGAGATTTTAAAGAGATTTTCTTTGTTGGAACTATTTTTTTACCAACTATCATAATTTTCTGTGGTAGATTGAGTCTATAACAAATTCATGGATTCTAGGGTATCATGATGAGGCATAGGATGTAGGCATGCATTGGCATGGAGCTTTGCTGGTGCCCTGTTGGGCACTTACATGATATGTCCTGATTTGTTCCAGCCAACATAGATAACATTGCAATCCTTGATATGATATGGACAGCCTAGTGTCTATGTATTTCTAGTTGACAAGCAATTGCTCTTGCTTGTGATAGGTGTGACTTGGGTTCTGCTGGCTGATAGCTTCATAAGCTTATATTACTTGAGATAGGGATTTGGCTTGACATAGTTGCTTGGGTTGGGCTCAATCAAACGGGCCGAACTTGGCCTAGCTATGGAACCCATTGGGCCATGAGTATATTTATGTATGATAAAATACTTATATACAAATAATAAAATCGTATGTCTATTTGGCATCTGTTGACTTGCTAATGCAGCCCCTTTGCTAATTGTCTTGAGGGAGACACATAAAAGTGGTGATTCAAAGAATTGTATTTAAAGTCAAAGTTAAAATTTCACCATTCTTTCCCAAGTTCCCATGCCTTAACCTTCCCGCATTCCATGTTCTCTTGCTCCCATTTGTGTTTCTCTTGTGTCCTCTCTCTCTCTCTCTCTCTCTCTCTCTCTCTCGTGCTCACTGTCACTCGTGCTCTCTCAATCTCCCCCCTCTCTCCCCCCCTAGCTTCATTCTCTCCGATCTTGTTGGTTCCAATCCCATGTGCTAACTTATTTCTTTACATCCACCCTCTCCCATTCTCCATCTCCTTTCCATCTGCTCTTACATGCTAAACCTTCTTTCTCTTGTGAGCCATGGATGCTGTTTTTTCAACTACATATGCGAGGAAGCAGGCTGCCTATGACTAGTGGATTTTGTATTGTGTGGTGATAAATGAAATGGGGCTTCCTTCTCATCTCTTTGGAATGTATTGCATGACTGTGATGGATAGTCTGAAATTAATCTGGGTTGTAGGTCCTTCAATTTTTGCAGGCTTGTGCCCAAAGCTTGAGGGCCAGGCTCCATTGTCTGGTTTCCACTTTGTCTACTGGCATGCCAGTTTATGGCAGTAGCCAATATCCTATCAGTAACGTCTGCGACTCATTCATAACCAGGAAAGAAGCTACTTTTTCTTAAGTAGATGAAAACTTTTACAGAATTCTATCCTTCTTTATCTCCATTATGATCGTTAGGTGCTGGCATTGTCAATTTAAAATTGACCATAATTTGGAGCAAACAAGACCCTTTGGCACCTCTACTCATAACAGTAGATCATATTTTAACAATCTTACTCATGTCAGTAATTATGCAAGGAACTAGTAAATTAATGACAATTTTCAGATCCTTCATCTACAACATGACTGATAGCTTTGCCAATTAAATTTGAACAATCTATTTAGGAGACCAATCACATTAAGCTAAAATTTGCTTCTGTTTTTAAATATTTTGAATCCTTTTTTTTTTTTGCTCTGTTGGGCTTATCTCATTCTCTAATATTTGATATTTCTATTCAATTTCCTTACAGACAACAAATCACTAGAGCCGTCAATTGTTCAACAACTTTTAATTTAATCTCTCGTGCTCTCTATGTGCTTAAATAAGTTAACATAATTTGTGCATCATGCCCATAATGTTTGGTGCAAAAAAAACATGCATTTTGTAACATGCTATTTATGCCAAAGATTCAAATGCATTGGGATGGATGGATACTCTATATACACAAGTATGCAACCTATGGTTTTCTAATCTAGGCTATTTTATATTTTATTAATGGAAAGTAACTATCTTTCAAACTACAAAGCATGAGGAAATTTTCCTCCCTAATTTACTTAACTATGTATTTTTCTTTTATTGGCAAATAAACTGAAAAATGTTTGCTAGCATTTATATCTCCATCTCTTATGGGGAATAATACTTGGTGGGAGCACTAAACTTTGGGGTTGCTTAGTTGGGGGGAGTAGGGGTCCGGAATCGGAATGGGAATGGAAAACTTCCATTCCAACTGCTTGGTTGGGGGAGTCCCATTCCGATTTCGATTCCACGGTGGAATGGGAATGGCCCAATCTACCTAAAACTCAATCCCCACTCTTTCCTATGGATTTAAATTTCTATTCCGATTCCGGTCACGAACCAAACATTTAGGAGGATTAGGCTATTCTGATTTCGATTCCAATCCATTCCGATTCCGATCGCGAACCAAGCACCCCATGTTGCTGAGAATTGAGAGTGGCTCAAGAATGAGCAAGAGCATATATTTAACACCCTGATCTAGCAAGGCGTTGCTTGTAAGCTCCGTAGCACATGAAATTTGGTTGATAGTATGTTATGAACACAAAAATGGACATGATGTAATTTATGTGCCAACTGTTACATGAAAAGTAACCTTGAAGTTGATGTGTCTTAGCTTGAATCTTGTGCTCCATCTAATGAGGTCAGCTTAATAGATCAGCTGTGATTCATCAAGTATGAGTACATATCATGATTGACCCTTAACTTGATGCTAGTCCTCCAAATCAGTAGCAATTCCTTTGCCAAGGCATTTCTAGATGAGAGAAGAGATTGCTGTAAGACCTAAAGGACATGTTTGAGTGTAGGGTAAAGTACCTCATTGGTAAGGCAGTCAAGGGCCAATCCTCAGGTGTTCCCATAGACTTGGAAAGATTTCATGCAATTAGGAAAGAATCTGAAGTGCTTTGAGGCATACATTGTAAAATGATAGTTCGATGTGTTGTCCCATATAAGATGATTGATTAAGATGTTTTACTCATAATTAATCTGAAAAGTAATAAATCATCAATAGTGAAGACTTCGTAAATGCTATCTAGATTATGTAGATGAACTTACTAACCTTTAGACTTGATAATATCAAATACAATCCTAATTGACTTTTGAATGTTTTACACACTGAAATCAAAAAATATAAAATATTATTTTGCAGAAGGTTACGTACATTTATGGTCTTGGAAATGAATAACAACACATTAACATAAACAAAGCTCGAAATCAAGGTTTGGTGTACTAGTTGCTACCAAGGCGTATTGACCGTACCATATCGATCGGTATGCATTAGTGCATACGGGTCATATTGTACCATACTAGTACTGAATTAGTACATGGTGTAGGAGGGCATACTAACACTCAGTACGCCAAACCGGCTACCATACTAGGAGTACCGACATTGTAATATGACGGTACTAATATGGGGTCCAATACCAAGATGGCGAATCTTGCTTGAAATGTTTTTTTCAATCATACCATAATCATTAATATCAAGTTTTGTCAACCAATTGGCTTTATATGAATCCTTGGGTGTTTATTAATTTTTTCCAAAAAGCTACCTCTGGTGGTGCTGCAATCTTTTCACACTCCTTCCCTCAAACTTCTATGCATTTTGATTTCTTCCATTTCAATATTATGCACATATATACAAACTTCTCACTATTGAGGCCTTCTTGTAATTTTCTGGCTCGTCCACACAATTGCAATCATTTCTCCATTATTTTGTTTTCTATTGATACAACAGTGATGTTTGTTTGGTATACTCATTGTCCGAGTCTTGTCACACATCCATATCAAATTCTCGTTTCTGTACAGGCAATAAGTTAGCTTGGGTCGTTGTTATTGCTCAACTTTCTAAACCATACAATCTTGCAAGTCTTATCGTTATTTTATAATTTTTTTTTCCAGTATCTGGAGTGTTCTCCAGTAACAAAACACCTCAGAAAAGTTTCTTCATTCACCTAGCTCTATTTTTGCTAGTGATGTGTTAATGTATCCCATCTACATGGTAAACTGAAAGAGATGGATTACATTGCATCTTAATGTTATTAATCTTGATTGGGGCCTTATTTTTCCTTGCCATGTTAACTAAAATGGCAATCCATAAGTTCTGCTTTTACTCTATTGACTAGAGGCTTGCGTGTGCTTTGGTCAAGGCTTTGAATCATTGATGGGCCCTATAGGGAAAAAATAGCTTCTGCCGAAGTTCGGGCAGGTTAGCTCTTGCCGATCTCCAGAAGATATCATCCAAGTTCAGGATACGATCCAGTTCGAAATGCAATTAAATTGGTTTCCAAGCTTGGTTTAGCACCAAAGGATCTGCTCCAAATTCAAAGAACCCCGATCTTCAATTTAGGCTTGATAACAACGTTTTCATAGTGGTAGATCTTGTTGAGACTCGACCTTGAACTTCAGCAAGATGAACTTTAGCTAGTAGGGAGACTTGGTATTTGTTTGATTATGATCTTCAGTTCAGGATAAACGACAACCACTCTGCAATACTAGATTTCAACAAGATCCGACCTTGAGTACGACTGAACTCCCTACCAATCTCTCTTAAATCAGTTAGAGTAACCTCGTCGTAGTTTCAACTAAGAAGCCCAATGTCCGACCTTAGTGCCCCAAGTATAAATCCTGTTCAAGTAGCTGACCTCCAGGCTCATAATACGACTTCAGCCCAAAACATCAATCTCCATCAAGAGCAGATCTTGAAGATGACCGAACTTCTAGCTGACTTTCTCGAGAACAATTGAAGCAATCCTACTACAGTCCAAATCAGAAATCCGATCATCGAGCTCATCATTCCAGGTCCAAAGAACAATCTTCAAGCTGAGTCCGTCCGATCCTGGACTCTATGATATAATCTCGGTCCAAATGACCTGCTATCAAGCTCGGAAGCATCCAACCTCCATCTAGATTTCAATAGACAATGGCTAAGCTCCATCAAGTGGCTGGAACTATCAGCTCATTTTTTGTAATAAAATCTGAATGGCTCGAACGGCCTTCTAACATTTAGTTACAGTGGTCACTATCAATCTGTTACAGACTCCATCTATAAATAAGATCCTTTAGATACGCTTACTTCTCTAAGAACTTTTCTCGTTATTTAACTCTTGTGTACTCCATTCTTATTGGTGAGATTTTTGACTTGATCGTCGGAGGGTCCATGCCGGAGCCACCCATCTCCGGTCAGGACTCTATTTTGTAGGTCTCATCGGCGAGATCTCGAATGCCAACTCCAGCAATCTCCAGCGGCAATCCATTTTCTGCACCAACAGGCCCTTATCTATATGCGTGTGTGTGTGTGTGTGAGAGAGAGAGAGAGAGAGAGAGAGAATAGGGTATTATGGGGTTTTTCTTTTTTTTTCCCTTTAAATATAAGTTTTTTCTTTCTCTAGGTTAGCAAAACTGAGTGCCGAACACAAGAAGGCCTCAATTTCATCACATGATGGACTCAGGGCTTTCCTATTGTATATAGATAAGTTTTTATGCCCTCATCCACTAGGACTTTTCTTCTCTTCTTACCAGTCAACAATTATCATCCATAAATAACATATGTGATAGATCATCCCCGTGGATGTAGCAATCAATTTATCTGACTAGCGTAAAAGGGTTAGCTTGGTTTTTTTTGACCCTTGGTATGAGAAATTAACGGTTGAAAATCTGCATCTCTTGTCACCACTTGACTCAACTCTTCCCATCACTAAGAATCTCAGCAATTTCACTGCACCTTGTTTGCACATTTTTGAACTTCATACATGTCAAATCTCTTTCTTCTTAAAAACAATAAATAATAACTGTAGTAAAAGATAATAAAGTAATCATCAACATGTCAGTTACATAATTCATGAAATATACTTACTAAACTTTGGATGATTTAAAGAAAAAATAGATGGCAGCTATTGAACTTACCTATTAAAAAAATAATATGATGAAGTCTATTTTGATGTAAAATCGCTCAAATCTTCATCAAATGAATCACACATCAGGGGATCTGATTATGTACATTTTAGTTAAAAATTGTGTGATTGCTTCTCATGATTTTTAATATAAACTCAAGAATGCATGAATTTCTGAATAAAAATCAGAACTGGTTCCATCATGTGGTATTGTTATGCCAGGTTATCACTACATTTTGTGGTGTTTAACTATTGCATCATTCAACCTGATTATGTTGTGTAGTGGCAAATCTGAAATATTCTACTTACTGATTTATGTTACTTGATGCATACTCTTACTTACACCATGAATTAAATACCAAGAAATTAATGGCATATAATTCTTTTTTGAGTTTGTTTTAGGCCCCCAAGGGTACTAACTTTAATTTTGTCTATATCTTACTATTGATGTTGTAAATTAGGATCCTCCAGTGAAATATCCATTTTTTTGCATACATGCCCCTGCAAATGTGGCTTATTCCATATTTTACCTTTGAGAAAAAACTATTTTCATATATACTCCTACAATCATTCTGTTTTTGCAACAATTCCCATTTTGGTAGATTTTTTATCAATAGTGTTATTAAGTAACCATTTTAAATGTACTATGAAACTATCATCCTTTTACATTATTACCTGACAAAATAAACGTTCAACTGTATTGTAACAAGCTATATATTTTGCATAAATTTTTCAGGGATATTAATGCAAAAGGACAGTAAAGTCATTTTATACTTAAAGTAATTATTTAGTATCACTGTTAGCAAAAACTCTAACAGGAAGGTATCGGTGGAAAAACAAGATGATTTACAAGGTATATATGCAGATTATGATTTTTAAAGGATAAATATGCAATAAGCCTCACTTGCAATGATATGTATGCAAAAAAAAACCCTTTCTGAAACTACTGTCCTTTTGGGTAAAATTTTTGTAGGCAAGATGTGAGAACATTGAGATGAGCAAAGAATCTATATTCTTATTTTTGCCATAATAAAACATTGTTCCTTCCATTTCTTGTCTTCTAGTTTCTAAATTTGCTTGGACTAAACTACAATAGTATTGCTTTTATGTGATTATTGTGCATCTTTGAGACCTAGCTCACCGATGATTGTTTTAAACTATCATAGAAAAATAGTGGTTTGGCCAGAATTGATCTGAAATTAAATGAAGTTTTTGGTTTTGGTTAGTCTGAGCAAGTTTCACTCGATTTCAGTCTAGTTTTGATAGATTTCTGAAACTAACCAATATTGCTATTTTATTTATTTATTTATCTGTTTGTTTAACATGTTAATATGGTCAGTCTTTTCTAACAATAACCTACATTATTCAATCACACATTTATCTAGAGCTTTAATTATCAAATTTGCGTTACTTTTATTTAAGCTCTGCTATAACGATGGGTAAGCTGCATTTTGAAATAGTGACATAAAATAAGTTCTTCTTTTTGTGGTTTTTTCTTCCTTACGTGGGTTGTTCAAATGAAATAGAATGACACATGGTTTTATGATTCTTTTTCTTTTTCTTTTTTAGTTTAGATGGGTTATTAATAAGGAGAATGAAATATTCTTAAATGGGTGTGTTCTTGTCTGAATGGATTATTCAAATGAAATAAAACAGAATATTTACATGAATTTCCTCTTTGCTAGCTATTAAAATGAAAAGAATGGTATATGCTTAGGTGGATTTTTCCTCGCATAGATGAGTTTAAAATGAAAAACTAGTGAAATATATTTAGATGTGCTTTTCCTGTTTAGATTAATTATTAAAATAAAATAGAATGAAATATGCATTGAGAAAAGTTTAACATAATGCAAGAACAGGAGTAAATGTGGGAAATTTATAAAAGAAAATGGAGAAAATTGTAGGTAGAATTTAGTAGCCTTGAAATGTTTTAAGAAAACAAAATACATGTATGGTGAATGGAAAGTTTAGCATAAAGCATTGAGCTTTAATATAGTTTGATTTCAAAGTAGAGAAGGCTCACTACAGAAAAAAGATCCTAAATAGTTTAAAGAATACAAATAATATGAAATAACTTATCTTTTTTTTTTTTTTTGATACTTTCTCTGTTTTTTTTGACCAAAACTCTGAAACTTGGACAGAACTAGGAACTGCTAAAACCGGTACTATACTCAGGCCCGAAACTGAGTTTTAAAAACCTTGAAGGCATTGAGATGCTTAATGAGGTGAAACTCAGACCTCAAGGTTATGAGTTTTCTGTTAACAAAAAGGAAATAATTAGAGGGGAAAAGGGGGGAAGATGTGCTAAGAAAGGCAAGTAAAATGTATGACTGTTTCTGTTTGATATTAAATTAAATTTTGCTATAGAAGATTCTGGTATTTCGTCCTCCAATTATGCATAATTCTTCAGGTAAATATTTGAAGTTGACATACCTTGGTTTGGTATCAGAATGTTTTGCTGTCTATGTAAAGATTGAAGTGTACTGCACTAGGTCCCACCTTTGGTTCTGCACAAGTTTATGCAGATATAGAATACCCTTCCCTTCATCATTGATATAATTATAATATAACATGAAAAGACAAAGTAAAGCTTAAGGCATGTTCCCTAAATGAGCTTGTATCTGTCAGGTGAATGCCTCACTTTACGAAGTGTTGCCAAAGTGCTTGAAAAGAAGGCATTTACCAGGAGTAGTATGCAACATGTTGTGAGCCTCCCAAATATGTAGCCTCCCAAATATGTTTTCAGACGATGATTCATGGTTAATGAGAAACATGAACAGATGTCCCAGAAGTATTCATTAAGGGGATTGTCCCATTTATCACTAATGATATGTCCTGTCCTTATAGGTTAATTTAACCATTTTAATCATCAATTACTTTTCTTAATTTGCTCCCTCCCTAAAATATCCTAAAATTTCTCCATCAGTCGTCAACCTCTGTGAGCCACTCGTTTCTTTTTCAACTTCATGTGTAAATATTTGTTTAGTGAAGTTGTTAATTAGAAAATATGAGGGCATATAAATTGCCGTAGAAACATAGATTGACCGCCAATCGGATGTTGGCATGTTATTTGAATGAATTAAGGCATTGCCCTTAATGAATGCCCTCAGGGCATTCACTAATGGGACCTCTATTAATTTATAATGGAGTCATTTTATTGGATATAATGGAATTAGCATTGAATGCGGTATCGTTTAATGCATGTAAAATTTGGCTGAACATGGTGTCTCACTTGAACTTCCTATTCTGTTCTACTGCATTGAAATAATCTAGTGGGGAGATCCATCAAAATTTTCAGTTACTATAATGAAGTCTAGCTTATATTAAAAATGCAAGTCTCATGACTTATATGTTGATAAGTATGCGTCTCTTCCTGCTTTGCATTGATAAGTCTGCATCTCTTCCTGCTTCATATGTCAAATGTTTCACATTATACAGAATGGTGCTTCAAATATGCTGAGTTGATGGTGCCACCGCTGCCACCTTTATTTATGTTTATTTCATTTATTCTCTAGACAAAGTGGGGACAACCATGAATGGTCACCTTTTATTGGCACCTTTATCTTCTCCTCTTTCTCAACATCTCATGGTATAAACATAAATCATAGTTCCGTGGAACTTAGGGCCACAACAAAGAGAGTATATTGGATGTCTCTAGCATTTGATTATGTGCGAGTTTATCTGTCTGGTATTTGGTTCAACCAGTTATCAGCCATATTTGGGAATGAAAATGTTTTTCTTATCTTTCTTGTAATAATTGCAGGTCACATCTTTCTGATACAACATCGTTCAACTTGTAAAAAACTCTGCTTCCTTATATGGGCAGATTGGGAATTTGGGATTGAAGCTTCTCTTGCCAAAGTCAGAGATCAGTAAATATGGCTTGAATGTCTCAACAAGTTTCCTGTTTGGTAAGGACCATCATAACAGCGCAGTCATATGGCAGCTGGAATTAATCTTCCAAATATGCCAAGCAAGTTGAGATATGTCTCAACAAAGAAAAAGCCCCAGATTGACCAGCTGTCAGGATAAAGCACCCAAAAAGATGCTACCCTGCATAACTGTAACCATGTAGCTTTGCCAACTTATTTGTGGTAGGTTCTATGAATTCATTACCATAGTTTGATGCTCTGTATGCTTGGCTGTTTCACATCAATCCTCCACCTTTTCCATCTGGGTTTGGGACCAGACCAGCATCTGTAGCATTTGCTGGAATATCTTAAGAATAGATGTTGGGATGATGGTGTCTGCAACTGGGACTGTCTGTTCCATGATGGATTGCGGAGAGCTGTTCCTCATGTTAGAGGTCTTTGGTGGAGGCTGACAGACTGGATGAAGGATTATAGCCTCTGAGATGTAATATGGCATGGTCAACTAAAGGGGCCTGGCACTCTATGGCAAGACAACTTCTTGCGAGGTTCATGACTTATCATTATGCATCCAATGTCGAATCGTGGGCAAATGCATTCCAGTCATTCAGTTTTGAAGGTCATCGGCTGCAACCTGATTCATATATTCTTGGTTATTGCTGCATGGACATGATTGATTCAGCAGTGCAGTGAGTGGCTGTAAGGCATTAGGATGGAGTTAGTGCACTTGATGATATGTTTGAGTATTCTTGGTTTTTGGCATTATTTTTTAAACATATAATCTGCACCATTATTTGTGGGCCACGTGTATATCAGATTGCTAACCTGAGTTGCTAGTGCTAATGAGGATTATAGAATTTTAATCTGTTTGCTTGTTTATGTGGAGGATGAGAATGTCTGCTATTTTGGTTATACAAGCATGACGTCTTTAAGAGCCCTGCTGGATGTGACGGTGGTTTCAGCTCTACTTTTCTTGCTGGCTTACTGTCTGGACACCAGAGCGCATCTGCAATTGGTTGTGCGTGCTCCATGGAAGGTTCTCCTTGCAGCATGCATCAGTGATCAATTTTTTTGGCTGTTCTGAGTGTCAGTCCAACTTATTCAGCTTTTCTATCACCCTGGTTGTGGTATTAATATTCAAGATACCAGTATAATTGAGTTAATGGGAGCCTCTTCATTATGAAGAGGGCTAATGTTTTGGCAGCACCATGCCTCTCTTAATTGCCAGAACCTTGGCTCTTGATGATGGTCGTAGGGGGTAGGGGTGGTATCATTGTATGTTTTGGGGATTGTTAATTTGCTGTCCGACTCACCAATTTAGTCAATAGATCATTGGACATCGATGGATGTTCGTCGGCTGATGATCGATGATGGATGATCGATGAGTTATTCGATGAATCACTGAATGATTCGACGATCAACGTTCCATTAATTTAGTTGATTGTTGATCAATTAGTTAAAAGATGATAATTAACATCCAATTAATCATTGTCATTGAGAAGGTTATTTGAAAGGTCAACATTCATTGATTCATTAATTATTCCGTCGATACATTGATGGGAGTGTCGATATATAACTATTCGATGGATAATCGGACTGATAAATGATAATTGATGATTGTTTCTTTCGATTGATTAATCGTCAGTCGAAAATTATTAAGACAATAATTGGCTTAAAGTCCTTCAATCGACAATCGATCAACGACCTATTGGCACAAAATCAATCGACTGATGATCGGTCGATAGAAAGTTGGTCGATCGATAATCCGTTGGTATAGAATTAGCACATTGGAATGCTACCACTTTTAGTCCCCCACTATCGAATGTTTTCATCTAGATACTGCAAATTAGCACATTGGAACTCACTGGTCTAACTAATGAATCACTTGCTTAATTCTTCGTTGTTATCTTTGGTGGGACAATCTAACTTATGGTTTAGGTTGCATCCTTCGCATGAAAGAATGATTGATCTTCTCTCGTGACATCGTCCACATAGATATCAAAGCACTCCTATCTAAGCAGTTCATCAGGTTGCATGGGTCTCAAAGTGATGATTGCATTATTATTCAACAGTGGGTTCGCACCGAGAAAGATGAATCCTTCGTTCATGCGAAAGATACAGACCCTAGCTTCTAACTTGAATGCGTGCCTATAATCCTGAAATAACCGAAGCAAGAGTTGTAGCTTTTCTTGATCATTAGTTCTCAGAAAATGATCAAAATCACAAATCACGAATTCTACGCTGTACATAGGAATCAGATTCTCAAACTAAAGTACTAAAGATTCATGTTGTTGGTCATGACCGGCATTGTTGCTTGGCCCTTGTGATTCTGTTCCCACCCGAAGAAGCTGAGTCCATTGCTCTGGTCTAGATGTGTCATGCGTTTGACTTATTGTGTGGTGCCGCTGGGGACACCGGGATGTTGCGGACCTATTCGTAGCATTTAATTTTGGTTATACAAGCATGACGTCTGAAAGAGCCCTGCTGGATGTGACAGTGGTTTCAGCTCTACTTTTCTTGCTGGCTTACTGTCTGGACACCAGAGCGCAGCTGCAATTGGTTGTGCGTGCTCCATGGAAGGTTCTCCTTGCAGCATGCATCAGTGATCAATTTTTTGCTGTTCCAAGTGTCAGTCCAACTTTTACAGCTTTTCTATCACCCTGGTTGTGGTATGGATATTCAAGATACCAGTATAATTGAGTTGTGGAATTGAGTTAATGGGGAGCCTCTTCATTATGAAGAGGGCTAATGTTTTGGCAGCACTATGCCTCTTCTAATTGCCAGAACCTAGGCTCTTGATGATGGTCGTAGGGATGGTGCCATTATATGTGTTGGGAGTTGTTAATTTGCTGTCCGACTCACCAACTTAGTCAATAGATCATCGGACATCGATGGATGTTTGCCGATTAATGATTGATGATGGATGATGGATGATCGGTGAGTTACTCGATGAATCATTGATCGATCAGATGATCGACGTTCCATTAATTCAGCCAATTATTGATCAATTAGTTGAAAGATGATAATTAACATCCGATCCATCATTATCACTGAGAAGGCTGTCTGAAAGGTCAACACTCATCGATTCATCAACTGTCCCATCGACACATTGACGGGAGTGCTGATATATGACTATCCGATGGATAATCGGATTGACAAACGATAATCGATCATTGCTTTTTTCGATCGATTAACCGTCAATCGAAAATTATTAAGGCAACAATCAGCTTAAAGTCCTTCAATCGATGATCGATCGACACAAAGACAACCAATTGATGATCTATTGGCACAAAATCAATCGATTGATGATCGATCGGTAGAAAGTCAGACGACCGACGATCCATTGATATAGAACCAACCAACCGACGATCGATCGGTACAACATTAGCCAACTGATGATCCATCGGCATAAAATAAGCTAATCAATCGGTGATCGGTCGATCTCAAATCAGACGACTGACCGATGGAAGCTCTCCAAATAACCTATCTGGCTCTCGATCGATCCTATAAAATTGCCCCTGAGAAGAGTGAGCGACGATGATTAGTGGATAGTTTTAATTACTTATCTATGATCACACTACACCACCCTCAAGAAGAGCGGGCGATGGTAATTAATGAGTAGTTTTAATTACTTACCCACAATCATACTACACCGAAAAATGAGGGATTCACATACTCAGCAGTTATCACTCCAACACCTATAAAAGGAAGATAACCTGATCAATTTGGTAGGACATATCTAATACTTTTAGAGCAATCTTTATCACTTTGCTCTTAGATTTTTGTTTGATCAGTCTACCTTGCTGACTTTAGCATCGGAGGATCCCCATCGAAGCCAACTTCGATCAGTGCAGACTTATCTTTGCAGGTTTTTCGATGTTAATTCGCAGGCGCAGGTAGATTGATCGTAACAGATTGGCGCACTAGGAAGGGGGGAGATAAAAAATAATTAGTAAATCTTTCTCAACTATTATGATAGCAAAAATGCGCGCTCGTGACTCGCTCAGCTCCATTGGACAATCATCCCGATGAGAAGTACTTCCTCCTCCACCGCCATCAGTGGCGGAATCGAGCTCTTCGCATCCAACAGTCATGATGGATGTACAAGCCCAGCAACTATTGCATTAATGCAACAGGTCCAAATACTGACGAAAGCTATTTACGATCTTCAACAGCAGCCGCAGTGGTGGAAGGCCTAGTAATGTAGGCAGTACCGTCTAGGCACAATCGCCACATCTCAAGGCACTCCGCCACCCCCTCATTGGAGCGAACATCTCGACATTCCTATCGGATGGAGGCTTCATCTCTTTGTCGCTCGCGAGGAACCACCCATCGATCGCGATGCTCCATTTTTCTGTCTTCTCACCGGACACAGCATAAAAAAAAATGGCCACGAGATTCGACCACCTCCTCCACTAGTTCCTCGGGAGAATCAACCTCGAGGACGTCACGTCAGTGGCGGTTTGATAACTATGAGTAGAGGCTCAAGAAAATCAACCATCGACTGGTTCGGATCTAGGAGGATACGATAGGGAGGTCCTCCAAGGGACTCCACATTCAGACTGTTCCTTCTTTCTCCTCATGCATCCTGAACGAACCAATTCCATCATAGTTCAAGATGCCATAGGTGAAATCGTATGATGGCTCCGCCAATCCAGTTGATCATCTGATCATCTTCGGAGCTATAAAACTCTCATAATGATTTAGGGGGCTAACGACGTGCTCATGTGCATCGGCTTTCCAGCCATCCTATGGAAAGCTGCTCAAGCCTGATATTTTGGGCTTCAGTTGGAAAGCATCAACTCTTTCAGACAGCTTGAGGACTCCTTTGTGGCTCACTTCAGCACTAGCAGAAGGATGCCACAACCTTTTGATACTCTCTTTTTGATCAAGCAAGGAGAAGGAGAAACTCTTCGGGCCTTCATGATGCATTTTAATGTCGCCACCTTAAGATCCGAAACCTCAACGAGGAAGTGGCCATCTTGGCAATGAAGTAGGATCTGCAGGATTTTTGGTTCACTTACTCGTTGGACAAAAATCACTCCTGGACTTATGCTAAACTTTTGGAGCGCGTGGATAAATACATTCGCACAAAAGAAGGTGCTTCTGATCAGCGCCAACAAAATGAAAAGGGTCAAAAGAAAAAATAATGGAAGAACGATGCTTCAGCCAGACCCAATCGACCTATTTTGAACAACAAAATGAAAAGGGTCAAAAGAAAAAATAATGGAAGAACGATGCTTCAGCCAGACCCAATCGACCTATTCTGAACAAAGAAGTGGCGTCTTTCCGACTGAATCTTGTGCCAACCAATATGAAGAGTCGGTACGATACTTACACTTCCCTCTCCACTCCACAAGCATAAGTCTTGATGGAGATTGAAGGGGAGAATTATCTTCGTCGATCCCTACCGATGAAGAATCGAGGCAAGGATAAGAGGAAGTACCATCCATTTCATCGTGACTACGGCCATGACACCGAACAGTGCTTCCAACTAAAGGATAAGATTGAGGTTCTCATTCGATGAAAATTTTTTGCCAAGTTTCAGCTCGATCATCCGACCTAGCTTCATGTCGATCAACCACCAGCATTGGAGGAGATTCATCCAAATCAACCGACGACCGGGGTGATCAAGATGATCTCTAGGTGACCAAGGGTCAGAGGGCAACATCCGAAGAAGAATCGACTAAGAAACGATCATTCGCTCCCGAGCAACAAAAGGTCATTGACGAAGAAGTTGATAAGCTCCCCATCGGCTAAATGTTACAACCGATCGACGGTCAGCATACCATAGTCAACATGATTCAACAACCGACTGATGGATGGCGATCATCAGTCGATATTTTTTTCAGTGAAGACTATGGGTTGGCACATCTTAAACAATCAGTGCAGTTTATCAAAATAAGTCGGTCCCATACGACATAAATCGATTAGTCGGAAAGAAGACTATCTTCTACAACTAAAATAGCCAACTAACAAACCAACAAACAATACGGATGCATAACTTTCTTACGAAATAATAAAAGAAGAAAAGCGTCAAGCTACTGGTTGTGAACTAGTTGGTTTACTCCGACTAGTAAAGAATACAATCTTTACTGATTTGACTATGGCCGAATCGAGGGACGGTTGGCTTGCACCCAATCATCATGATCAAGTATTCCTGCATTCGGTGTGAAGTACAAAATCATTACATCAAACTTGAAAGTGGAGGGCAACTATTGGGGGCTGTCAATCTGTCGTCCGATTCATCAACCCAGTCAACAGACCATCGGACATCGATGGATGTTCGCCGACTGACGATCAATGATGGACGATGGATGATCGATGAGTTACTCGATGAACCACCATTGATCGACTCGACGATCGACGTTCCACTAACCTAGTCGATTGTTGATCAATTAGTTGAAGGACGATAATTAACATCTGACCAATCATCACTACTGAGAAGGTTGCTCGAAAGGTCAACACTCATCGATCTATCAATTATTTTGCTGATACATTGATGGGAGTGCCGGCATATGACCATCCGATGGATAGTCGAACTGACAAGCGACAATCGATGATTGCTTTTTCTGACCGACTCACTGTCGGTCGGAAATCATTAAGGCAATAATCGGCTCAAAGCCCTTCGATCGACGATCGGTCGATACAAAGATAGCTGATTGACAATCTATTGGCACAAAATCAATCGACCGATGATCGATCGACAGAAAGTCAGCAGATCGACGATCCGTCGGTACAGAATCAGTCGACCGACGATCGATTGGTACAACATCAGCCGACTGATAATCCATCGGCATAAAATAAGTCGACTAATCGATGATCGATCGGCCCCAAATCAGACGACTGACCGACAAAAGCTCTCCAAATAACCTATTCGGCTCCCGATCGATCCTACAAAACCACCCCCGAGAAGAGCGGGCGATGGTGATTAGTGGGTAGTTTTAATTACTTACCCACGATCACACTACACCGCCCCCGAGAAGAGTGGATGATGATGATTAGTGGATAGTTTTAATTACTTACCCACGATCACACCATACTGAAAAAAGAAGGATCCACGTAGTCAGCGGTTATCACTCCGATATTTATAAAAAGGAGGTAACTCGGTCAGTTTGGTAGAACACATCTAATACTTTTAGAGTAATTTCTATCACTTTACTCTCATATTTCTGTTCGACCAGTCCACCCTACTAACTTAAGCATCGAAGGGTCTCCGTCGGAGCCAACTCCGGTCAGTGCGAATTTATCTTTGTAGGTTTTCCGACGTTGATTCGCATGTGGATTAGCCATAACATTATGTTATAAACATTATATGAAAATAGCTTTTTCTTTCATTAATCAGTTTATAATTCTTACCAATGTTGACATTAGAAGACTGCCTGATATCTCATGTTTGACCCTTCCCTATGACTGGATTAGTTGAGGTGCATAGAATATCGGTAATGGTGGCGTTTGATGACTCGCTTATGAGCTGTAGAGCTAGTTATGTGTTTTTTTTTTTTTTTGAAGTGAGCCGGGGAAGTTAGAGCTAGTTATGTTAATTGATTGATTCTGTTATGATCCGGCTCCAGGCATCTCTCAACCGATTTGACAGCAGGTAACAGCTCAGCAGCATTAGTAATCATTGTTATTTCTTTGAGAATGCTTCATGGTTTGATAATTTCCTCTCCTTCCCACTTGGTAAAGGTCTCACATGAACCTAAAGCCAGATGACCTGATAGTACATCCCAAATGATTAAAGCCTTACAATCTCGACAGCCTGGGTAACTGGAATTCTGTAGTTATGGTAGATCATCAAACTTATCTGGTCTGATGGTTGGAACCCTCAGCAAAGCTCATTTACATGCGGTTTCTGTCCCAGGCAAGTGCGAAACGTGAAGCTGAGAACAACACAAAAACAATGTATGTTCACCTCACTTTTATGTAAGGATTGTGATCTTATAATTCTTGTGGCTTGATTCTATATGTCCTTAGTATAATGCTTAAAGATTTTGAACAAGATAATCCGTACAATACATGGATAGGAAAAGTTGTCCCCTTCGTGAATTATCATACTCTCAGGAAGCAAGGCAAGGGAAGAAGAAGAAGATCATAGCAGAAGATTTTTAGACTCTTTTCTTTACTTAGCAAATAGTTGCCTGCGCCAGCTGCTTGCCTTTGTTTGCACACCAGATGCACCTTCCCTACTAACAACCTCATCAATTAGGTCCTTGAAGATCGATCTTTCCATCTCCAACACCACATCTGGCACTTCTGTACTGAATTCATGCCATCCTTTTGATTGCCGCAGCACGTCTTGACCCGATATCGAGTTAGTATCATCATTGCAGCAGTCATGGATTGTGGTATCAGCTTTGAGTTGCTCAATCTCAGAACACAATTCTCTTAGCAGTTGCTGACCGCTAGGAAACCTGCCAGCAAGCTTCCTGGCTCGAAGCATCAGGTAGGGTTGAGCACCGGGACTAGTTAGCTCCAGTTTCTGAATAAGTAGTTCATTTACCACATCAAATAAGAGCTTCCGATGAATCTTCTCCCTCTCAAGCTTAGGCCTGGGAGTGTTTTCATGAATACTCTCGAGTTTGGTTGGCATGCTGGACTTTGTTTGCTCCAGGACAAGAAACAAATCAGGGTTGATTGGGTGGCCTGAAGGGTGGAGCTGAATAGGCATCGGACCCATGGTTCCGCAGTCGATGTCTTTCATTAGAAGGCCTGAAGCCAGCAGTATCTCAGACACATACCGATGGTCTGGACTCTCAGTTTCACAGAGCAATGCAATATGATCGGTGGTTGGAACTTCATCATCAGTTGAACTCAACTGTCTGAGCTTTTGAACCAGGTTCTCAATGTTTTCAAGCTTCTTATGATTGAATTTAGAACTTGACTTGGGTGATGAGCTGTCAGGCAATGGCTTTGGACTCCGGCGATGGCTCCCGTCACCTATTCATCAATACAAAGAATATGATACACATTCTCTTGTCTAAGTGCCCGTTTATTTGGTAGCAGATCTATATAGGCAAAGCATGTAAATCTTGGTAAACATGTATGCATGTACTCCAAATTTATCACATCAGCAAATTCAAAAAACTAGCATTCTGGATGCATGTGGTGCGTCCATAGGTCTATATTACTAGTTATGTGATCCTTGATGTGCATCCTTTTGATTATATGGTATAAATATTCTATAAATACATATTATACAAGCATGTTCTACAATTTTATCACGTAGGTAATCCAAAAGTCAGGCCTCCAAGGCTATGTTCCCTAGTTCATAAAACATTACCACTTGTGTTAAAGATTACATGCATGGTGTTCATCTGTAAATATCAAAAGATAAGATGAGCAAATACGAACAATGTACTAATTGTCACCTATGTGTACGGTTATGTTAGCCCACGATGTTGTTGCCACATGATGCATATTTCACAAGCTTATCGGTAGGCCATGCTATTCTTTTCTTTCACATATTGCTGGAGACATCCAGCTGAGAGACAGCTGGGAGTGCCTTCTCTTTAAACAGCAGGTATAGACAGCCTCCTTGAATTGATCCTTGTGTCATCCCAAGATGTGGGACCTCCTAGTCACAACCACTGCAATGTGCAATATAAATTGCATGCTTCTGTTCAATGAACACATCACATGGATGTCAGAAGCTGGCCTGTTTGAAACTGTGGGAGGTGTTCTTTTGGTAAGAAATAAGAAGTTCTTGTGGGTGTTAAATGACGTAGGACCGGGTACCTACTCGGCGTGTTTCGCTACATGTCAATTATCTGCTTGTCCTTTTACTGACAACAGCTGACAGTTAATAGTGCCTGTCCTTTGAAATACGGTAGGAAAATGGAGGCCTCTGAGGGAAACTGTAGGAAGGGTTTACTTGCTTTGTGGTGCCTCATTTGTTGCTGGAGTCTTGTTCTATCCTTCTGTGTGCATGAGCTACTAATGGATGTCCGTCCATCTAGTGGGCAAAGTATATGTTGAATCCAGTACTTCTTTGAGCTTTCTATTAGCCCCATCGTTCTTTTTATGGATGCCCATTCACAGAAAGCATTTGGCTTCTCTTGAAAATTTTGCTTAAATTATGGAGTTCCATAAGTTGGTTAATTAAGATCTTAAACCATTTGTGAAGCAGCACTATGTCAAGCCTACTTGTCTTGCTCCTTTAGTCATATATGGAGAACTCAAGGAGAGAGCTAAATGAGCCTGCTAAATGCTTGCTGCAGAGCAGGTACTACATTGGAACGAAGTGATTGAACCCTAAGTCCAATGTTAAATTATATAGTTAGTTTAATCTACTCTGCAGGATGAATTCAGAAGATATTATATCAGAGTATCATCAATTTTACTACCAACTTGATGAACCCTAAGAATCCCTCATCTAAATGAGTCAAACATAGATGAGCAAACTTCCTTAGAAAATAGATGATAGCACTATAGCCTATTTCGCTTCCTGTTGAGAATATTTTTACCATAATGAAAGATTGCCAACCATGGCTTCGTATAAGGCAAAAAAAGTGTGTACATTGTCACCATGTCTAAATGAAGAACTTTGCAAATTATTATCCTTTTTTGTTGCAATGAAGAAAAAATTAAGAGAAAAAACAGTACAGAAACTATCTCCTTACCTTTGAATACACTTGGAGCTTTGCTGACAGGAGAAGGTGGCATGTCATCCTGATAAAATGAAGCATCTAGGACAGAGATTGGACTTGGCTGCTCAGGAGCAACAGTTGCAAGTTCCACTGCTGAAACATCTTCATTCAGACTACATGAGGACCTCTGAAGCAGACAGAAAATAGAAAAAACAAAACTGATCAACCATGTGATACATTTGTAAATAATCAAGGATGAGGAGTTATTTGCAAACAAAACTTATAGTTGGAAAAATAAAATCATTTTATGAATGGATAGAAGGTCTTTTGTGACTTATAACTTCTTTATGGAAGTAAAAGAGAAATGAAACTGATGGATTACTGAGACTCCAATATTCAAATATATAGTCTAGAAATGAAATTTTGCATCACCATTTAATTCAAGACAATGAAAAGCCTAGAGCCCAGTTGAGGAAGACAATCATAGCCATGACTCATGTACTTATTATCCATGCGAATAAAATTTTAGAATTTCATAAAATAATCAAATCCGCATTTATTCAAAAACAATTCAATTTTAGAATAATTCTTGGCATTATATATATATATATATTTTTTTTTAATGTGTAAACATTGTAGAATTTAATCACAAGAAGGACTAGGGTCTAACCTGTGATGCACGTACCTTCTGTTTTATGACTGAAGATGTGCAATTGACAGCCCTTCTTGATGGACTCCAGCTTCCCTGCGGTAAGCAACTAAGGCCCATCTCTGCACTATCAGCGCTTGTTACTTCTATATCATCCTGTGATACCAAGCTTTTGTTAATTTCTGACCTTAGAGAGATCTCATCACCTGGTTGACTCAGACTTCTTGTTCCACTGCTTATATCACTCAACTGGTCATCATTCTGCTGTTGTTGTGCTGGTCTTTGTCTAAGTCTGCCTCTTGGAGAAACTGATTCCAAAGTTTGTCTGCTAGCAGAATTCCTTCGGGGCTTATTTGATTCAGAAGAAGGAATAGGCAGACGTGATCTCTTCTCTGTTTCAATCTTTCTTTGCTGTAGTCTTGGGCTAAGAGAGCCTGAAGTTTTAACTGAGCTTCCACTATTTTCCCTTGGTGAATGCTGATGCCTATATGAGCACTGCTCCACCTGTAAATGAGTTTTCTGTATGCTAATTTCTTCGGTCCTGTGAGTAGATTTCTTATGTTCCCTGGTGCTGGCCTTTGGAGTTTGTTCTTTGACCATCCTGTTGTTTGTGGAAGTCTTCTTTCTATGCATGGAATCACTGGTATGCAGCTTTCGAAGACCAGACAAGCCTTCCAAAGGAATAACTGAAGAAGCTGAAACACTTAATTTGCTGACAGATTTTGCAGGCTTCATGATTACGATAGGAGACTCGAAAGCTGTTGGAGTATTGCTTCCTTTCATTAATGTGGGAACTGAAGGAGTGTTATGTGGGTTTCGAGCATCGGTTGATCTGAAATTCTGATCATTCCCAGCTGGAGGTTGGTCATTGTAGTTCTTACAAACTGATACTTCAGAATGTTGATCTTCACTTTTCTTGGTTTCTAACAGCCCTTTTGCTTGCATTGCATCAAATATCTGTTTAAGAGCCCTGAAATCCTTATTGGATTGCTGGAATTCAAGTTCCTTCAACTTTTTCTCTATGTCACTATAAAATGACTCAGGATGCTGCTTCGACTGAGCTCCCCGGTGGCCAGATGTTGTTTTCTTGGGAATTTGGACTCTTTCCTGCTGTCTCCAAGGTGCAGTTTCAATCGGGAGCCTTGAATGTGAAACTGGTTTCACGACAGGATCAGACTTGTTCAACTGTTGCATAGCAGGATCTTTGAGGGAGCTCTTTGTAGAGTGTAACAGGTGATCCTTCCTGCTGTCTTGAGTTCCTCGAGATGCCTTGGTTATGAGACTCCTATTCTTTTGTCCATTGAAAGGATCTTTGTCTTTGCTTGCATAGGTTTCTGTCAGGTCAGCTGGTTTCTGACTAGCCAAGCCCAAATGGGGCATTGCTTCCAGGCCCATGAGCTTCGCAACAACACTGGTAGGGCGCTTGTGACCTCCCCATTCTTGCTGAAAATTTGAAGGTGTAGGCACTCCTTGGTTGATACTACTTGTGTCTGAATCCTTCAAAATTGAGTGTGGCTTCAAGCCAAAGTTAGAACTTCTTAGAGAGCCTTCCCTGCTATCTAAGGATAGCCTAGGAAGCTCTCTGAGTTTGGAGGCAGGTTTGCCGACATCTCGAGAATCCAGAGAAGAGCGTGAAGTTTCTCTTCCATCATAAGAGAACCGCGGAGCTTCCCTTGATACTGGAAAAAATGAGGTATCATTTGCTTCATGTGATGATCTTGGTGGTTCACCAGCCTCTGAGAAATACCAAGGTGCTTCTTTAAGCTTCACTAGGACACGAAGGGATTCATTGAGATCAGCAGACAATCTGGATTTTTCATCTACACCAATCACATAAGATCCATCCACTGACTTGGACAGCAGCATGGGCCTTGGGGAGTCTCTATGCTTCAGCTTGTGGGTCCTCACCTCCTCTTTTGTTGAGGTTTTAATTGATAAACTGCGAGGTTCTCTGTAGATAGAGTCCTTCACAACGTCCTGGAAATCGAGGGACCGGCGATCACGTCGAGCGGATGCATGTGGTGGGTCACTGACAGGCCCAAACTGAACAGGTCTGCTATTGATGTCAGAATGCTTCAACCTTGGTGAATTCTTTGTGGACCTCTCTAAGAAAGTTTGGTCGATAGAGGAAGGCTCTTGTTGAGTTGATATATTGCACTCTAGAGAAGAAAATGAGGAGCATGATGAGGAGGAAAAAGAAGTTCTTGATGACTCCATTGAAGCTGGTTGGTTCTCATTGGAGCTCTTGCTGTGATTTTTCTCCTGAAACGAACAGTTTGCATGATTATAAATCCTTAGAAATAGCAGAAAAAAAAAACCTGTCAAGATATCCAACGGGAAATTTTACCAGAACAATCTGTAGGGAGCATGCACTCCGATCTGCTCCAGAATTACCAGTGTTTTGAAGGGCATGGCCTACAGAAATGTTGTACAATCAATTAGGAGAAATAATCAGGCATATTGAGTAAACGCAATACAGAGCCAAATTAAAATAAGTAATAGCAACTCTGTCCAAGCTTAATAAAAGCCAATACATACATACATACATATATACATACATGCATACATATATGCATACACAAACATACAAGCATCCATGTATACGTCCAGGCATACATACATACATGCATACATCCATACATACACATGCGCTTGTGTGTGTGTGTATATATATGTAGAGAGAGAGAGAGAGAGAGAGAGAGATTAGGATTACCGGGCATCCTTTTGAAAAGGTTAACATATCATTCTATGAACTACCATTATCTGTACATGGTTCATAGAAACAACATATGCTCAACATGACTTAGTAGGGGGCAGCGTATGGATTACAACAGAGGCACAATTTCCATCACCTTGCTTTTTTCAGCACCATTAATTTCTACTGGAACTGAACCATAAAAGGCAAAAACTACATAACTTTGAAAGCAAAAAATCCATAAAGAAACGCTATTCATCAAGCTACAAATGAAATACCAACATGTTTGAAATGATGAATTGAGTATTTCCTTCCCTGATGGCAACAACATCGATCGTCAAATTGGTCATGAAAGATGAGACATAATTTAATCATCTCAAAGCTACACGCATAGTGCTATAGATGAGAAATAGTAAAAACTATCAACCAATAACCAAGAGCAGACAAGAATCAGAATAAGAACACAAATATATCTTCATAGGTTTGGTTGCAGAACCACACTTCCAAGCATAAAACAAAAAATCTTGGAAACATAATCAACCAGAAAATCATGGAACTAAATCATAACAAATTCATTTTCTGACTTTAGAAATCCCAGCACCTCCATATGGAACCAGAACTTTTATGAAAAAAATATAAAACGCCGGAAAAGAAGAGATTGAAGCAACAATGCTTCATAATTCTTTTGGAAATCGGCCAACTGGAAATAAGAAACGCGGCAACCAAGCAAAACCTTTACTAGGATGAAGATGTTTGGATATCATGAAGTAGAATGTGTTGGCTTCGTACCTGAAGCATGCCTCTTATGGTTGTGCCCTCTGAGGCGCCTTCCACTGACGAAATGGTGGCGGTCGAACACCTGAAAGATCCCGGTCATGCACCCAATTTGCTTCTGCAACTCCGGGTTTTCGTCGGCAAATGCGTGAAGGAACTTCGCCGACATTTCTTGAAACCTTCTCCAACACCCAAGATCCCAAAAACGCAGAATCCAAATATAATTCCCCACAGAACCTAAAACTCTTCCCAAATAGAAATTCCCAGGGCCAAACACTAGGGTTTGAGAGAAACCTTAAAATCTAACACCGAGGCTTACTAAAAGCCCCACAATACTGAGTTGGTAACCCAATTATCGTCCAATCGGTGACATAGAGCCCACAGCTTTCATGGCAGCAGAAGCCTCTCACCGCAATTAAAACTCCATTATAGGATAACAACTTCAGCTTCCTTCCAACTCATATGCAACCAAATCTCATCATACAAAGGTCGCTCCTTTAAAACCTTGAGAGCAGTACGGGAGGGATGATTCCTATGCCAGCCTCATATCAATGATTCAGAATGTAAATAAATAGAAAGACCAAATGCACCAAACCCCTCTCAAGTATGCAGAGAAAGGTAAAACCAAAACCTTTTTCACCTTCTATGCCTCACAGCAGTGCACCAATATTAGTAAGAGAGCAGGGCTAGGGAGTAGTCATCAATGAGAAGGTGCTATGTTGGTCTGGTTATTTCTGTGTCCCTCTCCTTTTTGGTCTAGAAGAACGAAAGAGGAAATGTGACATCATCAAATGAATCTAATGATCCTAATGGTTGGGTGGGTGTGGTGTGATCCCAAGGATGCTGAGATTTCTCAATAGGTGGTGGATTTGGGTTGAAGTTTTGGAAGGTATGAACAGGTCAGAAGGTTTTTGTTTTGGTACCTTCACACCAACCCATGTGCCTAACAATCCATGTATTAAGCATGTCTCAAAGTTTCAACTCCTTTGTTCATTTTTTTTACGTCTAGTTGTTATTTTAGTAAATCCTGGAACTCTTGGAAAACATATCCTCTTATGCAAGTTATCACACTGTAATGTTATGTTTTCAGCAAAATATTTTATGTTGTGTAGAGGAAGTTGACATCCATTTAATCTCCTATCAATCACAAAAGTTGTTGAGATCCAACACCAAGAAAACCACTGATTGATTTGTCCTTCAGATGGTGAATTTTTTGGATTAAATATGAGAAAACAGAGAAGAATATATATATTTTCGGTGAATTTACATTCAAGTATCAAAATAAACATTATGATGCCTGCATTGATCAAACTTCTTAACAAGAGAAATGCTCTCAAAGCATGTCATGCGTCCATTATATCATTTCTAGTTGTATAGGGCAAAGTATTTTTACAATTATAGGTGAAAACGATTGCAGAAGAAATGGAGGGAAGGGTGACCCACAATGTATTAATGGATGACCTGTGAAAGCCGGCAGTTTTTGACAAAGGCATAGGCATGGTGGGCGATCATGTGGCAGAGGAATCTCACGTGCCAACAAGCCCTTCTCGTTTTCCTGATAACTGCCACCCAGAAAGAGAGTAAATGCTGAAGCCCCGGGGAATAAAATGGGGAGCATTGGATCTTCTTTTGGTTTGCCTGAAATGACCTGAATAGTCCCTAAGCCCACAAGCAGGACTATGGAGTGGAGACACTTGGAATTGATATCACTAGAACATGCACATATGAGACTTCTATCAGGGTTACAATATTACATACTGTTATGATATGGAAATGGTAAAATATAGATGCAACGTTTATATCCGTTTTCGGTTTTTAGTAATGGGAGGGAGGGTAAAACCCACCTAATTTTATTAAAAGTAAAAATATAATGACCATCTACTTTGTAACAGTTCAGCCGTAGAGTGGATGATTCAAATATGACTAAAGAAGTAGAGAACACTACATGCATGTTTTGCAATGTTGTGCAACATGGAGTAATTTTAATGGCAAGTTCACTTTAGGTTCAAAAAAGTCGAATTTATAAAAGATAGGAATATTGAATTTGGGTAAAACTAGTTGTCGAAGACACAGCAAGTAGCACTAATGGAGGATTAGACTCTACCAAGAAAGGCATGTATTCTGAACTACATTGATTTCCTTTAAAAAAAAAAAAAATGTTAAAAATGTAATCATAAATAGATGATCATCGCGGAGGTATGTACATAGGCGTGAATGGCTGCATAACCATCCAACGTAGCCTAATGTGCTCTGGTTGCGTCGTGGAAATCATACTTCCAATCCATTTTTCCATTTTAGTGCAACCCTGCATGAAAATACTAGTTTTGGACATAAATCCTCACTCTCTTTGCAGACTTAGAAAGACATGAAGCACTGGCAATGCTAACATGGCTTTGATTGTAAAAGAATCTTAGGGATGAATTCCCTCATGGTCCCTACAATTCTGCATAAAGGACCGTGCAGGCTTTACATTGGTTTGGAATACATATAGTGCAGCCTCCAATGGGACAATGAGATTGAGCTCATGGAGGACATGAGTTGTTCCATTTCATGCAAGGGGTTTAATGGCAACTGTGAATTGGACCACATTGTAAGAAGATCCCCTTCACATCAAACTGCTTGCCAGTCAGTATGATATAAATGATTAATGTGGTCACGAAATAGTCCTGAAGAATGTGACATATAGTTATTTTCAGTAACGTTAGCAATGAAGGCCGATGATACCACTTCGCGCCGATCCAAAATATGAGATGTAAATCCTATAGCCCTGTATGAATACGGGAAGATTTGCGACATAACTCCGATCTCAAAGTGAACTTACTTTTGGTTTTACAACATATTGCTTTTATTAGTCTTAGTTATTGATTTGGATCTGGTCCCAAATATTTACTAGTGGATTTGGATTATTATGGGAACCAACCATTGCTGCCCCTTAATTTAGATGAAACCTGCTAACATCTTATTAATAGAGAGAAATGAACTAATTTGCTTTTATATTATCGTGTTATCGAGTTGGATGGGCGAAAAAGGAATTCTTCTTTCCTATTTAGAATAAAAAGTGACATCAATATTAGTAGACAACAAAATAGGGATTGGCTCACTAAAAGCAAAGAGGAGACCTAAAATAAGTCACAGCAGCCGTTACTTGGTACAAAGGCCTATGGATGCATCATGAGCAGGGGAGGCAGCAAGACAATGGTAAATCTTTTTGAAGGGCATAGCATCAGAAATTGACGGTGGTAAAACGATGAACAAGGGAGGCAGTAAAACATAAGTGGAGGTGGTGAGGAAGTTAAGCAGATTGGAAGAAGACAGTGGGAAAGCAGAGACTTCCCAGAGCACAAAACTGACTTCTCCTCCTATATTATCTCCTGACGGTCATCACATGCCATCAGACAGCTCCAGACCCACAAACAGGGTATATGAAGTCTCCAACCTTAGTATTAAATTCAAATTACAGCTGTTACATTGCAGAGGAAATATACTATTGAAGGCAGCCTCACCATCCAATTAAAATAACTCCAATGAAAATTCTCCTCTGAGTGGGAATGATATGCTTTTGTCTTTGCCTGTGTGGTTTTGTAACTTTTGAGATCAGATTGATATGTAACTGCGTTTATATATTCATAGACTTTGTCACTGAATGTTTTATGAATAGAAATATGTCCTCCCCCTATCAATTCTTTAACGTGATCATGAAGAATTCCTCGTGAATTCTAGGTGGCTATTGGCTTTGTGTAGCTGCCAGTACATTTGAAATGATGCAAGGGGCATTATCTTATCTGTGAAGGGGCCAGGTGTTGCCTATAATTCTTGAGCCCAGCAGTCTATAGATTGTTTCCCTCAAAAAAAAATGAAGTCCATAGATTATTTACGCATTAAAAACTATTACATAGATGCATGCATGTATGAGAAGGTATGGATAAATGCTAGCTATGCCCCTATGAGGGAATAATGGATGCCCTATCAGGAAGGTAATGTTGATTGCTGAGATGGGGGATAAGAATAAGGGGATGCACCACCACATGCATAAAGTTGAGAGATCACATGGGGGTGGTGCCCTTGGAAGGACCAACTTATTCAGCCCAATCATCCCAACCATGTTCCATGAAACAACCACCATTTGCACAACTAGATTGGCACATGATGTCCTGATTTTTCTAAGAAGCTTCCCCACCAAATCACCATGTGCCCAAGGGATGTCAGAAGGTTGGGTGGTGGGGGGGGTCAGCCACCAAGTCCATCATTTGGCTCGTAATGAGATCTAAAGGTGGATCCATGGATCGATAAAATGATTACATTCCACGTTAAATGTCAATCCCTTTGACCTTTTATGCATCGTTCAATGATGATTCACTCCCACGCTAGGAAGTGACCGCAGGTTCTTAGTTCTGTATTTTCTATAATACCATTAAGATTGCTTGCTAAATGACTTCATTGTGGCACTTTTTGGCTCCATTGTAAATTTGGGAAAGAGAGTTTTGCTCGTTTGGATAAATGCAATGTATAATAGTCGCTTCAAGATGCTTGCTGGATTATGGTTTAACTTCCAATACGCCGATCGATCATCATCTTCTTCTTTTTGTTTCAACTTTCAAACCATCGACATGGTTATCGACGTTAGTTCTTTGACATGCATGTGAAAGTTTACTTGTTTGCTGTTTGTTCCTGAAAGAAAAGGAAAGAAAAGAAAAACTACCCTTCAGTTGAGATGAGTCGCATCGGAAGTTGGCATAAGATTGGGGAATTTGTCGGTCTTTTTTTCTTGGGAAAATGGAATTTAAATATAGAAAAATATTTCCATCTATGTGAACCGTGTTGTCTTGTTGAAGCAATCGAACATGCAGGAGAAAAGACTCCCTTCGCTCTCTTCACACAATATCGGTTCACCATATGACAAGGATGCTACATTTTAGGGCATATCTTTAGGCATGATCTCTTCTAATAATAACAATTTGGAGTCAAGTGCATGATCCCAGGTTCTGATGATATTCTCTTGTGGTCCTGATATCTCGGTTGATCTCCCGTGATCCATAGCCCTTTTATCTTAACAAGTTTAAAAACCTTAAGGATATATTCTATGGTTGTTCTTGGAGTTCTCCTTGGCCTCTTTTTTTTTTTTTTTTGGTGGAGTGGTTTTGGTTGCAGGCTGGAAGTTCACGAAAAGTAAATAGAAGTCTCCAAATCCCATAGATCTTGAAAGCATCCGAGATTGTGTCACCATGAAACCAGGGATTTTCCATGTTAATAAGGTTTTCTTAGTGGGTGAGCAAGGATCTTTCAGTCTCCTCAGACCCAATCAAGCTTTCTATCTAAGGTGCCTCCCACTCAATGAGCAACATAGTTTTCCTAGTCTGGAAAATAGATTAAAATCATTAATCTTTCCCTTGATGTTATAAAGCCTGCTCCATTGTTTCTCTCTTCATGTGTATCAAAACGATGTGGAACTCACTCAACCAACTCAAAGATAATGCAGAACAACTTCTGGTTCACAGGAGAACATCTATCATGCCAACTTAAGCCTTATCCACAGAAGAACATCTAAGTGCATCATTACTGCCAACCAAAATGGCCTCACATCATGTGGGGGTGGGCCAAGACAGATGGGCAGGTAGCCAGTTTACCAGGGCCCTCTCTCCTGAATCAACATGTGATATCCTCCCAATCATGGAGTCCTTTGAGAGGATGGCCAGCATTGCTGCCCCTAACTGCAAAAGGTCCTGGTTGCTTTGTGTATCTAAAGCTAAAAGATATGGCGGTCCGTTTGCTTCGACCTATCGTACAAGTTATTTGCAGACAAAGCCCAGTGAAGGCCCATGTGATATGGTAGCAAGGATTGCGACGTCGCAACGGTATCCATTTCATGCTGATGGGGAGCCTTGAGTCGGGATTTCTTGTGGAGACAATGTTGATCTTGACTTCGGACCAGTTTTAAAACCAGTATTCTCGATTGAAAGATCTGCAGAGAGATTCTTCAGGTTTGTTCATCTAGAACATAGCTAGCTATCCATGCATTCTGACCGCAGACATCGTGGACTTGGCGTTTGATCTGCTCTTTAGATCATATGGATCATTTGTCTCCTCACATGGCGAATTGAATTTAATTAATCATGTCATTGACCGTTAAACTAACAAGTGGCTCAAGGAAGCAGAATTGGTCCCCATTTTGCTGCTTTGCATCTACTCTACAACACCTACCGATACTGATCTAGACTATTATTAAACAGAATCTGATTTGTTTAGCTCTAATTATTCTGCCGGGGTTTTTTCTGCACTGCTGACGCTTACATCTCCCTCAGAATTATATGAAATTGGTACGGTATGCTCTTAAGAGACATGAACTCATGCTTTTCGTTCAATCTAGGCGTCGGTTCCTAAATCACGAGGAGCTTCGTTCGCTAGGTAAGATAATATATGCAAGGTTTTGGCTGGTCCATCCATCTCGATTAGTACTCCATCACTGTTAGGATAATATGTACATGGCAGTGGATTAAAATCTCAATCAATACCCCATCACTTCTGACAAAACATGTACATGGCAGTGGAACAAAATTTGCTGTGCTTGTTGTACAGCATATGGTGATGTGTGTCATCAACTACATCTCCAACAAGCTTGACAGTTGATGCTGGTCCCACGAATCTCCATGCAAAGAAACAGGGGCCAATGGCTGTACCAGAAAGCTGCCACCAGGAAAGCCCAAGGATGGTGATCGATAAGTTGTTCGGTAAACAAAGGTTCGGATTCACGCAGTTTAGTATGGATTTGCTGTCAAATAATTCAAGTCCAAGCAATTAAGCCATGTAAAACCTGCAGTGGGATAACTTGATGATCACTTTCGATCACTCAGAAAACATATCATTTTGCTAGGATACAAACTCAAATCAAATTTTGCTGATCTAAACTTGCGCCTGCTGTTGACAGCTGATGAGTGACCAGTCAATTAAAGAAGCATAGCACATCCAAGCAATGTAATAAGCATCAATATTGGGTGTCGAGGGCTTCATGGATATGTAAGGCTCATGATTCTTGCGAACAGATAAAAGCTAGCAACAAGATCAAGTTCATGACATGACAACAGATAATGGTAAAAGTTATGTAGAACATCAGACGTTTTACCATCAAGCAACCTTTGGCTCCACACACTGAGCCTTGAAGATACTTAGAGAAGCAGAGAATTACTAGTGATGTAGAAAAGGGGAGCACGAGGCAACTTGATCGTTGGTATGAAATTACTGAATGATATATAGAAAAGGGGAGCACGAGGCAACCGGCCGCAGCAGCAGTTTTACAAAACCGAAATTAGATTACAACAGACCGCACCATTCAACAAAACTTTGTGGTCGAACTCATTACAACAATGCTGTGATTCTATCAATACAGGAAAATCAACCACAGCCTGCAACATAATGTTGATTTTTCCAATTTTGGAGCTGTTGTGGCAATCAAAATACTCCAGATTTGGCCTTCCTAGAGTCAACAAATTGCTTTTGCCTCTTTCGCCAGAAAGAAAAAGGGGAAAAAGGAAAATAAAAGAAAAGATACTCAGCATCTGTTATCCTGTCTTTCACCCTGTTTGAGTGATGCTTGAGTAAGAATCAGCTTACCATCTATCACCAGATGGTCTATGATATAGGAACCAAAAACAAGTTTCCCATTGACCTACAATCTCTCGAAAATATAGCACAGCAAGGACACTTAAACATCATCATGATTATTAGGCTGCAACTGAAGTTTTCTCAATTTTCTCAATGATCTGAATGTAGAAGCTCCAGGAAGGATCAGTATCTGTTATAGCATCCTGGCCAAATGGGTGTTCTCGAACATAATGTCGAACATCATCAGCCATTGCTAGCCCTTCTAAATAGACACGAAGATCTCCTTCTGGTCCTGCTCATGAATATCTGATTAAATTTTGAAATATGTATGACCAGGTAAAACATTAAAAACTGCACATACTGCTTAAGTCTTACCTAGAGAATTGTCGCCTACATCCTCAAAATGATAAGGGCAAGGGAAAATAGCAGTGTATGGCTACAAAACATATGGAAGAAATAGGAAAAAAGAGTGCCATGGTTAGCATCCAATGAACTAAACCATGGCTAAAATGTGATGATTTGTTCAACAAGGCCAAATATGAAAATGAGATATGGATTACTTACAGGATTGCAGAGGGCTTTGTAAGGAGAGTCATCCACAAGTAATGTATTTGATGGTGAGTACCGTCCTTTGTCCCATGGAAGATCATGTTCCTCTTTGTCCCACAATTTCTTTAGTTCCTTTAGCACCAGTGGCTTATGCTTGTTTTCAATGGTTTTAAACCCAGTATAAGTGCATTTAGATTCATCCTGCCCAAGATTATGTAAAATAAATAGAAAAAAATGACCGAGCCATAATATCTAGAAGGGTATATATGAAATAACAAAGTCACATTTCTCACTCTGCTTAAGTAATAATGATACGTACAATAACATGAATCATTCACATTACTCAAACCACAACCCTCATCCGGTCTAGTGCATGTTACAAATATAAAATATGACTTGGATTTTCTATTCCAGCATGCTAATCTTCTAAATAGTAGATTGCTGTATATGGAGGCATTTGGTAAAAACAAGAGGGAAAGATCACTTCTTGAAGATGTTCCTAAAGTTCATCCATAAGATGGAACCTTCAAACTTACAGCCCGCTCGCTTGTCTGGGACATCACTTAATTATACATGGAGGTTAGCTGTTGCAGTCCACCATTGGTAGAATTGATAACATTTCAGATATATTAAATGGCATCCAAAAGATTAAAACAATTTTGGTTAGTGTCCTTTTATTTTAAAAACAGGCGTATAGTGCCCTCAGCACCTTGTAAATTTCCCTCCTACAAAACTAGATAAGCAGTAGGCTTCATTCTGGCGATGGTAGACATCACATATAAAACCGAGATCTTAGAAGGGAAAAGGACATACTCACATTACTATCCACATAGGAGGAAAAAAAGCTTGCATATGCTTCAGTTCACAACTGATACACGGCCTTCTTCTATTTATTATTTATCTACTAATTTGTTTATCACCTACTTATTATTTATTTACTTATTTGTTTATCACCTACCATCCAAATTGTCTACCATCATCTCCTTTCAAAGGCCCATTAAAGTTTTAGAGAGTAGAATACAAACTTCATATGGCTCAAAAAAAACTGGAAGAATCTCATTCTAAATGAATTTTGACATGAAGATAACTCTAACAGGCCTGGGATCAAAGTTCACCAAACTAGTACAAGAGATCATACTAGTTGGCTAATGGTTCAATACAATAATGTACTTACCAAACTAGTATTGGGGATCATACTAGTTGGCTAATGGTTCAATACAATAATGTACTTACAGCCCCAAGACATACCAATACTAGGGAGAGGGTGAAGTAAGGAGAGGAGGAGAAAGAGGGAGGGGTGGGAGGAAGAGAACAAGAGGGAGAGGGAGGGATAGAAATAGAGAGAGAGACAAGGAGGAAGGGAGAGATAGGTGTACTTCCGACCTTTAATCTATGAGCTCCGGCCCTCGATGATGCCCATCACTATTGTTTGTAGAAGCAGCAGTATGGTTGTGAGGAGCGAAAGAGAAAGAGAGGTGGTGGCATGGTGAGAGAGAGAGAATAGAAAGAGAGATGGTGGTTGTCATCATTGTTGTCAACAACGATGGTGGTGATGGAACCCTAACCCTAGCTAGGGAAATCATGAGAGGAGAGGAGTTGTGAGAGACAAGGAGGATCAAGAGAGAGGGAAGGGTTATAAAAAAACTGAAAATCTGAATTGGCTTTGGAACCACCCAATACCACCTGAAACTAGGTAGAACCAAGGGTTCAGCCTAGTTCAGACTAATTTTGACCAAGGATCCAATTGAGTTTCCAGACCATTTCATTTCTTGGCCAGTCTGCTTCAGTACACCTTGAACCACTTAGTTCGGGATGGTTTGGCAAACCTTGCCTAAGACTCTTCAAATGCATCCATCAATGATCAACTGCCTCTTTATCTTACCACTTGCTGAACTGCTGATCATCACTCTCAGATATATCTTAGTTATGGTGGCATTTAAATAATCCCAGTGAACTTTGCTAAGTATATCTTCACAAAGAAAGCAAATCTTTGATTACGGTTAACACTGCTACCCTCAAAAAAAGATGATGGTTAAACTGCTTTCCCAACTCCAATGTGAAACAACCAAAGGATATTTCTATCAAGCCAAGGTAATTTATCAAAACATGACATTGATGGATAACCGAACTGAAGATTCATCTACAATTTCAACAAAAAATGCATAAGAAAATAAGTTGTTGATGCTAGTGTATCTCTTAAAACATACCAATGGAGTCTATCTATTTAGAAGATGATTGGTGCAAAGACTAAGATTATAGAAGCTTATTGCTAAGTCAAGAAAACTCTTGAGGAAGGTAGAATATTCCTTGAGCATTATATGTTTATGTTACAATGCCTAACAATCATGTCATAAATTTCTATAATGACTTGGAATCTACTTGCCATCAAGACCCCTTAGTTCAACCAAACAAACCCTAGCATATACTTGGAAAATAATATTTGCATCTTCATACTTCTGTGTGTGTGGTTTCCCTAATATTGTGTGATTTTGTGAATGAATTATACATCAAAATTCATATTTGAGTTGGTGTAACCATGCAACAAGTAATTATGGTCATCCTAAACCATCAACAGTAATCAAACTTATTTCTTCAGCATGTGATCAGAAAAAAGCCCCGATACTAAGAAGATGATTAAAGACAAAAAAACCAACCTATTATAGTTTCCCTATTAGGTTAAGCAAATGCTTAAGGATAAAGTAATCTTTTTTAAACACATGCTATCTTCACTGCAATGCATCACAATATTTTTGTAGAGTTTTACTTGACTTGAACCTTTAAGCAGACTGCTTCCTTGCTTCTCTAACTGAATGCTACAGAATAAGGCAGCAGCAAATAGCTTTTAATATTATACAACTAGCACATGTTTAGCATTCTGTGCATGTGTGCGTTCTGTTATGAATCATGGCCTTCACGGTCTGTGGACCTAAAATCTTCATGAAAGCTTTGAAAACCTGTCATGAGTAATCCATCCATCCGGATGGATACCTACATGGGGCTACAATACCACAAAATTCTGCTTCCAATTGTAATGAGTTTTATTCAGCTACCAGAATCAAGTGCTCTAATAGTCATAGTCTGCTAAACTGCTAGGTTCTGACCAAACATGGAGGTCTGCCAAAGCCCCTCATGAACCTTTCCTGTACTTGAAGCTCGTGACTGAAAGCATACTCCTCAGATAGGTCTAGGGCATGAGAGACACTCTTTTTGATTATTTTTTTAAGCCCTCTTTTGCAGTCATTTTTTGTCTCTTCTTTCTTGATCTGAAAAGAGTATCTTTTCTTCCTCTATATTTGCTACTGAAACACAAAGAAACCACTTTAAATCAGCTCAAATTTGTGTCTGACATCTGGTTTTTCTGGTGGACTTGATAATTTTCTTGTGGTCATAACCTCATGAAGTTCCATTCATCAAGAGAAAATAAACTCAAATGAATCACGAACCTCCATTTAGCTAGAAGAAAGCACATCTTAACTAGGATAAGTATGTTAGTAGCACTACCATTATTTTGCCAGTGCATCCGGTAAGTGGCTACCTTTTTTTGACATGGTAGAGCTATGGCTAAAGGAACATCAGAAAAATCATCAGACCCTTAAGGACTTGGATGAAATCAACATGAGCCCATTCATTTAGCAGCTCTAACTTTAGCCAAATGTATTAGAGTTTTGTATCTGAGCACAGCAACTGACAAGGTTCACTCAAGAATCTGAGCTGCATCCTCATTATTTTGCTTCCTGTAGAGGCTTTGTCCTGCAGACCTTTTTGTTAATTCCGCTCTCCAGATTCCTTGATTGAATTTGTGGTTTTTTGTTAGAAGTAGCAAGCCTTTAGCCAATTTACCACGATTCACTCCAGTTACTTATAAAAGGTTTTTCTTTTCCTTTTTCTTTCATCACCATCAATGTCAAGACAATGACTTCTGTGGAATCTAAATCTCCCTTTGCAAGATACATTGATCCTGAACTTCTTAAAAAGTTGGTCTATTTTATGATTATCTTCCAAGACATACAACCTAGGCATGTCATTTCATGTTATTCTGCATCTCAAACACAGCTGCAGAGTTAGCGTTATCAGGTTAATTGTCATTCTTGTTATTTTTGCCTTCTTATGTTACTCAAGCCTCTAGACAGCCATGCACTCTGACCGTGATGCATTATTCCCTCAACCATCCCAATGGCTCTTGACAAGCACGGTCTTTTTAGTGACTCATTGAATAAATTTGGTTGCATCCCTATTATTTAGCATGTTGCTGCACATTTGTCCATTCTCTTACCGTCTCAACTTACAGGTCCTTAATAGAGTTATTTTCTTCCAAGCCTTCATACAAGTTGATTCTACTTTCATAGATCCTTCATCACTTGCTTAATGCAAACTTTAGGCCTTAAGCATTGCCATTTTATTAGCCAGCATATCCCACAAGTTTTTGACCTATTGCATCCATTTCCTTTCTTTCTGCCACCTTGTGGCTTTGAAACCAACTACTAGTTTTGGAGCACTCTCAATTTGGAGTTAGGCTTCAAAATTGACCACATCTTGATTTTGGTTATTGTTGTTTCATAAACACTTAAATTAAGTCGCTATAGACACAAATTTAATTTAATTGCTTCTTATTTTTTAAGAATTTGATGCTCTCTAATCTATTTTATAAGGTAATTAAGAGTTTAGGCTCATACAATTCAAATTGGACTCAAATTGGCTCGGACATGAGTGAACCAGGCAATCAGCTCCCATTTAAGTATGAACAAGACTTACTCATGAAGGGATCAGATACAAGCTCTCATGATCCAAAGGTCAAGAAGCAACCTCTCCAATCAAGGGCTTAAAAGCAAACAACTTAAGATCCAATGGCTCAGCATCACCTCACCACATAAAATCCTAGAAGCATGGCGCCATGCTTAAGAAGCCCTCATGATGTGCTGCTCAAACTTAATTTTAGCATGGGATTTTCTCACATGAAGAAAAGAAGGAAAGAAGAGATGCACCCCAAATTAAAAATCCTCCACGCCACATCACACAATGCCCCAAAACCTTTCACATTATTCTTCTTTCACGCATTCACAAATCCCTTGCACCATATTCCAAGCATCATGATCCCTTACGCTTCAAATCAAATCTCCTCACGCTATCCTTTTTACCATAAAACACCAATTAAATGTCACGCCAATCCAAGACTCCTCCTAATCAAACACCACTCCAATCTTTCCTCACACGCATTTTCTTTCCAACTTCACACGCCGCAACCCAATTTGTTAACACCATAAATTCCTAGCATGCCTCTCATCCATCTTTCACACCCCATTCTTTCCTAAAACCTCATCCACACCAAACTCAAGACTCCATGCCACATTCAAACTCCTAACCCTTTCTCAACCCTTTCATGCATTACAAAACCCTAGCCCCACTTCCCACTCTAAAAATAAAACCAAAAAGCCTCCTCCATGTGGATAATGCCCTAGGGGCAGGTCAATCCCCCTTCTATCCATCTAGCCCTAGCCTCCTTTCTCCACGCCTTCCTAGGTTCTTTAGCCACCTTGTTCCCATTTTCTTCCACCCTTCCAACACACGAGAAGGAGAGTCGGCCAGGGGAAGGTTGGCCCAAAGCCAAAGGAGGGAAAAGAAAAAGCTAGAGAGGAGATCCTACTTTAGGTGATTTCTTTCTTTTGTTTATTTTCTATTTTAAATCCGACTCCAAGTCTCTTTAATAGCTTAGGAGTTGGGAGTTTATTGTAATCAAGGTTTTAATATTCCAACAATAAATCTTCTTTTCTTTTATGCGAGTTAAATTCTATAACGTTTAAATTCAGCATTAGGATAGTTTCATTTCCTTGCAATTGCTTTTATTTTTGCAATTACTTTTCAACACTAGAATTAATTTTTTTTAATATTTTTAATCTCTTTCTATGCCTCCATCAAAATCATGTCTAGCTAAGTAACCCTCTAGGGTTTGCGATGAAGCTAGAACCCTTTTTGATTTTAGCATCTATGTGGATGGTGTTTACTTCTTAAAGAGATCACCCCTCCCGTGAATCTCAACTTTCCTTCTTCTCTTGATCAATCTTGATGGGTTATAGTTGGATCAAAATCCCTTCATAATCCATGCTTGAGGTAATGATCAAAGCTTGGTGGCTAAAGTAGAAATTCATCATCATCATCCTTTTCTTTATGCAACAAGGGTTTGATAAATCATAGTTAGGTTAAATCCTTTCATGATCTATGCTTATTCTAGTACAAGAAAAGGTTAGTAATTTAATTAGTGCATGGGAACAAACTTGATGTGCTATTGTTTCCTAGCTATTCATAGCCTATGCTTGGTTGTGTCATGTACTAAAAAGGAAGATTGAGTACAAAAAGAGAAACCAATCAAGTAAATACTAAATCAAGGATCCAATGGATTCAAAAACCCTAGATTTCTAGATATTGCCTTTCTATATTTATTTCCTTTTCTACATCTTTAGTTCTTAATACAAACTATCATTACCTTTTTGTCAAAGCTTGTCTGAGCAAAAGTCTGACACAAACACAAGAGCACCTAATTCCTCGGGATCGACTTGTACTCGCCGAACGTGCTACATTGCACACCATGCCCTTGCGGTTACAATTTAAAATACATCATTGTTTTAAGTGTATGTGTTGCATTATGCATGCATTATTTAATATATGTAAGTGCATATATGCATGTATTCAATTAGAATTTGTGATCAAATTGTAAGTGCAGCTTTGATGATTGATGGAAGATGCGAATAAGGATGGTCAATTATAAATATAGATGAAATAATTCAATAAAAGCTGGTATGTGCCATTTCCAGGGAGCTGAATTTAGACCAGTCTATGGGTTGGATAAGTTATTATTGAGTGCATAGACACAACAACCATAACAAAAAAAAAAAAAAAATTCAAGAGTCTTAAAGTGACCGACATATCATGCATTATTAAATAAGTCAGAGGATATACAAACTTGTCATGATAAATGTAGTCTCAAGATCACTTACCCAAGAAAATAATAGATTGTGTTTCAGATTTCCTATAAGAAAATCAACCAAAGCATCGACATTATATCTGCAGAAGGTGCAATAAAACTATTTATCACGGATATGACCACAATATAGTATTCAGAAGCACATAAATAGAACTTCAAAACACCAAAAGCATGAAAGTTAATGTCTTAAAAAAAAACTATATAACGAAGAAAATAATGAATAAAGAAAGAGGAAAACAAGCAATGAAGCAAGAACTAATTCAAAGGCATACTTTTTCCTTGATGACCAGACACCTATATCAAATTTCTCAAAGCAAAACTTCAGAAAATCGTCGCAGAAAGGTCTTTTGAATACTGGGTCCAAAACATAACATTATCCATCAGTACTTGTGAAGTAGCAGCATTCTCTGACAAATTATCAATAAAAGTTGAAAGGACTGTGTAAAATGTCAAACCTGCTTTTCCCCCAACCCTTTTATGTGATTTATGAATATTCCGATAATCTGGATTAACATCAGCAAGCAATCCATTCAAATCAAGGACAAGAAGCTTTTTATTGGTATGACTTACTAATGCCCCCTCAGGTGGCATTGTCACTGCTTTTGGTTCCTCATCTCGGTCCTTGATTACACCTGAAGAGGTGACACCCTCTATAGCATGGCTTATTGATGAAGATGCCACTTCTTTCTCCTGATCATTAGATGTGTCTCCATGATTGTATGCAAAGTTTGAAGCATTATTTTGGCAAGTAACCACTTTCACAGTCTCTGATCCAGCTCCAGTTATATTAGGATAATTCAGATGTGAGTCATCCATGATAACTCTCTCTCCTACTTGGAATGAGAAACTAGAACCTTCCACACAGGATGTATCCAATTTTAGCTTGATTGGTAGACCAAAAGAAATAGAATTCTCTATGACACCTCTAATTGGCGAAGGAGGCAAGCTTACTCCTTTGTAATCAGTAGGAAGTATCTTCTGATTTTTTCCTGTAGAAATGAGACAGCCCTCTCGAACCTTTCGAACATCATCCAACAAGCTCTCATTCTTCTGTCTTGGTATGCTGTCAGGTACTTGGTCTGCATGGATAGGTTGTCTTACATTCTCTTCCCTGACTCTTCTTTCTACATCTGATGCAGGATCCCTATCAGAACCATCAGCATCACCACATTCAAAAACTTCCAATGAGGTTCTGGAAGCTTCTGCCTGGCATGAGTTTGAAGCAACCTCAGGAAAAAAGTGGTTCACACTTGATGAAACCTCACCCGTACGCTTTTCTGAACCATTATTTTTTACAATTACATCCAGGATTTGGTTGTTTTCGATGAAATCATCAACATTAAATCTGTCCATTTCTACCAAGGGTAAAGTGGTTGCAGGAGGACCATCCAGATGAACTTCCCAGTCATAGTGAGAATAGTCAAAAACTATTTCCTCCATCTCCTGTTTCAGTCTTTGACACTCACTTGAATCATTGTTTCTAACAACTTCAGAAACTGAATTCTCGATGAACATGTTGCTCTTATTTGCATCAGCAAATGCATCTCCTGTACTGTGTTCCTTTAATTTTGAATCATTGTTATTAGCAAGCTCAGGAACTGAATTAATCTCAGAAAACATGTTGGATTTTGATACAATGCTAGGTAGCATGTCACACATCTTCACAATATTATCATCTTTGCTCTTCGATGAACTTTCTTTCTTGGTCTGAAATATCAGATAGCCACCAACTGAAGCTTCAGTGTTATTCTTGCACACTGTATCTGAACCTGCATTTTCTAGTGATACAGAGCTACAAGCAAAATTATTATTTTCAACAACCTGAGATGAGGGGCTACTGCCATCCTTTTGAGTAGATTCAAAGATGCCAAAAGAGATACTTTTCTCCTTTCGAGTGGCACTTTTATTTCTCTTTGTATAAGTGATTTTCACACCATGTGAGTTTGAATTAATCCCAGACACCATGCTGGTCTTTACTGAAGCCATGTTTAAATCCTCTGTCAAACTATCAACATTCTTACTGACTAGTGGATTAAAATTATTGTTACTGGATGCTTTTCTGTCATTATTCGTTGTGGAGTCCATATCCATGATATCTGATAAAGCTGTAACATCAGCAAAAGAGTGGTTTTGAACATTTTGCATTGAAGAGTTTGAATCCTCTTTGAAAGATAATTCAGATCTTTCCTGATCAATAGAATCTACAACCTTTGAAACATCACTTTCTTTTGTAACTATTGACATGCTAAAGGATGCTCCCCTAAGGTTCTTATTCACTTTGTTCGTTTCAGCAGTTCCAAGCACCGGAGCAATGTTTTCTTGTACAACAGAAGAGGTTAATTCATCAGGCATTTTTTGGCTAGGTTCAGTTTCATATGCACTATTTTCCTTCATCATTATTTCTTTCTGTTCCACACAGACTTCTGTATGATCGCCAACCATTTCCAAAACAAGTTCATCTTTCTGAGACAGAGAACTGTCAATTGGTAAAGCATATTCTTTACTTTTTTCTGTCAAGACAATATTAGTAGTTTCAAGGTCCTTTTCCCCAGCATTGTTGAACCTGGACAAAGGGACATACTTTTCCTTTTCCATATCACTCTCCTCTGATAAATTTCTCAAATCTTTGTCTGCCAGAGCATCAGTGCTGTCTACAGATGACAAATTATGCTTCCCCCATTTCCTCTTGCACTCCCCTTGACTTGGTCCATCTCCTGCAGTTTGAATGAATAAAATGAACCGCTTTGCAAGGGAAAAAAGGCATACAATATAAGCATTTAAATTGATACATGAACAGATCATAAAGAAAGGAGTCCAGATATTAATCTTGGACCATGATAGAATTCATGAAAAGATCTATCAGACTACAGTACACCACCAAATTAGTAACTGTTTTTACCTCCATTATGCAGGCAGCTACCAACCAAACATATGGAACACGAAGTGAATACATTTCATATTGCAGCATGAAATAGGTATACACATGGTTTCAAGCATTACATGAAAAACAGAATGCAAATCATATATTATTCATACGGTTCTACTTGGGAGATACTTTACATTAGATTATCAGGTGATCAAGACAGGAACAAAACAATGAAGTTTTTCACAAAAACTGAATTTGGACAGAGAAGATGTTATGCATGTAGATAACAAGATAAATATTCAACAGAAAAAAGAAAGAAAGAAAGAAAAAACATGGAAAAGAACCGTACTTTATCCAAAAAGCCTTCAATCAGTTATCTTGGATCAGTTATGAATATCATTTTACAAATTCATATTGACGATGCTCTATTAAAACTTATTCAAAATTCTGCAAAACACCTAGTAATTTTTCCCAATGAAGCTTCTTAACATTTTTATAATAAATGCTCATGCCTCCAGATTATTCACCCTAGCTAGGTTATTAGGGCTGAAAATGAACTGAGCTGTTCATGGGCAGCTCAGGCTTTGCCTTATAACTGGCTGATTCAAGCTAGATCTGACTTTGGGACCGGACAAGCTTGGAAATCCTTTTAAAGCTTGGCTTCATGGGCCAAGCCTGAACAATTTAGCTTGAAAAGAAGGAAAGAAGCTTGGCTCAGCTCAATAAGAAGCTTGTTCAAACTCAGTTTGTATCACAAACAAGCCAAGCTTGAGGACATGATTGCAAGCTCAGCTCAAGATAGAATACTACTTTAATGTAAAAAGTCGAACCTGAGCAACACGCTTGTCAGTAGGGGTGTGCAAAAGACTGATGAACAGCAAACCCAACTCAAACTGGTCTCTTCAATTCGGTTTATATTGGTTTTTCTTTTTAATTCAGTTTGGTTTCAGTTTGAGAAAGTCTTTAACCAAAACATTTCGGTTCAGTTTTGGTTTGAGTGTTCAAAAAAGCGATCTAAACTGACCTGACCTGATTTGACCCAACCCATGTATACATATACAAATATATATATACCAACTGACCCGACCCGACCAGACCCCTATGTGTCTATATATATGTATAAATTTCATTTTTAATTTTTCTTATATTTTCTTTCACATATAAAATATTTTTTTTTAAGTTTAGACTTAATCCAGCCCATTTAGTCCAGTACATTGAATATCAACTCTGTATAAAATTGAATTTTTATGTTTAGACTTAGCCCAACTCATTTAGCTCAGCCCATTGAATATCAACCCGATAAACAAACCAAACCAAACCAAATTTTTCAGATTGGTTTCAAGCAGATTTTGTAGATGGTTGGTTTGGTTTCAGTTTTGGGTTTAGCTTCAAACTGACCCTACCCAATCCATGCACACCCCAAACTGTCGGCTTGTCTTGACTTGTTGGTGCCCATAATTATTACTATCCATAATCACTGACCCTGTTCATGTTTTTCCTCAATTACAGCTTTATATCTTATTACCATAGCTAATTTGTAATCAATCTTCCAAATTCATTTTCTAAAAGATGTTTCTTGTCGTACATAAACCTCCAAATTCTTTTATTCTTCCCCACCATAATATCATTACAAAAATTTTACTTTTTATGCATCAAAATTCCACAGCTCTATGAACTTTTAGGTAATACTTTCCATAATCAACGTAGAACCAATCGATTCCCTCCCAATTTTGTGGGATAGTTCCCCAACATTATCAATGGTTATTGTTCTTGTACAAACTGAGTGTTTTTTCCACTGTGGCAGGCATGCCTGTGCCACGTGCCAGTAACCCAAACAGCAGAACACCACCTTAGGCCGAGTACAGTCCACATGCACCACATGGCCCCCAGGCACAGCAAGCGCCCCAGAGAATTGGCATGGAGACGCTGCACTCATATCAACCACGCTACCAATTATGAATTTGTGGTATTCAAACAAGACAGAGGAACACTGATTGCCTTATTGTAGTCTAGAATTTGCACAAAAGAACTCTATTACATGCATCTGGCTAGTCTTCTCCATTTAATTGTTTCATGGTAGCTAACATCACCATGTTTGAAGATTAGATTATTATTTGAATTTTCATCAGTCCAAGTGTTTTTCATTCCATTTTGTGCATTGATAACCCCTTGTGACATCACATATTAAAAGTGTAGCTCACTCTATATCTACTAACCTAGATTGAGTTTTTTCGGGGGGGCAAAATACAAACTCAGATTGTTCAAGAAGTCTATTCAGCTAAAGTTAGAAAATTCTGCTCATAAGATATCATCAAGTAAATACTTATCCGATGCTCTAAAACATATGAAAAAAAGGATTGCACCTATCTTACAAGCTAAAACCCTAAATCATCAACATTCAACAAGAACAGGAAGCCATGATAGCAAACCAACACCATAGACAAAAATGACCAACCAAGTCAACAAAAATAACCAGAACACATCAAATTCAGATTATCATCACTCAACCAAAACACCCACTCAACTGGAAAACATCGATTCCACTTAGCATCTCATCGTGAATCGAATCAAGAACAAAAACCACAAAAAGAAAAAAATAATAATAATCAGCCAAAAACGGAACGAGAAATACCGCAATCAGCAGCATTCCTCCGAGAAATCACACCGAATGAGAATTTCAGATACCAATCGAATCCCAGCGGATTCCACTCCTCACCGTGCTCTCAGACCGATTCGAGATCTATAGAATTGGATCGCCCAACCTAGAGGAAATATTACAGAGCGTGGAGAACGACTTTGCGAAACGAACCTGAGGCCGGGCTTCTCTTTCCCATTCTTATCTCGTTCTCTCTCTGTCTTCTTCGTACTTTCTTACTCTCTTTTTCTTCTCCGGCGACAGGCGAGCGGAGTCGCTTCGATTCTCGGTTCCGTTTTGGGACTCCGTCTGGCGACTGGCGAGCGGAGTCGCTTCGATTCTTGGGACTCCGTCTGGCGACTGGCGAGCGGAGTCGCTTCGATTCTTGGTGCGTAGCCTTAAATTCTTCCCCTTACCCCTCTTTAGTTAACATTTTTCCCTGAAACTGGCGAGCGGAGTCGCTTCGATTCTTGGGACTCCGTCTGGCGACTGGCGAGCGGAGTCGCTTCGATTCTTGGTGTGAAACAGGGAATCTGTTTGCTTCTTAAATGATACCGGGTTTTCGGAGTCGCTTCGATTCTTGGTGTGAAACAGGGAATCTGTTTGCTTCTTAAATGATACCGGGTTTTGTTCATGTTCGGAAAGGGGAACATGGTTAAGATAACGTGTCCCGCTTGTGTGAACTCTTCGTGCTCCAAATGATATGGATCCGCTCGTGGTGTGTCCGAACGGAGCAAAAGATCCCATGGCAGAGACGCGATCCAGAGGCATCTCACTAGGGGAGACGGGGGCCTACCCAACTCGGACATTAGTCTCTGTCATGGATGGATCATTCCGTGTTTGACGATGCTTCTCCGTTGGAAGATACTAGAGAGAACCAGCAGAGGAACACAGAAATTTTGCACAACAATAGCTGCACGTATGATAGGAACACGTCCTTTTTGGCTCCCCAGTAGAGTGGATTGAAAGAGATCGGATCGAGCTAAGCAGAGATTCAGATCCTCATAAGACATCTCGCAAGGCATCATGATGGAATACCATCGGAGCAAGAATATCTCATCATCGTCCCAACATCATGATTAGTATATTATGGGATATCGCCTATTTCAACCATCGGAATGGGGTGGAATGGTGGTGTATCTCATTTCAGTCCCACAAAATTTAAAACCTTGACGTTACGCCTCATATTCTGACATTAGAAATCTCATTTTCAATTCTAAGGTTCCAACAGGATGATCTAAATAAGCCCTAAAAGGATTGCACTTTTTTTTTTTTTTAAAATCTAACATTAAGTTCTCTTCCAATTAATTATCTTCGGTTCATTTTGTTTCTTCTGACATTTTTTTGGCTAACATCTTTTCCTTATTTTCCATCCTTGATGATTTATATTGCTAACCGTTCTTTTATCTCAATATATTCTTTCACTTTATCTCACAGTAGTTGAACTTATAGCCTTCTTTGAAGCACAAAATGTCATATATTCCTCTTAGAATAATTTTATCCTTATTAAACTCATCTGAGCCTAGCATCTTTTATCGTTGGAATAAAAAAACCTGTCTCCTTATCAAAAAAAAAAAAACTGTCTATAGTTGACCAAAGATCTTAAATTTATTTAAACCTAATAAAAGCTTAGAAAACAACTAGGGTATAAGATGTTTGAGAAGAAGTGCCTAAAATATTATAGAAGTCAAAATTAATAGCTAACCCACTCAGGTTCATACATGCATATACAAACACAATTTCCCCACAAAGAATGATGAAGATAAATGCAACCATATACATGACATTGCACCTCAAGTCCATGATAATATATGGAAGCCCATAAGAATGATAAATTTAATATATCAAATTGTAAATTTTATTCAAAATTTAGTATGCATGTGGATTCATTGTAAAATCATCAAATATTTTATAATGCAACTTATTTGATAATTTATATTTTGTAATATTTATACCAAAAGTGAGGCACTTTTGTTCTACTGTAAAATTCATAAATTTTCTTAAATAATAGAATAGGAAGTTTCAACTTCTAATAAGAATTTTCAAGTATATAATATTTCTCTCTTTTTTTTTATCATCTTATATATTTTATTTGTTTGACTTTCCTAATTAACAACCAAAAGTTATATATGCTGCAAACATAAGAAGATTAGTGCATTAACTCATGGGAATTGATGTAACACACAAGGTCATCGAAGGTCCATGAGATTTGTTGCGCGCACCAATAGGTAATCCAAAATATTTTTCTAAATTTTAGCTCACTAATTTTCAAATGGTTTAAACTAATAAAGAGGAAAGAACTATGATTCTAAAATTATAAGATGTCCAAGTATAGCTAAAGCGTAATCAGATTGACATCTTAGCCTTAAAAAATGGCAAGCTGGAAAACTGTTTGATGTAATGAAACAAAAAAAAAATCATATGCACAAGAAATTTAGGATTCTATTAATTAATGCCAGCTTTGATAAAAATAATACAAAGCAAACAAAATTTTTTCTCTGAAAAGAAACATGATGAAATCAGTCTAAATAAGATTAATAAGAATATCAGAAATGATGGTTTGAAAGGATAGCATATATATATACCCATTCGTTGATATGCCACGGCATTTCACAAAATCATAGTTGGTTGATGGATATAAACCATGATCCATAATGTAGATTAAACAAATAGAAGGAAAGAAGAAAGGTGGAACATTCATTCTTCACTATCTCTTGTAAGTTTGATGATTACATACGATTGCTAGCCATGCAAGAAATTTTTTTCTAATCATTATTTTATCATACTTTGCAACCATAATATTTAGTGAACAAACCTAAAATCGGAGTTAAATATCATCCAATAGACTAGCCACTCGAAAAAGGTATGATGATGGTCTACCATCCATTTCTGTACATAGAGATGAAAATGAACATATAGTTAAAGAAAAAAGATCTAAATGAATGTATTTGTGCGCAATTACCTTTCTTTTTTAAATATGCTTCTTAAATGAGCAAATATAGATGATGGTGAAGAGAAGACTTTGAAGAAATTTGAAATTGAAGACGATACAGCAGATAAAGAATGAGATTAGAGAAGGGTACGTACCCGTGTTCCTCCCTCTCTTTCTTCTTTTATTCTTTTTTCACCCTCTTTTTATTCTATTTTTCTTTTTATTTTCTTCCATTGTAAGCATGAAAGGTGGCTATACTTTTTGCATCGTTGTAACAAAGAAATTAATGGATGCATGCTTTTATGTTCAATCACTTGCATGAAAAGTATTCTAATTAAGAAAGGTATGGAGTGTGGCACAAGTGATGCTGATGCATATGGACAAAAAAATTAAATCAAAGATATTTTCCTAAATGAAGATTTTAACTGAATTTCAAAAGTATATGAGTAGATTTGGAGAGAAGAGTGAGATTAAACAGGATCCCACTCTTTCTCTCTCTCTTTCCTAGTCCTTTTTTTCTATTTTCTCCTATTCTCATTTCACCTCTTTTGTATTCTATTTTCTTTTCATTTCCTGCCATTGCAAATATGCAAGGAGTTTTTGCATACTTATATACTTTACAAAAATTTGAAATGGCACATGTATTGATTCATTCTTAGTTTTCTAGCATGAAAGATGCAAGTTCTTAGGAGCATTTGTGGGTATGATATATGTGATGCATTGGTGAGAAGTTTAGCCAAATTTAAAAAGTAAATAGGAAACTCTAATGTAAATTTGGAGGAAAAAATAGGTTTTTCTCCTACTCCAATCCCTTCCTTTGAAGTAAAGCAAGAAAAGGTTGTTAAGATATAAAAATTGAAAAAAAAGATGCCCCTTATATATTATAGTTTAGTTAATAATTTAACTTAATAAAAAATAAATATAATAAAAGAATTCTTAAAATAAATGAAGAAAAAAGAAAAACATAGAACACACCGCAACGAAAAAGGTGCTAAACTAGATCTTAATACATTTTAACTTACAAAACCTCAAATTTGATTGGATGATACTACCTAAAACAAAGGACAATGTCTTATCTATTCCTTATTTTGAGCATGGGCAAGGGTGTACCATACTATCTTCATATAAATGAATTTAGGAATACATGTGCTCATGATTTACCTTTTTTTTTTTCCGAAAAGTATTCATGATTTGCATATATGTTATAATAATTGTTACGGTGGTAACACGAATATCTCGAATCAATTATATTAATAATCAAAATACCTCATATCAGCACACATCATGGACGTTCCAAACAAACGTTATCCATATGCTCTACCAAACCTAAAAACTGACCTAAAGCATATGTATATCTGGGATATCTCCTTCAATATAACTAGCAATTTATTCAATACATGACTCTCCTTGATTACCTCAGTTGGTTAATTCTTCAATATGCATGGTAATTCACTTTGTGGATAAGCTACGATCTAATTGTGACCAAGCTGTTATCTACTCCGCATGAATACGTAGGAGCAAATAAGCCATTCAAATCACGTCATTAACGGCCTCCTTATTTTAGGGGAGCGAAAGAGGGCTATAATGTTGCAATAGTATGATTAATGGCCCAAGATTTATGGGATAGTGTATTTCCACGATATTTCTCTCCTATAAATATCAAAATGCTGAAGATCCAGGTAAGTAAGCAATCTTTTTCAGAGGATCAGTTGTTGCTTCATTGTTCTCTGCTAATTTGAGCATCGAAGGATCCTCATCGAAGTAAAATTCTCTGATTTGAATTTGTTTTGCAGGTCACTCCAGAATTTTTGTGCAAAATTGATAGCCTGGCTTTAGAGCAACAACAATAATTGTTGCTTGTTTGAGATTAATGAAAAGGCACAAATGTAAGCAATGCTATAGCTAGATAAGCTTCATAGAGTTGTCCTGTTATGATTCATGGAAGGCGCAAGTTTTGCTTGCCTTAACTTAGCCTCATTTGGGATAAGTTTTTGTAATTATAATTTAAATTTGGTACAAAAGAAATTATGCCCATGCAATCAGTGACCTCTTGTCATCACCACGTTGATGACAATGAGCATGAGTACATGTACGATGCATGTACTGAAACATATATATTAAAAAATTTCATTTTTGATGAATGACCTAAAATAATAAATTCAACTGGTTATATAGGTGATAGGTCAGAACTGCATCCCTAGTGGTCACAAGACTACTAGGAGAGCTTTGATTCACCCTTGGTCTAGCTAACAAGAGAATATAAGGTGATACTTGACTTACAAGTGCCTAAAGGGCTTAACATTTTGTAACTTAGGTCAAGTTGCGGTGGTGTTATATATATATATATATATATATACACACACATACACAGTCTGGAATGCATCAGTCTAAAAAATTATTTCATTTTGGTTAGTATATATTTAATTGGAAGTGAAAACTACTTTTATGACATCCAACATTGAGTTAAGCTTTCCAATGCTGCTTGAATCATCTCAATTGGAGCTCGAACAAGAAACTAACACTCGGTCTACTTTAGTTGTGTCATTGCAATCCAACAGTAGAATTTTGATAGCAAAACTATAGTATCAAATTTAATTTGATTGTAGCACCCTTGGTTAGGTTATCCTTGATGATAGAAAGTATACTGTGATCCAATCTGAGTTCCACGTGATGGGAAAATCATATCAGTTCAAGTCTAAGTCAAATAGGAGGGTGTCTGATGGTAGTTAGTGGACTCTCATATTATTTTTGCGGTAATAATCTTGTAATCAGACTATCTATTCATATCAAAATACTCTTAAGGTCAAGAAATTATTCTAGATGGCTTACTTTGTAGGCTACAAGTCGAATTTCATGGGCATCCACTTATCTTTATCAATATATAGGTCCTAGAGCTTATAGATATACTCCCCCCTTATTTTTCTTAAATTTTCATATCAATGAAAACTTGCTTGTATTAAGTACATATTAGATTCATGGATACTTTTAATTTTTTTCTTAAAGGATTTTCACAACTCTGGTGGATTCTAAAGCATCCTCATAGATTCCAATAACTATAAGTGGATTTTATTCGATCACAATTTTTTCAAAGATGCTTTGATGGATTTCAAGTGACGAATAAACTACTAGTTATTTTAGTTACTGTTGCCACAGGGCTTTAGACTGAGATGAAGTAGTTGAGGTTGGCATGCATCCGAGGTGGAGCTTGGTGGTCAGAGTGATTTGAGAACGGCAAGGGGTGTGCCCAAGTTCTGTAAGAAAAATTCGATTATAAGAGATTCTCTAGTGGAGGATCCTTCGATGCTTAAGCTAACTGAAGCTTTGAGAATAGTGAGAAAGAATTTTAGCAAAAGAATACTTTTTTAGTCACAAAAAGCTTACCATAGGATCTTCTTTGATCCCTTTTTATAAAGGAGAGAAAGTTACGATAACTGCTATGAAAAATCATAGTCTATGATGCATCGTGAATAGTGGGCAATTAACTAGTATTTACTCACATGCCACGTTTGTTATAACCATCAGGAGTTCTGTCATAATCATCCATCATTTAAGGCATAGGGTGTTGGCCCATATTTTTCTTGTAACAACTGTCTCTAAGCCTTCTAAAATCGTCCGCACGAGTTCAACCATAATATCGGTAGTAGTATGATACAGTCTTTGGTGTCTAGTTGAGAACCATGTCTAGAGGTAAAGTTTGAAACAGCCATCCACTTCCTCTCGGTTCCAGAGGATTTGAGTTGGGGACATGGCGACAAGGACTCTTTTGTAAAAAAAGTAGGACATCCAGATGATGCATCCCACCGAGGTTCACCTCAGTATGTTAGCCGAACCGATGAGTACACTTAAAGATGAAAACAATGGCCCAGGTAGCATAATCCTATAACAGTTACCATTAGTTCTCCCTAATTTTTTTTTCCTTTAGATTTTAAAGCTTATTTGCTTTCTTTTTTTAAAAAAAACTTAGTTTAATTTTGCTTATAGTAATTCAATCTTTTTCTACACTGCTCCAAAGCTTGCACTGTTGCTCTCGACCTTAATCATAAGCATTTGGAAGCAAAAATATAAATTTTGAATAAACTTAGTTAATTTGTTAAAAATTCTAAAAATACTTAAAGATGCAAATATAAGTTTGAAAATAATAAATACAAGAGAATATGCATACTGGCAAGTTTATTCATGTAAAAAATATGCTTTTAAAAGGCAACAACAACAAAAGATGGCTAAATACTATCAGATAAATAATAAATTATATAGTTAATTTGCTATGCATGCTTGCTGTAGAATCTAATTTTTTTTAAAAATTTCTTTTAATGATTAAAAAATGGAAATAATAATCCTTGAAGGATACATGCTCTGCAACCGCCAACCATGATATCTGGTGGATTTTCTAAAACCAAGTTGTTCTACCACGTTGCTCTGCACGAAATCCATTAATCTAGCCACTTCCACGATTAGCCTTGTGATGGTTACTGGATGCCTAGAAAGAAAGATACGAAATCTTTTGTTCAAAGCGGTGGTAGGAGCCAAAGGGGACCCTGCAGTTATCTACCCTAATCATCATTGTAATCACCATCATCAAAGGTTATATTAACTTTACTAATATTGATTTCAAATTGAAGCTCGCCAGTATATGCATGTTCTTTATCTCTTTGTGCTGTATCATATTCATGATTCTTGTAATTTTATTTATTTTGCGCTGTCTTTATTGAAATCTCTCCATGTAGGTAGGTAGTGGTGCAACCAATGATCGAGCTTAGATCTCATCAACCTTATTTTGAAATTAATTTCAATTTGGAACTCTTAGATCAAACTTAATTTGTTAATTATTTTTCTTACACAATAGAAGATAAATTTTGAACTAAGCACAACCAAGGCCTAATTAATCAGCTTGACAATCCTAAATAGAGCTAAAATCAATTCTTTTTTAGAGAGAGAAATTAATTTATGATTGAATCAAGCTCGGTCCAATCTTGAAATATTGCCCGGTTAAAGCTTGGTTTAAATCCAAATTAAGAATTAACTGATTCTAAGGATATAAACAAAATAAACTTTATCCAACTATATAATATACCATATATATAAATTAATCAAATATTTGTGTTGCATCGAGATGAGCTCGAGTGAGCTAGATCAATTTTTGGCTCCGCTAAAAATATATATATATATATTTTAATTTTGTTGATTAAGCTTGATTTGTTTGGCCTCTAACCGAGCTTGATTCAATATTTTCTTGAGCTAATCCGGAGCCAACCTTGTATGGGCTTCTCCGTTTATCTAACAGCCTTAGCTAGAGGTGAATTTGCTTGTAGCCTTAGTAACTTAGAGTTTAAAATAACAGCTATTATAATATATATGTCTAATACAATGATTTCAAGAACCTCTCATTATTTTATCCATATAGATGATAGCTCACTGTAATTTTGTTACCATGGATGTTATCTAATAATGGAAATCCTAGCAGTATCAAAATTTTTATTTTTTAAACGTTTTGAATCTTTCCTTTAATATCGTGCTTAAGAGTTTTGTTAAAATTTTCTTTTATTGATCATCCTTTTGGTGTTAAGATATATTGTAGTTGAGTTAATTCTTCAATCACAATGTAAAGCATAATATTATTTCAGTATTTGCTGACTTCCTAACTAGATCAAATATTATTAATGAAATAAAACTCCTTAAGTTAACTTGGTCTACTCTCCATCCAAGTTTAAACAAGACATTCATACTTGCAGATCCTTTTGCATCGAACCTTTTTGATAGGTGGCTCCAAAGTTGAAGGAGAAGCTATTGATCTCCGACTCCTTAACCCATTCATTTGTATCCCAAATTCGGGATAGAGCATGCAAGTTGATGAAGATCTTGGTTAATTTCTTCAACCTACACCTAAATTTCATCTCCTATTTTGGTTGTTGGCCAGATTGATGCCTGGCTAGAGATGCTGGTTGTCTTTGTTAGTGTTCAGATCTTTGCCATCTTGTTGGGGTCTATCGTGCCGAGGAACCATGAGTTTGGGCTTTGGAAAGTTACCAATCTTCTCTTAATCAAGCTTGCCAAATTTCTTCAATCTTGCACTCCAAAAACTTCGACTCTTTTCCTTCTGGAGACATGTTGGGCAGAGGATCTAATGTTGGAGTTCTTATTCTTGTGGTCGACCATTTTGGCTATTCTAGTTCAATTTGGTTATGATTGTCCTGCCTTAATTATAAGATACAAGGGTGCACATCGCAGTTGTAGGCTCCGTGATGTCCGTCTGTACGTGGGTTGCACTCACCAATAGTAGCAAGGTAAACCTATTTTGTGAGCCCTAATAGTCTTGTTTACCATTTTTCTTTCCTCCTTCCTCTCTCTTTCCTCTTTTTCCCCTTCTATTTCTTCTTCATGTGGTCTTTGCTCACCCCCTTTTATATCATTGGATTCCTTAATGAAATGATGTCGGTGCTTTTGCACCTTTTTCTCGGGAAACAATGGGATTTTAAGGAGATGCATAGAAGATCATATGATTTAAATATTAGAACTTACAGAAAAATTGAGCTCAGTGCTCAGGTTCTCCGATTAAAATTTGTTAATAAAATGAGTTGTTAATTTACCTAAGTTGTAAATAGATTCGAGAAAGGAGGAAAGTTTGGTCCATCATCGAGAAACCTACCTGCACTTCTTTTATCATATTATTATTATGATGAGAGATGGAGAGGCCAACTAGAGATGATAATTTTGATCGATATATCAAATATCCGATTCGATCGGACTAGAATAAAAATTGAGGTAGATATAGGTTCTAAAAAAAAATATTCGAAATAGATTCAAATTGAGTATGAATAATGATATATTCCATTTCGAATCGGATTTAATATAATTTTAATTTAAATCATCCTTTCAAAATTATAATTATTTTATAATATTTATATGATGAGTTTCTTACTTAATTCAATTCGATCCGCATCTATACTTGATTCAACCTAAAATAGGTACGTGCAAGCATAAAATTTTTAATTATATGATAGATATGAATATTAGCTATTTCCGACCCGCTACCATCCATCAATCCATATTTATCCCTAAGTGATGCACCTTCACTCTTTACTATTACATTAGGTTTGAGAGATATGGAGAGATCTCGGAAGTCTAATAAGATTAGTTATTTTGTTTGTTCCTAATTGAGAAAGTGAATTAATCTGCAAAGAAAAAGAGAAAGGGAGGAGAAAAAGTTTAAAATCTTATTTAAATTTGTAAGATGAAAAAAATACATAATTCATGAGTCTGATCAACTTAACTTTTTACCTATCGTGACCTACACCTCGGTACCCGTGCTAGTCACAAGATAGCAATGTGGCCTGGTATAGAGATATGGGCCCATGGTGCATTACCACTTTACTGGTGAGTTAAGATGAAACTGGTAATCTTTCCATTCATGCATAATAATCTGTAGCAGCACGGTTCCTCCTCGGTCCTGCGTCCTTGCATGATAATTTCAAATTTATCTCACTATTTAACCTATACCATACTATTGGGATTTCACGGCCATGAGGACCTTGGATTACATCAGAAAATTTATGTAAAATCAGACTATATAAACCATATTAGCAATTAAATACTTATTAACTACAATTATACAAGCCAATTTACTTCTTGGTATATAAAACTTATTACCTAGCCATAGATCTCCTATGTTAGATTATGTCCAAGTTATTGGAATTTGTGATAGATAGTGCACACACATTTACTCTAGCGTAGCCAGTCAATCAACTTATCGCCAAACATAAAAAATTGCTTAATGTTGGTGGTCGATTTCATCAGAGTTTCAATCCAAATCTAGATTTTTGGGGGGTCATGTTTCGATTTGTTCAGAGTCAAGTGGAGGCTCGATTTGACTCGGGTAAGGAAGGAAACGCGTTTCTTCTATGCTTCACCAGAGTTTCAATCCAAATTGCTTCCGTTCCCACCATCAGCGTCCACTCATGGCATTTCGGAAACGCGGCTCTCCCATACTTCCTGTTGGGATTGGGAAAGGTGGCAGACTGGCTGGCGACAACTCTGACCCAACCCGCCATCTTTGAACCTTCTTCCCTTTGGGGAAATAAAATAAAATAAAACCAACCTTTTTTCTTGGTGGTGTCGCCCAGAAAACTTCGCTCTCGTTCGCCTGCTTACGTCCAGACGACGCGACAATGGGAGCTCTCTTCTCCTGCTTCTCTTCCGCTGCACCGGCGGAGACGAAGAGGAGGCGGCGCAGCATCTCCTCCGCCCCTCCGCCGCCTCCCGGCGTGGCTGTTCCCTCCTTGGGGTTGAGCAGAGACCGGTCGGGGAGGAAGGAGCGGGGCGGGGAGGGCCTGACCCACGAGCAGGAGCAGGCCCTGGCGGCGGCGGCGAAGACCGCGGCCTCGTTGCTGCTCCGCCAGAACGGCGGGGCGGAGGCTGTGGCGGAGGTACTGTTAGACCGGTCCTCCTCCGTCCGCGACCCGCCTCCCGCCGGGAAGAAGAAGCAGGCGCTGCCGAGGAGCTCCAGCTCCCGGCCCCGCTCCCTCGCCGATCCCCTCCTCCAAGTTCAGCAGCTCATCAATCAGGTTAAAAAAAAATAGTGGTTATCCAGTTCCTTTCCTTCACCAAAAAAAAAAAAAAGACGCAAAACAAAACAAAAGGCCTTCCCATCATGTGTATGCGACATAAAAAGCTTTTACATGGACAAATTGCACATGAATGAATCTACTTCTTTTGAGATAAGATGAATGAATCGAATTTTGCTTTGCTTAATTGGATAATTCTTTCGTATCATCATATTTTCTGCCTATTGTCTGTTGCCGATCGGGTTTACACACAGAGGCATGTCAATAATGGTATGTTAGCACCGTTAGCCTTTGGGAATTAGCAGTTTTAGTCTTATAGTTTGCTGATTGCTTTTGTTTAAAGTTTATGATTGTTAATAGCATTTTTTATTTTTCTATTCTAAATTTCTTATAGTCCTTCTGTGTGCAAGGAACCATGATGATATCTTATTTTATAGAACCGATGAATGAAAACTACTGTTTTTCCTAGTTCGAATCCCAGGATAACATGAGGGAAGTGACTATTGCTTGACTTGTAGCACTAGATAAAAATTTAGACCCTTGTTCTGCCAGTTCCTTGAGTTTTAATTTTCTGATTTTATTTACCATTTCACAATTCGTTAAAATACATGATTGCTAAGTTTAGATTTCTTTGTAATCGATGAATCTTTAAATCTTTTGGATCTGTCCTCATTGACTATGCCTCACTTTATTGGACAAATGGAATTGGTTTTTGACAGTAGCCTTTTGGTTGCCCATTTGTAATCATGCTGTTCCCTTCCAGATGCAAGAATAAAGTTGTTGCGCATTCTTTTATTCTTTCTAACGTATTGGTTAGCCCATGTCTCCCTTTGGCCACATTTGACTAAAAAATAATTCTTTTGCTGGTCTAATGTCGGTTTCTTTTCTAAGAGTGAGAGTCCCTTACTTCTAGAATCGTATTATGTTGTTTGCAGGCTGTGTCAATTACTTGATCTGATTTTGTGATTGTATCAACTATTTTAGAGAAGAAAGTCTGCTTCATCCTTTTTTTGCTATTGTTTGTTTATTCCTATCTTCTATTCATATGAAATACGCCTTAGACTTGGGGTAGAAAAGTAAAACAAACCAAGGGAAGAGAAGGGGAAAATGGGATGAGGATATAATACTCCAAACGCATATCCAGCATTTCCTTTCTTTCTGCTCTTAAATCTTGATAAATGAAACAAGCCAACTATATATTGATGTTAGAGTCCTGCTCTACCGAGTTATTAATTTTTCCTCGCATTTTTTTTGGGTTAAATGTTCTGTTGTCCTCAAACAAGTTTTTTCAAATTTTCTGAAATAGGATGTAAAGATCGACGATTTGGAGACCAATCACTTTGTTCTTGTCCATGGAGGTGGCTTTGGTGCTTGGTGTTGGTATAAAACTATTGCACTTCTAAAAGATGGTGGATTTAAAGCCACTGCCATAGACCTGACAGGTTCTGGAACCAATGCTTTTGATCCAAATAATGTCACAAGTCTTTCCCACTATGTAATGCCGCTTACAAGTTTCCTTGAGAAGCTCAGTGATGGGGAGAAGGTTGGTATGCCTCTTGTTTTTATAAGAAATGGTTCCAATAACTTCTCATAAGCATTTTTTTTCTGATGAGTTTAGTGCGAAAAAATATTAAGCTTGGGTCTGGAAAGACATGATTCACAGGTGCATACCAAATGTGTGACTGAAACTGATTGTGGTCATAAAGAATATGAAATACAAAGATAATACTAGAATCGCACTCTTGAGTAAAAATCATATAACTGTGGTATATGTGAGAGTTGTTTTCTTTTTCCTTCTTTCCTTCTTTATTTCTTTCCTTTTCATATCATATCAAAGACATGGCAACGAAACAGCCATTATATTCTTCTGTGACAAAATGTCGGGTGGTGTTACATGTCTCCACCTTTTTAGGTGAATAAAGAAAAAAGAAAACAGTGATATGGCTTTAACAAAGGTCTGAGACCTCTACTTTACTAGCAGAGGCAGTATAACTTCTTGTTTTACCATTTACACTCAAAAGCTGCATTAATTCCTAAAATATTTTGTAGGTTATTTTGGTGGGACATGATTTTGGTGGTACCTGCATATCATATGCTATGGAAGCATTTACATCTAAGGTTGCCAAAGCTGTTTTTGTTTCTGCAGTTATGTTGACAAATGGTCAGAGTGCTGCAGATGTGTTCTCTCAACAGGTGGGGATCCATTGTTTTCTATTCCCTTCTTTTCCAGTTTGGAAAACATAGGTGACATTTCAGTAATGTCATACGCTGTCATCATGATAAGCAGTATTGAGATGGCATGCACATGCGCGCACGTGTGCATGTACGAAATTAGACTGTGGATGAAGAAATCCAGTGTGCAGTCTTGTAACTCATGTGATCTCCACTATTTTAGGCACGCTCAAATGATTTGCTGCAACGAGCTCAGATATTTTTGTATGCTAATGGAAATGACAATCCTCCTACTGCTGTCGACTATGACAAGTCGCTATTACAAGACCTATTCTTCAATGGAAGTCCTGCTAAGGTATGCTTTGTTGTTTTTTGCTTGGTTCATCACACTCCAAATTTGATTGCCCTTGGATGGCTATGATACTGCTGACAAAGTTGAGACATTCATCTAAACTGTATCATCTTTGATTGGATAGATTCTTGTATCGACTTCTTTCTAACTCTCCTTATCATACCAAGGATGTTGTATTGGCTTCAGTTTCTATGAGGCCAGTCCCCTTTGCACCGGTGTTGGAGAAGCTCTCACTTTCAGTGAAGAACCATGATTCAATTAGGAGATACTATATAGAGACCACCGGGGACAATGCACTGCCTCTTTCCCTGCAGCAGAGCATGTGTAGTTTGAATCCTCCAGAGCGGGTTTTCCAGCTAAAAGGAGCAGATCATTCACCATTTCTTTCAAAGCCTCAAGCGCTGCACAAGTACTTGGTGGAGCTTGCAAAAATTTCCACCTGAAATACATTGAACTGTTTCTGGAAGGATGCACAAGACTAATCTATTGCCTACACTCATGGCCATGCACATGATGCAGATGCATGCGTGCGCAGTTTACCTTAGTCCCTTAACCTTAGTCCCTTATTCAGAGATACATGCATATTGTGAGTGGCCCTGGCTTCTTGTATCCTTCTTTAGCCTCATAATGGATATGGCAATCTGAGAGGAGTGGCCCTGGCTTGTTGTATCCTTTTTAAGCCTCATAATGGATATGGCAATTTGAGTTCTCAGCATCATCACAAGCTTGTTGGTACCTGCCAACCCACCTTCGAGGCTGGTTCCAGATTGGTTATTTGAACCTTTTTCTTTGGTGGTGCTTCTTTCAGAAATTTTTGTTGTGAGGCTGTAAGCTCAGTTTTGTCAATATTGTGCCATGTGAGATCATTTAGTTAGTGTGGTTCTCAGATATCAGCAAGGCTATTGAGGGGGTGGTGGATTCTGCCTTCAGTTAAAATGAAGGGAAGCTGATGTTTTTGTGATTGATGTAGCTATTAAATTCTGCCACTTCCAAAACTTTTGATTCCCTGTGGGTAAAAGTAGGAAAAAAAGAAAAGAGGAAAAAAAATCTCCAAGTGGAGTATGAGTAAAAAAATTTGTTCATCAAGTTCAATATTTGATGGATTGCAGCAGAGTGCATCTACTGTTTGTGGTGATTATTTCTATTGTTTATAAGGTATTTGACTTCTAATTATTATCTCCTGTCGCTGGCATTGCAAGTGTTAATTAAGGCTTTTAAACAAAGAATTTTCATGATCACATCATCACTTCTCTCGAGCAAAATTAGAGGCATTAGATGATTAAAAGAATATTCATTCTCATCAAATAACATGCTCGACGTTAAATCAAGGGTATTTTGTGGATGATCGCTATGCAGTTATAAACAAAAAAAAATGTGCAGAAACCAAAAAGTTTGGGCGACTCTCAGTTCCTATAGACATGCATCCATCACATGTTTTCTTGAGAGAAGAGAATGTTTGATAAATAACAGGCCTAATCAAAAATTGTTTTGGAGTAGAAATGGTAAATTCACTTTGTATTTACTCTTAATATTCTTCTCTCTTTCCTTGGGTCGTCTTAGAATAAATTCAAAGAAGGGGAGTAACATTTGCAGCAGCCATTTAAATGGAATAACAATTTTAACATAAAAAAACTTGTGGTGGATGGCTAGATGCAATAAATAATTGGTAGAGAATGATTTGGACAAATAATCTCACCATATTTTTTCGTTATTGATCATTATTTTCTATTGCAACAACGAATGTAGTTACCATAATTGTTATTATATTATTCTGAAGCAATCACAGTTCAAGCACATTTTGGCGGTATAATCATTGGGAAAAGCAGAGGGAGAGCTACCAACAACCTAATTACTTATGTCCAATTTATTGGATGCAGCATCCAAGAATGATCGCTAGTATCAGCCTAGTACTTTTGGTTGCTAAGAAAAAAGTGTGACTACAAGATAAGCTTGCAAGTTATGGCAATGTAATCATTATAATAATGATATTATTGGATCATTATAAATGAATGACAACAGTAAACGAAGCCTATGCAAAATTTTAAGTGACTCAATAGTCAATATAAACTAATATAAATTATATTAGTGGGTTGGTCTATAAAACCTTTCTATGATTCATTGCAAAATTGTCGACGCACAACCACCCAAACCCACGGGGTAGCTCAATAATTTAACAAACGTCATCCACATGCCTTTCGTTTTCGGTCATTCACTTCCCCTACCATCTCAAACAGTTTGATTACCGTCAAAATTAATTTGTAAGAATCCGTTCAAATATTTGTAAAGAGTTGGACTGAAAATTTTATAAGAATTGGATCTGCTAATCTATCTAGCTTTTATTTTTAAAGAATCTATCCTTAGACTTTGGGTTGCAGAAAGAAAAAAAATAAAATCTAATTTTTTTTTTCTTCTTCTCATGTGATTTGAACCGGATGGAGTTTCGTTGACACGGACTACGATTTGATGGGCGGCCCAATCTTTAAATCCTACGGTCGACCATGTAGGAATAGCCAGGTATTATTTTATTTTAGAGTGGATTGATTACGTCGATCTACGAGACCCCTGTCTTAACTCCATTCTTCTGCTACCCATCCCTAGTCCCCAACTCGTGATCTCGAGAAGAAATTATTAGTTAAGCTTTATAAATCAGTTATTCTTCATTAAATACTAATCTAAATTAATCACTAAGAGATAAAAAAAGAATCAATCAAAATGTACAAACATTTTGCTTATGGTAGGATGAATTCACCTAATAATTTCTCGATCTCGAGCTCTTTTAATTCGATCCGAGGAGATAGGTGAGAAATCCAAACTCTAAATCTGTGCATCGATTTGCTCGCTGCGCTTGCAGATCTGACGTGGAATCTCTCAAGAAAGTTTTTATTTTATTTTTATTTTTTATTTTAAAAGGCTCTGGGTTCCGATTGTGAGTCGGGTTTCTGTTCGTTTATTGCCCGACCGTTGTATTCCAACTTGAACCGTTTGAAAGATGTGTAACAACCGCCTGGACCGGTCGTCAGCTTAAATTTGTCTATAATGGAAGAAACGCTAATACTTAATCTAGCTATGATCGTGTTCTCGACAGTTTCAGCTTGTTTCATTTCCGTATCCGATTTAGTTGACAATACTTGGTCATTGGAACGCTTGCAACTATTTCGAACGATCATAAAAATTGAAACCAATTAATCATAAGATACGAACCGTGCAATGTAGTAAAATTTATTTAATGATTACGTAAAATCTGCGGTCCAATTAAAAATGTACTGCATCTTGAAAGTATTTCAGGGTAACGAGCAACTCCAAATCTCACTCAGCACAGCCTGAAATTTTATAGCTTATGAACAGCTCAAGTTTCTGTTTGTAGTTTGGGCAAATCACATTAGTTGGAAGACTGGTCTTCTAAATTTTATAAAATCACCTAAACTGAGGTACACCATCACATATGCCATTGTACAACTGTTTATTGTTAATTCTATGTTTTTGGTTGTGCTTATATAATCATTTGTTGCTGGGCAGCGTCTTTTCTATGTCAACCACTTGATCCACGCGTTATGATGGCAAGCGACCATTATTAGTGTGAAAGAAGATCTATTGAATTCCATACTATAAAACAATTCTACCTAGCCTGAAACAAAGCTGGTCTGTACTCTCTAATCTAACCTATTGAACAAGTATTCATTTCTTCCATGTTGTCCGCATATGTCTTGTTGTACCCCTTCCATTCCTATAGGTTCATTTGTTGTTATCCTGTCAAGCCCACTTGCTTCATCATAGTTTCGCAACCTTGCATATCTGGCAGAAATATTACTTTTATTGCCGTCCAATCGCCCTCTCGTTTAAAAGAAAGGGTGTCGATTCACTGCTAGTTCTTGTATTTAGAGTTCTATTCTGTTCAAGAATCAGTTATTTCCATTCCCATTTTCTGTAGGCATGCTTAATGGCCTCCTTATGTGATTTTTGTTTAAAGAATCAAGTGGTGCTCTTGATCCTTTGGCTTTTCTAATATCAAATGGATCATCTATTCGAAGCAAACTATGATAAAACTAATTTCGCTGTTTGCATATTCTCAGACGAAACATTTTTCTTTTAATTCATTTGATTCCCACTCTTAAATCTGCCATGGGAATTTCCTAGTTTTTTCCCCTAATAATTGCGACACCTCTTCTTGCATGAGTATATGGTGCTTGAGTATATATTACTTGTACCGGGATGTTTCTTTTGAGGCGAGGCAGGAGATGGTTTATGACCTGATTTTGACGCACACGGCAACAAATTCTCTTGTCATATCCGTCGAGTGATGGTTTCAGAACCAAAATTTTTCCAGATGGATGAGGACTATAGGGAAGGCTCTGAGTTAAAGGTCCAAAGAGGAAGATATAACTTCAACTTAGACTGTTAATATTACATATAATTGGATCATTTTCTGTATGATGTTTCTTGTGTGATTAGAAGAGTTGTTTATACAAAAGGATCAGATCCCTTGCAGAATGAAGGAGGGTTGCAAAATTCTGTCCAAGAGAGCACTCTGAGTCATTCAACTTTTTTCCTTTCATTTGTCACTCCACAATATTTTACCCTGATACATTACACAATTTGAAAAAGAATTTTTAAATCCCTTAAAGCCCTTAATATCAGTGCAGTTTCCGCTCACATATATTTGTGACGGAGATTAGAGGAAAGTCCTTAAAGGAAGTGCTTGGTTTCATGTGAAATGGTTATAAGGGAGGAGGGAGAGACCTAAGGATTTCTTTAAGAGATCCAAGGGAAAAGTTTATGAAGTTAATCCCTAATTTAATCTTTTTGATACTATTTATGCTCTCTAGAATAGAAACTGCTTTCATCTACCATCGCTAAGTTCAGAGAACTAAGCAAGAGTGGTCTCATCTGTGTCACCTATCTCTGATGACTCGTCATAGATAATGTGAGGGTCTCGTCCGTGCCACCCATTATTGATAACTCTTTATAGATAATGTAACAAGGATCTGACTGCCACACTTTTAAGTGTTTTTTATGATAATCTCGCAAATGATCTAACTGCAGAGTTCCAGTTCCGCAATCTTATGTCTCAATTAATAAATTCCCACTAATTCAGAAGGTAGAAGAATCAATAGATCTATAGTTCCCATCAGGCCATTGTACGAAAAATGCGGTTATCTATTGACCACCTTTGAAAGATTGGTGTTCTTACTCTTTTTTTTTCCTCAGGAACAACAACATAACCATGCTATAGCCATATCACTGAGACTAATACAAGTTTATTTGCCAGATTCTAATAGCTGATTTCATTTTCTTTATATTTGCACCTGTTTGCTCAATGAATCTTGGATTCCTATGCCTCATTTTGCAAATGATATATATTAAACTTCCATTTTCTGAAAGTTTGGGTTACCTTATATGAGAACTAGAGAATGGGTCGTGGTGTAAGCAGCGGAGGAGGGCAGAGTTCTCTGGGCTACCTCTTTGGGAGTGACGAGATCCCTAAACCTGCTGCAAATCAAACTCCAGCTGCTGATAACACTTTACATTCCCAAAAGCCTTCTACCTGTTGATGCCGGCGAGCAGATTCCAGCAGGCATCCAACAAAAAACGTCAAACAACTACCACCGTGCGGATGGCCAGAACGATGGCAATTTTCTTACGGTACAAACTCACTTGCCCTAAGTTAAACTATTCATTATATAATGCTGCTCTGCCGTTCTCTGTTTGATGGTTAGCATTTTTCCTCGCCAATATTTCTTGGCATGTAGTATTTTATCGTACTAATTTTATTATAATTTTTTTTTTCAAAATAATATAGGTTCAAACTTATTTATCGAAAGGATGTAAAATTGTGAAATATCATTCGAAATGACGTTTCTTATAAATAAATTTTGAATGATATTTTTGATAAATTATGCTTTTAAAGCACCATTTAAAATGGCTTTTTTTTTTTAAGCTTTGGTTGGGTCACATGGCCGGGGGGAGGCAGAGAGAGCCGCCTGCATGGGAAAGAGGGGGTACAGAGCGGTATGCGCTGGTAGACGGAGAGGGCCGCTCATTGGAGGGTGAGGGTGCATGGGTTGGTGGGTGGAGAGGGCCGTCCGTAAGAGAGGGTATGGGCTGATGGGCAGAGAGGGCCCGTCGAAATAGGGATGGCGTGGTAGTCGATGAAAAGAGCCGATCGGAGTGCAGAGGTGGGGGGAATGGTAATGGGCAGAGAGGGCTAGGGAGGGGGGGTGGGAGGGCCAGGAAGGAGAATCCTTCTTTCGTGTGAAAGATACATCCCATTCCTCTCACCCCGACCGGCCCTCTCCACCCTCCACACCCCCCCACCACCACCTCAACCTGCCCCTCCCCCTACCCCCAGTTGGCCCTCTCCATGCACCAGCTCATGCTGTCCCATCCTTCCTCCATGGGCGGCCCTCCCCCACCCAGGCCCTCTCTGCCCACCAACCTACGCACCCCTCCCCTCTATGTTGCCCGGCCAAAGCTATTAAAAAAAAAAAAAAATCATTTCAAATAGTGCTTTTAAAAGCATCATTCAAAATGATGTTTTTTTTTTGGCTTTGTCTCATCTGTTCCACGTGGTCCATGTAAGATGGCTGATTAGATGAAAAACTTCATTATAAATGATGTTTTACGCTATAACAAACGCCATTTGAGATGGCATTTTTTTTTTTTATAATATTTTCATAAATAAGTTAAAACTTATATTATTTGGATAAAAAAAATTTAAATTTATACTAATATAGTAAAGCACTCCTCCTTTATGCGTACGATTTCATTTCTGTTACCTTGTAGATTGATCTGTGACCATTATTGACCATAAGCTATGAGTTCCATTTTTTTTCATTTTGCACCCTTCATCTCTAGCTTGGGCTATTACCCCATGAAATCAAACTAATGAAAGAAAGGTATCTTCTGTTTGTAAAAGTATGTCTGCATTTTGCCTGTGGTTGTATTTTTGAATCCTGAGACAATTCCATCCTCGTTAGTCATGCATAGGACCCTCCTCCTCTTGGTAAAGCTAGTTTCCAGATTATTCAACAAATTCCTGGTATCATGAGTGCTGGGTTGAAGCCAAGAAAACAGTTTCACGACCCGCATTTCCGAGTTCCAAAAAGGAGATCGGTCTTCTTACATGTAAATGAATTAGTTAGGTTCTCACATTTCTGCTTATCTGGAAGGATAATACTAGTTTTCTGTTGTGCAGGACCGGCCTTCAACGAAGGTTCAATCTGCTCCTGGTGGCGGTTCTTCCCTCAGTAACCTCTTTGGTGGTGGTGGCAACTGATGAACCTATTTCTGGTTAGAACTGAGAGAATGTATCAAACAAATTAAGAAATGATATCGCTGTTTAGACCTGCTCATTTCAAATGAATGATGATTTCGTTTTATTGTTGGGAGCCCGATCAGATACTTTATAACTTGCTGAAGTAAGATATTTATTGTGGCAATTTGTTTGCCTGATTGATGAATAGACGAGAAACCTTCATCCCTAAGACAGAAGTGTGTTTCCCCATTCATTCTTAGCATTGGTTCTCTAAATTTGGTGTCATAGTTCTGTACTGTTACTTAAATACTAATACATGGCATTCTATTTTCCTGTGAATTGTTTGATTTCACTGTGCATAGGGTTAAAACCGCAGATCTATAGTGTTGACGTCTCTGGGTTTAATCAGGGTAGTCTATCTCTGCCCCCTGTTATATTTAACCGTTCAATACAGCAACCAATAGGCCTACCATGCAAAGTGAGTCAGAGTTGGATGCACTAGCCAATTTTCTCTCTCTCTCTCTCTCTCTAACAGATGTCACTAATTTTTTTCTTTCATTCACTTCAAATAAATCAATAATTAACTCATGGACTTCCTGATCACTGCACGGTTTCCTCAGATCTCTTAGAGTTTCAGGGAACCCCTATCAAAGCCTCCTTTCATCAGTGTTAGTACTGCTAACTGTTGAACATACAACAAACCCAGATTCACATTCTGCTTGCTCATGTTTTAACATTTGATGCTACTTTTTTCATCATAGTTCCTGTTTATACGGTCATCTGAAACATTGAGCACAGAATTTAACTCACAAATGGAGCCAGTTAGGCAGAACATCTCATATACGATCAGCTCAAGTCTCACAAGTTATATTTTTCATTGCATCAAATGAAAGCTTACAGACTCCACCATTAGCGTCTAAATGAAGCTAGATTCCCTCCTGAAGCATGCCTCCTAAGAGCTCATATAATTTCATTTAAAAGGCAAAGCACATGGAATGCGTTCCTCTGATTCCAAAACACTGAACCCTGAATTTTTTAAATGAAATTAGATTTGCCTCACATATAGTTAATTCTGCAATGTACCATCGGTCAGTTGATGGTGCTCCATCAGGTGCAACAATTGCATTTGAGCTGGCTAACTAGAGGTTTAGTAATCTTGCACTAAATAACAGATGTGCTTTACAGGACTCAATCATTATGAGCTATTGAGATTTAGAACATTCAAAAATGGATTATCATCAGGAATGCCAGCAATACATGGAAAAAAAAAAAATCAATTCCATGATTACTAGATCACGTTTTGTGCTCACTGGGTCATGACTGAAATATAATCTTGCAGCCAAATCTGCATTGTTATTAGATCATTTAAATGTCTACACGAAAAGAATTCAGCAAATATATGATAACCCAAAAAAGAAATCATGTGTTACAGAAACCCGTTGGATTTCATTGGAGGGTCTTGTTCTTTGGAAGAAAGCATGCCCTTTCACTGTCTTAAATCAAACGAACTATCTCACCAATTGCTTGATACTTTCCATTGCCCATGAATGTTGAGAAACTTCAGCGTATCATCAATCCTTGCATTGCCTGTAGTCCTTCTTCAGATACCTTGTTAGCCTTGATGGTGCTGATAGCATTGGCAATATTGCCCTAAATAAAAAGTTCAACAGATAAACAATTGAAAAACATTAGTTGCATGGCTGAATAAGTATATTCAGCTAGCTTTTTCAAAAATTGGAAGCAGGGCACAGATTTGGCACCCCAACAATCAGCATACTATGAGGCCTTCCACTGCCACAGATGGGTTGGGGCCTGACAACAATGTAGAAACACATCTAAAGAACCGAAGTAAGAAAATTACCCTCCAAGCTTCAAGCTTGGAATGGAGAGATTGCCACTGTGATAGTCCAAAAACTCCCTCTGTATGTCGGCTGCACATCAAACAATGGAACATGCATGAATCAAAATAATAGTTTGGCTTGAATTCCAACTGAACAGTATAAACCCCGTTATCTTCACCCTACACCGCTAAAAGAAATAAATAGAACAAACGAACATTCACTGGGCAATGATTACCTCATGACCACAATTTCATTCATCTGATCCACCTTACAGTCCAAAAGTTTGGAGGTAATAGCTTTGACAACCCAATATTCTACCTCCTCATCTGTGATCTGCATGATAACTTATTTAAACAAGAAGCAACAATTGCAAAAAGTAATAATAATAAAAGGCAAGCCGAAAGATATGGGGTTACCCGAAGTGTGTCCTTGATGACAGAATATGGAATTTCACCAGACTCATTGGAACTTAAGTCTAGCAATGACATCAACCTCATCTTCATTATGCAGTCTTCATGAACTAGACCTGTGGATCCCTCGTCATTAGAAACATAAACAAAAACTATTGAAGTTGATAAATCCACAAAACAAGCTTCCCACCGTAGCTTTTAAGTAAAGTAGAATTTGCAGCATGAAAATCTAGGTAGGCATCAAGCCTTTGAGCGAGAAAAATCTTCAATAGCTGGTAAACCAACGCATACTTTCCATCCTTTTCCAGCTGCCCAACAGCAGGCATGTCTAGCAGATCACACTGCAAGAACATCATAATTCTGAAAATTCATTCCATAAATTGAAAATAGTAAGCAGATGGTAGAGCAGTAGACATATATAACTAAATGCATGAATAAATAAATGGTCAGGATTTGAACCCACCAATCAATAGAGAATGGTTCATAATATCCTTCAAATTTAAAAAAGGAAAATGACAATTTGTTTCACGGGGAAAAAAATTCCGAACATTACATGATAGAGGGATTCAACCTGGTTGTTCATTTTTTTATCCTTTCACTTCATTCTTGTTTACTTTGGCTATAGTCAGGTGGATAACACATTCCCCAGGTGACAAATGAAGTGGAGACAGATTTGTTAAAGTGATATCCAAACCATCATCCAAATGAAGAATGATGGACAAAGCAAGAAATCCAAGCCCCCAATCTCCAGGTCACTAGCAGATAGCAGATGCTAGATAAACCATACCCAGGTCACTAGTTTCATGGTTCACACAGATTGGTCATCTGGAACCCAACCCAATCAGGTCATTTGAGGTGGCTGGGTGAAGATGAGAGCCCAAGAATGAGAGCTTATCAATGTCTTCACATTATAGGCCCATGCCTCCTATGGACTGCTGTCAGCAAGAAGAATTTCAGGATTCAAGCCTTCCTCAGCTTTAAGGTAAGGTAAGGTTTCGATCACATATTGAAATTATATAAAGCCTATTGACAATGTCGAGCTAAGATGTTACAAATGAATAAGAATCACCAGATTTAATATATGTTAGGCTAGGAGGACATGCCATAAAATCTAGAAGGGAGACCATCATGAGTGGATACAATTGAACTAATGAAAACAGAATTGTTCTGATAGACCTAAGAAAATCCACAGAGAGAACTCTTGTTATTATAAAGTAATTTGTATTCATCACTAGGGAACACACTGTTGTATGTTTATTCAAGATGCAAGCTTTCAAATTAACCTTACATCTTTAGCATATTTGGAATACATGGATTTATTTTATAGATATGAGACTATTCAAAACATACAAAACTTTCAGTAAAACAGACAGAGGCTAATCACACAAATAGCATCTTCTTAGATATTGTGGCCAAAGCTTAAAATACATTGACAAGCAGTTTAAGAGATTGCTATGCCTGAATTAATTTACACCTTTAACACCACTCCGTTTGAGGATTGGTACAAGAAAACTATATTCATTACAGCATAAGTCTCGACATGATTATAAAAGTACTCTTTTTAGAAAAAAAGAGTTTTAGATGCCCTCTTAATGCATTTATAAAATCTAGTATGGTTCAAGCAAGATAGATCAGAATATGGACTTCTCATCTTCCAACTCTCAAACCATTTCCTAAGTTCCTAGCATGGGCATCAATATTCCTAAAAAGTGTTTCAAACAAACTCAGCATTCATGTGAAATAATTTCCTTATTTTTTGAGCATCCTTCTGAATTGACCTACTATCACCAACCCCAAAGGAAATGTTGCCAGCTTCAGACCATCATTTTCCCCTGTATCTTTCTTAGGAGAGAATATTTCAACTAGCCAACCGCTATTTGATGAAAGGACTTGAAGACTCCTCAAGTAAAACAAAAAATGCAAAAGAAAATTGCACTCTCAAGGCACTTGTCAGTACAAGACATGAAGCACAGGCCTCTGCCCTATACTTCTCCCTTCCTACATGATAATCTACCCTCAAAAAAATAATAAACAAGCAACTAAAAAAATGAATAAAAACAAGGGAAAAGTGGAGGAAAGAACATTTGCAAGCAGTATAAATGTAGCCAAAAGAAGGGTTAAACATCAGACTCCAACAGAAAGAAATAGCAGACCACAACATAAAGAGATAGCACAGAAGCACTTAATGATGCATCAGGCATATAACGCATACGTGATATATGGAAACTCCAATGAATTTTGGCCATTGTTTTACAATTCAAAGAGAATATGGCTAAAAGACTTCATAAGAAAATAGATATAAAATATAGGAATCCATAGCACACAAACTATCTTCAAAATTAAAATAAAGTGTTGATTTCTTCAATCAGAACACTCGTTTCAGAGGCTAAATGCACTAAATTTGCAGAATGCAGACTCTCCGCTTAGGTACCTGGAAAATGTCTGGGGACTTCACAAACTCTATAACAGCCCGCACGGCTTCCTCTTTGGCCTCATTCATTGCATATGACTCGCCACCAGTACCAGAAAAAGTAGCTAAATACTTGGTCAGAAAAGCAAAAGAATCTTTGACCAAGCTGCAGATTTAGAAAAAAGGGAAGTTCATACAGCCAAGTATAAAAGGAAAAGGATTAACAGTAACTTTATCTTTAATCTGAATGTACACCTCTTGTCCTTTAAAATGTTCGAAATGGTGAGGAAAAGCTCCCTTTGGTCCGTTTTTCCAATATTCCACTCTTGCAGAAAACTATCTATCTTTTTGAAAGAAGGTATAATGCTTTCAGTAACTTTTCCACTGGCTGCCAAATTAAGTGCTTTGCTGTAGACAAGGAACCTGCTGTGGGCATTCTCTAGCAGATTGTACAAATTGAACAAGCTGTTTGGATCATGAAGACATATAAGAGATAGCTTGGGGATAAAAACTTTAAACATCACTAGTTTATTTGCCTTACATCTTCAGGCACCAAGTAGGTCTATCATTTGGTTGCTGCACAACTTTTGCTGAAATAAGCTTTGCCATCTCTAGTTCTTCATCAGGGGTGCTAGCTCTTGTGACAAGGTTGCAGATAACACTGAAAATACATTCCAGATCTACAAGAAAAAAAGTATGTTTTGTACAAGCAACAAAAGCAAGTAAATGTCACTGAAGACAGGTAAATATCTGCAATCTGATTAGCTCATCGGCAAATGCTACGAGCAAAAAGATATGATTATTTCAGAGTCTCATAGTAGTTTTACTCAAATAAACAGCAAAAGTTAGTAAATGTCAGCTGAAGGCAAGTCAGTATCTGCAATTTGATTAGCTCATCGGTGAATGCTACAAGCAAAAAGATATGATTATTTAGGAGTCTCATAGTAGGTTTTACTCAAATAAACAACAAAAGCTAGTAAATGTCAGCGGAAGGCATGTAAGTATCTGCAGTTTGATTAGACCATCAGTGTACAAGCACAAAGATATGATTCTTGGGGAGTCTTGTATTTCTTAGTCAAATAAAATTTATTTATTTTTCCCAAATTGAAGACATTGCATGTTGTTACAGACAAACTAGAATAAACATTTGGACAATAGTTCTGGAAAATACATGAACATTTGGTCAGTATGGTACTTGATGAAAAAATACATAACACTACAATCCTTTAAACTACTTCAAGCAAATATACAATAATTAGCAATCAGCTCTAGCAATAAAGCACAAGCTGGAACAAAAATATGATTCTCCTGTAACCTGAAAATTATAGGAAGAAGAAGGTGTAAGCAAGGCATAAGAGATCCCTGTTACGGTAATTAAATAAGGCTTAAAACAAACACACCTAAGATGCCATAAAGTAGAAAATACTACAAAAATTCTCAGAATCATTAAAACTTCTCCTGATGATATCTCAAATAATCATGCACATATCACCATATTGCACCTTTCGCTCAAATTGTATTGAAATTTATGGAAAAACACCGTTATAAATTTCTCAATATAAGAGAAATTCAAGATTATTTCAGTTCATTGACCTTCCAGATACAAGACAGAAATATTCTGGAAACATTTTAGAAAGTAATCCATGTCTGTCAGTATTTAGCTTATGGGACAATGGCACGACATCATTAAGATTGGGAATCTTTAGTTACAAACTACTTCATGATCAGCTGCATCTGGTAAAGTAATCATTCTTATTTTTTGGTTTTGCAAGTTTTCATAGCCTATAACTGCTAAATTTAATTATATATAAATTGTTAACTAAGACTCAAAAACACTTAGTACTTGACTTTCACATAAAAGAGATGATTTAAACAGCATATTATGATGAAGATACAGGCACATGCTACCAAGTCTGCCTTCCAACACTAAGGACCAAAGTTCAGAGAAATATGACCCGAAAAGACCGATGTTATCTAAATGGAATAGCTGATAAGAAATTAAAAAAACCACCAAATTCCGATGCTGTTGTGATAGCAAAAGTTAGAAAATGCTGTAGATGATGCAATTGGTCTTGTGCAAGGATATGGCTATGATTTATTGGATGCTCAGTATTAAAACTGATGTCACGCCAAAAAAAAGAGTCATATTTTAGATGATCCTTTTGAGATAAACATCATCTCACAGCATGATATGATAAAATCGAATTTCAGCGGATCATTCTGACTTCAAGAAGAACTAGAAAGGTTGAGATTTCATGATAAGCATGTATGTTAGTTACTAGATATACAGTAATGAGAACATAGATGTAGAGCATCTCGACTGCCGATGATCTGGTTTCACCTTGCAAATGTTTACTGGCCTAAGAACTGGTAAATTTCACAAGTAAAAGGTGATGGAAAGCACCTATCAATTAGCCACAGATACCATCTACCAATCATCATACCAGATTGGAATTCATGTGAACTGCTGAGTAAAACAAGTGATGAATTCAAACCTTTCTCTGACACGCGTGACACAATCAAGTCTGCTGAAGTAAGCATTAAAGATGCCAGATCCAACCATCTACCCATAACCATACAATCCTGGGCTTCAATGCAAAGACTTGTCACCTGAGGTTCTGCAACCTATCAAAAAAGTAAATAAAAGAAATTAACCAGTGAACCATTTAATGCTTCAGCTGTTCAAATGCACATTTCTCTCCTCATTGAGGAAAGGACAGAAGCATCAGGAAACAGCAAAAAAGATCACACAACAACTCAAATGTTGACCATTGGTTTTATTTGTTTGAGAACATTCTAAACATCCAATTAGCAAGGCAGCAGGTGCTTGAATCATGTAGATCCCTCTTCTTTCTTGCATAAAGACTTTACTAATGGTTCAACACTATTAAACAAAGAATTTTCTCAAGAATATGAACCGTCCATGCGTCGAAAATGAATCTAAATGGGTTATCATCAGATCGATACGTCAAACATGAAACTAAATGGGTTATCACGAGATCAATACGTCATCTTATGTGCACAATATGTATAAGATATAACTTTTACTAATTTTCTGATCAATTCTACTCTAGAACAAAACAAAATCTAACAACCACCAACAGAGATGGGGTAAAAAAAAAACAAGATAACAACACTAAGATACATAAACTATTCAGTCAAACCCGTTTCTTCCAAAACAAGGAACATAAATCCTCAAAAAAATCTAAAAAAAGGGAAATTTAATGAAAACTTGTGGGTAAAAATAGATCTAAGTGGGAAGCTCCCATACCTCGGGGCCTGCATCAGCCCAAGCAAGCTCCGACGTGAACCGAACAACGGCGAGTACTGGATCTTCTTCCGAGGTAGCTACGATCGTCGTCATTTTGGACCAAAGATGGTGGAGAATCCAAAAAAGAATTCAAAAAAGAGACCAGGAGCTTGGGATCGGAGTCACAGGACAGGAGGCCCCAAAATCCTAACCTAATGATTATATAGTAAACAAAAAGATACCTAATAAATAAAATTATAATGATTATAGAGCAAACAAAAAGATAGCTAATAAATAAAATTATAATGACTATATAGAAAACAAAAAGATAGCTAATAAATAAAATTATAATGACCATATAGCAAACAAAAAGATAGCTAATAAATAAAATTACAATGACCATATAGCTAACAAAAACATAGCTAATATATGATTTTAAATATAAGTTCTTACATATTAATTTTTTTTATTTTCTCCAATATCTCATCATCGTTTTTGTTTTTCTAGAAAAAATAGATTAACTTATTTATACTTAAAGAATATTGCTTCCTTGTGTGCTCACAAATGCTTAGTGCACGAGCATAAATTATGAAAATCAGAGCCCAATTACAAGTTATATTCTCTATATAGACAATGTAGCAATCCTACTCTTGTAATTGGATAAATTCTTAGAGAGCCGAACAATCCCACTTTCTCAAGAAAAACCCGTCTAAACTTCCCTATTCGGGAATGAAAAATGCAGAGGAGAAATCACCGGAAAACATAGGACAAATGAAAAATTAAAAAACAAGGTCTTTTCCTGATCAATTTTTTTCCTTTTCCCTTCTTTTTCTTTTCATTTTTTTTCTCTTTTTCGAAGATCTGTAGGAAGCAAAGCACCTGAGGGAGATCGGAGGGGAAGGCCGACGCAAGTTACGATTGGGAGGAAGGCGACGGCGGAGACCGGTGGGAGGTGGCGGTGAACCGGCGGGAGGTGGCGGCGAGGAGGGGGAGGAGGTGGGCGTCCGCTAGGGCTCGGGAAGGTTCACAGGGAGAAAAAGAAACTGCCGCGCTAAGAGAGTTTTCGATACCTCCTCACTGCACCGCGGGCGGTGTCCGCTCCCACGGTGATTGGTTCTCGTGCGAGATCGGAGCGAAAAAAAAAAAAAAAATCCGCCGCGCTCGGACTCCGTACGAAAATCAATCACGTCCGCGAGTATTTCCCCCTAAATGAATATAACGTCCTCTCCAAATCCTACGTGGTTCTGGGCTCCTCTCTGGGCTCCTCTCTTGTGCCCCAAACAAAGCCATGATGCTAACTTGCTAACGTAATATTCAACCATCCTTTACAAAATCTTGGAATTTACATCAATCCCCTCGTTGAACAAACAAACGAGTATTGGCATACATTGCAAAGAACTGAAACTTAAAAAAAATTATAAATAAATAAATTTAATATTATTGATATAGAATCTGATCGTCGACGAAATCAGCTAGAACGGAGATGGACGACGTCGCCATCGGGATCTGCAAAATAAAGTTCCATCCGAAGCTGGTGGGGGTGGCTCTGACAGGACCCTCCGACGATCAAATCAGCTATGGCCAACAGAAATAGAGTGCTCAAGAATGAGTTCCATCGAGCTTAGAGAAGGAGAGAAGAGCTTAGAATTTTTAGCCTAGAATTAGCATATCTGGAGGATCCTTTTTATAGATAGAGTTTGATGGTGACAGCTGCAACTGCCTGATGGCGGATCGCTCGAGACTGCACCGAATTTGGTGTGGAGAGGATGGCATCGTCAGATCGAAAGCGACAGCCATATCGTTCGGTAGTGGCGAGCTGCTCGAGGTCTGACGGAGCCGCCTGTAGCATCGCCTGTGGCAGACTGATGGTGATCGTTCGTCCAGCTTTAATAGCCATGGCTCTCAGAAAGCAGGCATTGATTGGTGGACTTTGGCATATATCGATTCCAAAGAAGTTCAGACTCCTGAAGAGAAAGCTCGGAAGGAATTCGGCTCCCGTAGGTATCTGGCTGGAGGTGTGCAGCTAAGGCTCGATCGTTGGGGAGTTCGAAAGGAGCTAGGCCGGTCGAAAGAGATGTCTGGGAGAAGTCCGACTCTTGAAGAAGTCCGACCGAAGGGGATGTCTGAAGGGAGTTCAGCTCTTGCAGGCGTCTGGCTAGAAGGGCGTGGAGAGAGATCGGCTCTCGCAGGAGTCTGACTGAAGCTCGACCGCTGGGAGTCCGAAGGGGCTCGACCGCTGAAGAGTTCGGCCAGCTGAGGGGGTTCGGCTCGGCCACTGAGGAGTTCGATCGACTGAAGGAGTTTGGCTAAGGCCCGTTCTCCGGAGCTCTTCCGTGGCTATCGATTTTGTTAGGCTGCGTATCGAACTGAACTTTGGCAGGAGCGAAATTTATCCTCAATAATAGTCCCCCCACTTTCGAGTTCGAAACTCGAAGGAAGGAAGTGTAGAAAAGGCGACCGTCGAAGTTCTCTTTTGGACCCCGTGGTGGCTCAGGTTGAAGCTCGGGGGAGGTCTCATCTTCTGCAGCCGAGATCGACTCGGGGGAGCCCTTATTTTCTATGGCTGAGGTTAATATGGGTGCTCGGGAGAGATTTGATCTGTAGCTGGGGTTGACGTGGTCGCTCGGGAGAGATCTTATCTCTGGCCGAGGTTGTGCGCTCTGGCCGAGGTGGTCTCTTGATTTTATCTCTGATCGAGGTTGACTCGGTCGCTCGGAAGAGATCTTATCTCCTACAGCCGAGGTCGGCCCAGATCCTCAGGAGAGATCTTATCTCCTGCAGCCGAGGTTGCCTCTGATCTTATCTTTGGCCGAGGTTGTCAGCGTCGCTCGGGAGAGATCTCATCTCTTGCAGTCGAGGTTGATGCGGACGCTCGAGGGAGATCTCATCTCCTACAGTCGAGGTCGGCTCGATCACTTGGGAGAGATCTTATCTCCTGCAGACTTTGGAGCTCGGACTTGGACTTTGCTCGCGTTAGGATGAGGTTCTCCTCTTATTCCTAACGGACTGTGGGGGCACATTCGGACCATCGTCTGTGCCTCTCCCCCCATCTCATCTAGGGTGAACGAGGCCTTCGACTTTGCTCGCATTTAGGATGAGGTTCTCCTCCTATTCCTGATGAATTATGGGGGCACAATCGGACTATCATTCGTCTCCCCCCATCTCGTCTAAGGTGAACGAGGCCTTCGACTTTGCTCGCATTTAGGACGAGGTTCTCCTCCTATTCCTAATGGGCTGTGGGGGCACATTCGGATCGTCGTCCGTGCTTCTCTCTCCATCTCGTCTAGGATGAACAAGGCCTTCGATTTTACTCATATTTAAGATGAGGTTCTCCTTCTGTTCCTAATGGGCTGTGGGGGCACATTCGGACCATCGTTCGTCTCCCCTCCGTCTCGTCTAAGGTGAATGAGGCCTTCGACTTTGCTCGCATTTAGGACGAGGTTCTCCTCCTATTCCTAACGGGCTGTGGGGGCACATTCGGACCGTCGTTCGTGCTTCTCCCTCCATCTCATCTAAGGTGAACGAGGCCTTCGACTTTGCTCGCATTTAGGACGAGGTTCTCCTTCTATTCCTAACGGGCTGTGGGGGCACATTCGGACCGTTGTCCGTCTCTCCCCGTCTCGTCTAAAGGTGAACGAGGCCTTCGACTTTGCTCGCGTTAGGATGAGGTTCTCCTCCTGTTCCTAACGGACGGACTGTGGGGGCACATTCGGACCGTCGTTCATGTCTCTCCTCCCATCTCATCTAAGATGAATGAGGCCTTCAACTTTGCTCACATTAGGACGAGGTTCTCCTCCTGTTCCTAACGGACTGTGGACGAGGTTGTTGGGAGCTCGGAAGAGATATTATCTCTAGCCGAGGTTGACGGTCTTTGACCCGCTCGTGTTAGGATGAGGTTCTCCTCCTGTTCCTAACATGGCAACTATTGACTGCTTCTTCTCTGTCATCACATAGTTTTTGCACCCATAAACAATATTATTGAAGGGGAGAATTTTATCGAGAAAAAGTTACTTCGCAGCACATCCTAGTTTCAAGATCGTGGGGGCATTTTTTCTCTGGGTTCTCTCGGGCAGTAAGTCCCGGGCCGGACAACCTCCTCTATCTCACACCGGCCTTCTCAATTTGGAGCATGCTTCTCTTGGCTTTGATGCTGGAAGATGATGAATTGCCGATGTACCAAGCTCCACCCATGGGTAACGTTGATGATGACATGAGGTGGCCGACCTCCTCGTCGTTTTCGATTATGGCAGCACCCTTAGCCAATTTTCTCCTGCTTCGGGCTGGCATCCAAGAAATTTACCCAGCCGTCCCTTTCTGACGAGCCCCTCAATTTTGTCTTAAAGCTGAATGCATTCCTCAGTATCATGGCTGTGGTCGTGATGGTAGAGGTGGTATTTGCTTCGATCGCGCTTGTTTGAGAGAAGATCGCAGTCCTTTTGGCAGCTGATTCTTAACTTTCATGAGAATTTAAGGTCGAGGAGCATTGAGTGGGGTGTAGTCGCGGAATTTTTTGGGAGGAGGACTTCTTCGCACCCTTCTATCGGGATTTTTTTGGTGGTAAGCTCGAGGAGTTCGGGCCTTGCTTGCACTGGAGAGGTCGTAAGCGCGGCCGAACTTCATTCCGTCCTCTTGTGAAACCTGCGGGAGAACTTCATACCCCTTTATCAGGGCTTCTTTGATGATGAGTTCGAGGGGGAGTTCGGCATCCTCGCTCGCACTGGGGTGATCGTGAATACGGCCGAACTTCATTACACCTCCTGTGAAATCTTTGTAGGGCCTTCCTTGATGATGAGCTCGAGGGGGAGTTTGACCTCGCTTATATTGGGGAGGTCATAAATGCGGTCGAACTTCATTCCGTCCTCTTGGGAGAACTCCATGCCCCTTTGGTCGGGGCCTCCTTGATGGTGAGCTCGGCCCCCTTGGTCGGGGCCTTCTTGATGGCGAGCTCGAGGGTGAGCTCGGCGGTCTCGCACACGCCAAACTTCTTTCTGCCCTCCTGGGTGAACTTCATGCCCCCTTGGTCGGGGCCTCCTTGATGGCAAACTCGAGGGCGAGTTCGGCGGCCTCGCACACGCCGAACTTCTTTCCTCCCTCTTAAGAGAACTTCATGCTCTCTATTTTTCTTCCCCAAGAGCGATTGGTATGCTAGGCCAAATGCTTTTCCTCAAGGCCGGTTCCTGGCATCCTCAGGGCGGATTTGCTGGCAAAGTCTTCGCCAGAAGCTGTCGCACGGCCTGTATCATCTCGACAAGGGCACGAATCTGCTAGATCAGTAGTTTGAATAGCTCCACATCTATGGTGGCTTCAGGTGGAACCTGGGCTATCGGAGCTAAAACGAGAGCAGATGGACATGGCACGGAGGCCGCCAACTGCCAAGTTGAAGCTCTCTTGGGAGGCATTTTCTCTTCGAAAAAGAACTGTAGAGAGAAAGAAGAGAGATTTTCGGAGAGGAAAGAGAGAAATCATTGCCAAGCACTCCTTTAAGAACAAGGGAATCTTGGTGGTTCAGGCCCTCCTAGCGTCAATCTGTTGACGCAGAATCTGATCATCATCGAAATCAACTGGAGCGGAGGTGGACAAGGTCGCCATCGGGATCTACAAAATAAAGTTTCGTCCGGAGTCGATGGGGGGTGGCTCCGACAGGACCCTCCGACGATCAAGTCAGCTCTGGCCAATAGGAATGGAGTGCTCGGGAATGAGTTTTGCCGAGCTTAGAGAAGGAGAGGAGAGCTTAGAGTTTTTAGCCTAGAATTAGCGTATCTGGAGGGAATGAGTTCCGCTCGAGACTGCATCGGATTTGGTGTGGAGAGGATGGCATCGTCAGATCAAAAGCGACAGCCATACCGTCCGACAGTGGCGGGCTGCTCGAGGTCTGGCGGAGCCGCCTGTAGCATCGCCTGTGGCAGACTGATGGTGATCGTTCGTCCAGCTTTAATAGCCATGGCTCTCAGAAAGCAGGCATTGATTGGTAGACTTTGGCATATATCGATTTCAAAGAAGTTTGGACTTCTGAAGAGGAAGCTCGGAAGGAGTTCGGCTCCTGTAGGCATCTGGTTGGAGGTGTGCGGCTAAGGCTCGATGGCTGGAGAGTTTGGAAGGAGCTAGGCCGACCGAAGGGGATGTCTGGAAGGAGTCTGGCTCCTTAAGAAGTCTAGCCAAAGGGGATGTCTGGAGGGAGTTCGGCTCTTGTAGGCATCTGGCTGGAAGGACGCGGAGAGAGTTCGGCTCTCGCGGGAGTCCGACTGAAGCTCGGCCGTTGGAAGTCCGAAGGGACTCGACCGCTGGGGAGTTCGACCGATTGAGGAGTCGGAAGGAGCTCGACCGCTAAGCACTTCGACCGACGAAGGGCTGCGAAGGAGCTCGATCGCTGGAAGTCCGAAGGGGCTCGACCGCTGAGGAGTTCGACCGACTGAGAGGGTTTGGCTCGACCGCTAAGGAGTTCGACCGACTGAAGGAGTTCGGCTAAGGCCCGTTCTTCGGAGCTCTTCCGTGGCTATCGGTTTCGTTAGGCTGCGCATCGAACTGGACTTCGGTAGGAGCAAAATTTATCCCCAACAAATATAATAACTAAATAAGTAAATAAAAATATCTAGATTTTTTTTTTTTGAAAGAGAGAGATCGGGCTTCACAAGATTATACTACATTGCTAAGCATACATAACTAGCAGGTGTTTTCTTAACGGAGCCCGTATCCAGCAACCATAATAGAACGGCAAGCTTGGGTCACTGGCCCAAATTTAGCACAAGGTTCAGAAGTCTGGCCCTGGCAAAATTCGTTGGTATCTGAGTTTTGGGCCTAAATACACTCCATGGGCCTAAAAATTGGGCCTTTTTACCGATCAGGTCAGCCCGGCAATTTTGACGAGTGACAAGCTTAAAGTGGTGTGGAAGACAATTGGGATAGAAGAAGAAGATTAGGGATATTAAGATTTACGTATAGAATTTTCTTACCCATTATATTATAACTAGGAGGAAGACTTAGATTTCAGTACTGTTGGTACGGTTATCCCCTGTAGGACACATGGCACCATCTAAAGGAGTCATCACTCAGTGTCAGGTCGATAAAATACCAACCTGAAAGTCTGGATATCAATCAGAACTAAATTGACCAAATAATCAGATCTAGATCGGTAATAAACCAACCTCATCTTGATTGCATATTGCCAGACCGGCCCTCGAGCTTCACAGAAGATCGAATTTGCACTGTCTTCACCAACTGATCAGCAGTTTGCCAAAATAATCTGCCTAGTATATGAGATTAGTAAAATATCAATGTGGTTTGATATAGTAAACCCAACTCATATTAAGATCGATAAATCACCGACCTCAGTGTACAATCTAGATTGGTGATTTATTGATCTCGACATATTCCGATAGCTGACTGAATGCCAACTGCGCTCCAATCAAATTGTGACCCTTCTCCAGCTGTACTCTAGCTAATCGCCATCGAGGCCAACGACCAATAGCTACAATCTAGGTAGCCAAAATAAACTAACAGTCTAACTTCTCTTAAAGCCTAAGCAAATCCTCTATAAACAGGAGGGTAGGGTACCCCTCTAAGGTAAGTACAAGTTCACAGAGCCGAAACTCTACTGAAATTGACTCTCAACTTTCCTATTGAAGGAAGAACAAACCTTTTGCTATCCAAACTCTCCCATTTTGCCTTTCATTTTTTCATTTCTACTATATATTGACAAGTCTTCAGCTAACTTAGACATCGGATGATCTTAAACTGGAGGATATCATATCGGTTCTTAGACTTCATCTTGCAGGTTAACTTACGATTCGCATCGGACCAGCTCAATCAGCCCTTCAGCATGAATTTTTTTGACTGTCTGAAGCCCTGCTGCAATAAATTGGTGCTAGAGAAAGAGCTCATTGTCCAAAATTTGATAGAAAATAGTCAAGAAAGTGCAGAATCTGGCTTAGTCTTCTTCAAGAGCCCCTCCAAAGATGGTCCAGTCACATCTCCTAGCTGCAATCGATCCATAGTAGTTCAGTCTTCTAGAACAACAAGTCTAGGTCCTTATCAATGTCGTACAGTAGCTCCAACAAACAACGGAGCAATGACAAAAATCTATCCTCCGAGAGGCTGCATCACGAACCAGCCACCCTCCAACTTTCTAAGAACTCTGCCAGGAGCATCCTCTTGATCAAGAAGATCGCTGCTATGAAGTAGAATCAACTTCCTACAACAAAAGACCGCTACAAGAGATGGATCTTGAACAAAAACTTCAAAATCTTGAGAAGAAGCTGAAGGAGGTACAGCTTGAGGAACTTTTCCAAAGTAAGGACTTCCACCTCACTTCTCCTTTTTTCTACTGAAATCTTGAATGAATCAATCCCATCCTGATTCAAGATGTCCACTTTGGAGCTATTCGACGATTCCACTGATCCTTAAGATCATCTTGAAGGGTACAGAGATGTTATGAGGCTTCAAGGTGCATTTGACGTCCTTCTCTGCATGGCCTTCCCCATCATCCTCGAGAAATTTGCAAGGATATAGTTTTCTGGACTCTATTCTGAATTCATTTCTTCTTTCGATTAGTTGAGCAGGCTCTTTGTGGCCTATTTCAAAAGTAACCATCTTCACCTGAAGCACTCGGACAGTCTCTCCTCCGTGGTGCTGCAAGAGGACGAATCCCTCCGAGAATATATGGCCCATTTCAATGTGGCCATTTTAGATGTTAAAGATTTCAATGAGTCTGTCGCTATGTCTGCCTTAAAGTGGGAGCTCAGGAGTTATCGTCTGACCTTCTTTCTCAACAAGAACTTTCTATATAATTATGAAGCAATGCTGGACCGAATCTGAAAGTATGCCCATGTTGAGGAGGAAAAGTCGAATAAAAAAGAGAAGAAGAAGGATAAAGAGGAAAAAAAGTGACCTCGTGAGGAAGGACACGGGAATCAAGGGAACAATAGTGAACCACCTCGAAAAAAATTGAGATTCCAAAGTCCTCTATGAAAATTTGATAGCTACGCTTCTTTATTTGCCTCTAGAATATAAATTTTGATGGAGATAGAGAAACAAGGATATCTCCGCTGTTCTATTACCATGAAGGCTCCTGCAGATAAAAGAAATAAGAGCAAATACTGTCACTTCCATCGAGATCATAGACACGACACTAAGGAATGCCGTCAGCTCAGAGATGAGATTGAGGTTTTGATCCACCGAGGCTATTTTGATAAATATGTCTGAGATCGGGAAAACCAGTCCCTGGAGTCACGCTCAAGGCCTGAAGATGCTGTTGAACACAACCAACCAACTGTAGGAGTCATTAATATGATTTTACAGGATGGCCAGCTCTAGAAAGCATCTAGGAGCCCTTCGCCCAAAAGGCAATATGTTGAAAATATTATTTCTTTTTCTGAAAATGATGCTTAAGAGGTTCAGACACCTCACAATGATACTGTTATCGTTTTCATGATGATAACAAACTATGATGTAAAAAAAATTTTGATCGATAATAGAAGTTCTGCAGACATATTGTTCTATAATGTCCTCTCAAAAATGAATTTGCTCAATAGCCTAAGACAGGTTGGTAGTCTTCTGATTAGCTTTTCAAGTGATTTTGTGGCAGTCGAATGAGAAATTATGCTACTAGTCACTACCGAAAAAAAGCCCTATCAGTCAATAGTGTAATTTATATTTTTGGTCATCAAGATACCATCTATATACAATGCCATTCTTGACCAATCTGGGCTTAATGCCCTCAAGGCAATAGTCTCAACTTACCATCTTCTTGTCCAATTTTCAACTAGATTAGGCATCAGTGAGATGTGAGGAGACCAAGTAATGGCCAGATAGTGCTTTTTGATAGCTTCTAAATAAAAGCACCAATCAAAATTCCACCCATCGAAATTTTTGACTAAGATCATGATGATGAGATCGAAAAAATCTAGGATGAATTAGTAGAACCATTTATTACCGTACCACTAGGCGAAGATCCTGAAAGAACTATCCAGGTTGGAGCTCGATTAAATACCAACCTAAAAAAAAAGTTGATCTTTTTTCTCCGAAAAAATATTGATGTGTTTGCATGGTCAGTCTCAAACATCCCAAAATTCCAATTGATATCATCATGCACAAATTGAATATTGATTCGAAATATGCGCCCGTGAAGCAAGAGAAGAGAACCTTCGCTCCAAAAAGGTAAAGGGCTATAGACGAAGAGGTTGGCAAACTTCTGAAGGTAGAATTTATCAGAGAAGCATAGTATCCGAAATGGATAGCCAATATCATTATGGTTAACAAGGCAAGAGAAAAATGAAGGATCTACATTGATTTTACCAATCTCAACAAAACTTGCCCAAAGAATAGCTTCTCTCTGTCGAAAATTGATGAACCAGTCGATGCGACATCAGGGCACAAGCTGCTAAGCTTCATGAATGCATTTTTCGACTACAACCAAATCAGGATGGCCCCTGAAGATGAGGAGAATATGGTATTCATCATCGATAAAGGTTTGTACTATTATAAAATGATGTCTTTCAGTTTAAAAAATGCATGTGCTACTTACCAACGCCTAGTGAATAAAGTCTTTAAGCACCAAATCGATTGCAACATAGAAGTCTATATTGATGATATGCTGGTCAAAAGCATAGAGATAGATTGGCATATTATCGATCTTGAAGAAGCCTTCGAAGAACTCTGTAGAGAAGAATAGAAGCCAACCCCGAGAAGATCAAAGCCTTACTCGAGATGAAGCCTCCCAACTCTATAAAAAAAATACAATGGCTCATTGGACGAGTGGCATCACTCAGATTTATATCCAGGACAGTTGAAAAGTACCTTCCATTCTTCAAAATTTTGAAATAAATTAAAAACTTTGAATGGATAAAAGAATATCAGTCTGCCTTCAACAAGCTCAAAACATATCTTGGCACAGTACCGCTGTTATCAAAATTCATTGAAGATGAAGATCTATTCATATATCTATCCATTTCACCTAATGGTGTTAGCTAGGTTTTAGTCCGAGATGATGTAGGGACACACAGGCCTATGTATTATACTAGCAAATTATTATGAGATGCGGAGTCCCGATGCTCCAGAATTAAAAAATGATTTACTCCCTGGTCACCACCACTAAATGGCTCTGACCATATTTTTAGGCTCATTCCATCATTATCTTAACGGACCAACCATTGAGATTGGTCCTTCAACGATCAGACACTTCTGATCGATTGACCAAATGGGCTATTAAATTCAGTAAATGATATCTTTTATCGGTCCAAGCCTTCTATGAAAGCTTAGGTGTTGGCTGATTTTATGGTGGAATGTTTGATACCTGAAGAAGAAAAGATTTCAAAAATTTCAGAAGAAACCACTAAAGGACCTTATTGGCTTTTACATGTGGATGGGGCCTCCAATGCCCAAGAAAGCGGAGCTTGATTAATTTTAGCCAGTCCCAAGGGAGCAATCATTGAACATGCACTGAGGTTTAATTTTAAAACCTTCAACAATGGAGCTGAATATGAAGCCCTCATCACAAGACTCAAAATCGTTAAGAAGCTCAATATTAAGAGGCTCAAGATGTTTACAAATTCATAGCTCGTTGTTGGATAGGTACGAGGTCATTACGAAGTCAAAGATTCTATTATGTCTTAATATTTACATCATACAATAGAATTATCTAAAAGTTTCTTTAATTTTGAAATTATTCAAATACCAAGATCAGAGAATGTTCGAGCTGATGTGCTTTCACACCTGACGACATCGGGATATTCCGACCTCAATCAAAAGGCATTTATTGAAATTCCTGAAAAACCTAGCACAAAAGTCTAAATGATCGCTCAACTAGATCATGAACTGAGCTGGATAGATCCAATAATGAATTACTATCCAATGATCCTGCAAATGTTAGAAAGATCAAAAGGTAAGCTCCCTGGTATGTCATCCTAGATGAAAGAGTTTACAAGAGATCATTTTCTCTCCTATTACTTTGGTGTCTAAGATCCTCAGAGGCTGATTATACCCTTCGAGAAGTTCATGAGAAAATTTATGAAAATCATCTGAAAGATAGGTCCTTAGCATACAAGGTAATCCGCCAGGGCTATTATTGGCCAACCATGCAAAAGGATGTGATTGATCTCATCAATAAGTGTGATCAATATTAAAGGTATGCTAACATTCAATACCAGCCAGCCACAGAACTCATTTTAATAACAGCTTCTTGGCCTTTCACTATTTGGAGAATGGATATCTTGGGGCCCTTTTCCATGGCAATAGGATAGAGAAAATTTTTGATGGTTGCTATCGACTATTTTATCAAATAGATAGAAGCAAAACCCTTGTCACAAATTATCAAGAAGAAGATATGGGACTTCATCTAGAAGTCAATTATCTACCATTTTGGCCTTTTTCAGATAGTCATTATCGATAATGAAAAGCAGTTCGATAAAATGAAGTTCAAAGAATTCTGTTTCGAGCTACACATTAATCACAGGCTCACTTCAATAGGACATCCACAATCTAATGGAGAAGCAAAAGTTATGAACCAGACAATTCTCTAAGGTCTGAAATTAAGGCTCACTGAAGCCAAAGGCCTATGGGCTGATGAACTATATAATATTCTCTAGGCCTATAGAACCACTCCCAGGCGAATGACCTGAGAAATGTCTTTCAAACTCACATTTGGAGCAGAGGTAATAATACCTATGAAAATTGGTCTCCCTTCACTGAGAGTAGAGAATTTTCATGAAGAGAATAATATAGATCGATTGAGAACCGACCTAGACCTATTAGAAAAAATTAGAGAAATTGCTCAAATTCGAATGACAACTTACAAACAAAAAATGACCAGATACTACAATACCAGGGTAAAGCCAAAAATTTTTCAATGAGGTGATCTTGTTCTTCGTCGAATAGAAGTTTTGAAATCTTTGAAACAAAAAAAAACTCGCTCCAAACTGGAAAGGTCCATATCAAGTTACTAAGGTAATTCGGCTGGAAACCTACAGAATTAAGAATCTAGGTGGTTCAAGCATTCCTAGAACATGAAATGTAGAAAATCTCAGAGTATATTACTAATGAATTTTCAAATAAAGATCTTGAAAATTTTATCTCGTTAAGAGATCTCTCTGAAATAGTGAAATTCTTTCAATCACCTCGGCAAAAGATCGATCTCCAGGTTGGCAGAGCCTCGATGGGCACAAGAGATAAGATCTTCACTTTTTTAAAAAATTGATCTCCGGATCGGCAGAGCCCTGATGGGCATAGGAGATAAGATCTCCATTTTTCTCAAAGATCGATCTCTGGATCGACATAGCCCTGATGGGTATAGAAGATAAGATCTTCATTTTTTTTAAAGATCGATCTTCGGATTGGCAGAACCTCGATGGACATAAAAGATAAGATCTTCACTTTTCTCAAAGATCGATCTTCGGATCGGTAGAGCCTCGACGGGCATAAGAGATGAGATCTCTATTTTTCTCAAAGATCGATCTTCAGATCGGCAGAGCCTCGATGGGCATAGGAGATAAGATTTCCATTTTTTTTAAAGATCGATCTCTGAATCGATGTTATTATGAATTTTTGATTATTATTGATCTTTGAATGACGTTATTATGGGTTTCTATTTATTACCAATCTTCAGATCGATATTATTATAAATTTTTGATTATTACCGATCTCTAGATCAACATTATTATGGATTTTTATTTATTATCGATCTTCGAATCGATGTTATTATGAATTTTTGATTATTATTGATCTCCAAATTGACGTTATTATGGATTTTTGTTTATTATCAATCTCCGGATCGATGTTATTATGGATTTCTGACCTTTTGATTGATGTTGCATTAGACTTATTCATTACCAATTTACACTACACTGGATTTCTATTACTAATCTCGAAGTTAGTAAAATATTGGATTCCTGTCTAATACCGATCTCAATATGAGTTGTCTATGCAATGCTACCACATCGGGAATTAACCGAGGCGAGGTTACTTTATTATTACTCAGAAGAATGTCTGAATAAAATGCACAAAGCATTGCAGCAAGTTACATCAAATCGAAGAAATCCGACATCGCATATGGAAAGCAATCATTTAAAAAAAAAGAAAGAAGAGATTTCATTTCATTTGAAAAAGTTATTACCAAAAGCCCGAACTGGGCTGATATAGAAAGACAAAAATAGAAATGAAAAGAAAGAAAAAAAATACAAAATCAGACATCTGTCCGAGGAGCTTTGGGAGGAACAGCATCCACTGTGTCATTCTCCAGTGGAATAATTTTGATAGGTGCTGGGGCGAAAGTTGAATTTTCAGCTGGAGTAGATGCTGGGTCCACAGTAGGGTTCGAAGCCTCCATCTTTGGCTTGAGCAAAATGACGGGCATCTCCAAGCAGACTGGGACACTTCTGCAACGAAACCCACCTCTAGCACTGGATAGGCCTCCATTCCTGCAGCTAGGGTGAGACGGGCCTCCATAGTAATGTTGCTTAGATCTAAATTGGGAAAGAGTTTCTTAACTAGACCCCTGCAACCATTAAAGCCACTTTCAAAAGCTTCTCCGATAGACTCCATGACCTCCTCCGCAAAATCCTTGGAGGACTTGTACTCCACAGTGCGACCCGCGGCATCCTTCTAGTATTCTAGATCTCTCTGGTAATTTAGAAATGCCTTATCTCGGATGGCTAATGTCTTATCCTTGGAGGCCACCTTTTCCTCCAGCTCCTTTATTTTTGCCTCCAGGTTGGAAATCCTGGAGGTCTCTTATTGCAACTCTAGCGGCTTCTCTTCTCCCTCATTAATCTTACTTTGAAGGTCCAAAAGAGCTTTATTTTTCTCTGACAATTTGTTGAGCTTCTTCAGGAGCTGTTTCTTCAGTCCTGTTAGAGATAAATCCCACTCCTGCCAAAGTCCAGTTCGATGCTCAGCCTAATGCAACCGGTAGCCATGAAAGAGCTTCAGCAGATGAGTCTTAGCCAAATTTCTTCAGCCGATCGAACTTCTCAATGGTCAAGCTCCTATCCAACTTTCCATCGGTCGAGTCCTAGCCGAACTCCCCAGTGGTTGAGTCTTTGTTGAACTCCTTCAGCCGATCGAACTCCTCAGCGATCGAGCTTCAGTCAAACTTCTTAGCGGTCGAACTTCAGATGGACTTCCACGAGAGTCGGACTCCCTCCGTACTCCTTCAGTCGGACTTTTACGAGAGCCGAACTTCTCCCATACTCCTTCAGTCGAACTTTCATGAGAGCCAAACTTCCTCCGCACTCCTCCAACCGGATGCCCATGAGAGCCAAACTTTCTCTGCACTCCTTCAGTCGAATTTTCATGAGAGCTGAACTCCCTTCGGCTCCTCCAATCGGACCCCTACAGAAGTCGGACTTCGATCGAACTACTCCAGGAGTCGAGCTCCTTTCAGATCGCTCATATAAATGGACTCCTCCAAGGGTCGAACTCCTTCCGAATATCCCCTTCAGACGTATCCCCCTTAGGAGTTCAAGCTCCTCTGAAATAGATATACGTCGAGGTTCTTCACCTATGGCTATTGAATCTTGGCAGTATGGCCGTCACTATCAGTCTGACGGTATCTTTTCCTCTGTAATAAGTTTCATGCGACCCACGATCGGACGACATGGACACCACTACTGGCAACACCACTCTCTCCGTAACAAGCTTCATGCGGCCCACAATCCGTTAGTATGGCTATCACTATCCGTCTGATGATGCCTTCCTCTTCGTACCAAACTCCATGCGGTCCCGAACGGTCCACGACCAAACGGTATGGCTATCACCATCAATCCGCTATAAGCTCCACCTATAAAAAGGGATCCTCTAGATATATTTTCTAGAAGCTCTCCTCTCTCCTCTAAAGCTCTAAGCCCTCTTCTCCTTTTCGAAATTCTACCGAACTCATTTCTAAGCACTCTATTTCTATTGGCCAGAAGAGCTGACTTGATCGTCGGAAGATCCTGTCGGAGCCACCACCATCGACTCTGGATAGGATTTTATTTTGCAGATCATCGACGGCGACCTCATCCTCCTCCACTCCAGCTCGATCCGATGATAACCAAATTCTACACCAACAGAATTAGTGCTAGAAGGAGGACCCCTCTGCCTCTGAAGTTCTCTTATTCTTAAAGGAGTGCTCAACGACGATCTCTCTCCTCCCTCTCCAGAGATCTCTCCTCTTTCTCTCTAGAATTCTTTTTCGAGAGAAAATGCCTCACAAGAGAGCTTCAACCCGACGATCGATGGCCTCCGCAGCTCGATCCCATCTAGATCCATCTACTCCTGCTTCAGCCCCGGTAACTCAGGTTCCGTCTGTAGCCATGGTAGATGTGGAGTGGTTCAACCTACTGATGCAGCGGGTTCAGGCCCTCATCGAGATGGTGCAGACCATGTAGTAGCCCCCGACAGTGACTCCACCAGAAAATCTATCATCAGAATGTCGAGAATCGATCCCAAGGAAGAGTACTTAGGCTAACGAATCCGTCGCCCCTGGAAAAAAAAAATAGAAAGTAGAGGATCCATGTTCGGATCATGATTCTCCTCTGAAGAAGACCTTCTCCATTTGTAGCTGAAAGCCCTCCAAGATCTACAACCAAGACGACGCCCTCGATCACAGACTGTGAAAGATGGACCGACGGATTGAAGAGCTTGACCACGTCGTCCTGGCTCATCTTAATGACATCTACACTGATCCTTCTTTCTCCCTCCAAATTATGCAAGAGCCCATCCCACCGAACTTTAAGCTTTCTCAATTCGAAAGCTACAATGGAACCTTTGATCTAGTTAATTTCAGATCATGATGCTACTCCATGGTGCTCCAAACACCATATTGTGTCGAGCCTTCCCATCTACGTTAAAGAGAGCAGTGAAAAATTGATACTCGGTATTGAAGCTGGATACGATCTTCTCTTTTGATCAGATGAGCCATTAGTTTATAGCTCACTTCATCAGCAGCCGACGTCCGCACCGAGGTTCGAATTTCTTGATGAATGTCAAGCAGAAGCAAGAAGAATCTATTCGGGCTTATATCATCCGATTTCACGCTACGGCATTGAAAGTTCGAGATCTAGATCAGTCTATTGCGATGGCCGCACTCAAGAGCGGCCTTCAGAAGAATGACTTGCTGTTCTTTTTGGAGAAGAAATATCCCAAGGACTTCATCGATTTGCTGGCTCAGGCCGAGGGATATGTCCGTATGGAAGAAGCCTTCAAGTTGAAGGATGAAGAAGCCTTAGAAGAGCGGCGATCGGACAAGTATAATAGATCTGCCATCGATGGAGGGCCGAGTAAACTTCAACCATGCTCACAGACTTTCCTCGGGCGTGAGCGAGCCCAAACTCCTCAAGCTCATCATTAAGAAAGCCCCGATAAAAGGGCACGAAAAAGTCCTCCTTCCGAAAAGTTCCACGACTATGCTCCCCTTAATACTCCTCGAACTCAAATTTTGGTGGAAGTTAAAAACCAGCTACCAAGATCAGAAGAATTACGATCTCCTCCAAATAAGCATGATCGAAGCAAGTACTACCTCTACCATTGCGACCACGATCACGACACTGAAGAATGCATTCAACTTCAAGATAAAATCGAGGAGCTCATTAAGAGAGGCCAGCTGGATTGATTCCTCCAATGTCGACCTAAAGCAGGAGAAGATCGACCAAGGATGCTGCCATAGTCAGGAACAACAAAAAGGTCGGTCGCCTTTCGTATCATCGATGCCATGACCAGCTTGCTCCAAATTGAGAAGGCTAGCACAAAATAGAGGAGGTCGTCAGATCCCAAAGCTTATCGCTTGAAGGAACTCGGAGGAACAACGCTCCCACGATCCGGGGATGCGCTGTCAGTAACTTTATTTCAATAAAATTCTTCCATTTCAATAATATTATTTCTTGATGCAAAAACTACATGATGATAGAAAAGAAGCAATCAATAGTGACCGTGTTAGAAATAGAAGGAGAACCTCGTCCTAACATGAGTCGGTCAAAGTTCTTCAACCTCGACTAGAGATAAGATCTCTTTCGAGCGATCGTGTCAACCTCGGCTAGAGATAAGATCTCTTTCGAGCGATCGAGTCAACCTCGACTAGAGATAAAATCTCTTTTGAGCGCCCATGTCAATCTCGGTTAGAGATAAGATCTCTTTCAAGCGATCAAGTCAATCTCGACTAGAGATAAGATCTCTTCCGAGCGCCCGTGATAATCTCGGTTAGAGATAAGATCTCTTCCGAGCGACCAAGTCAACCTCGGCCAGAGATAAGATCTCTCTCGAGCATCCATGACAACCTCGGCTAGAGATAAGCTCTCTTCTGAATGACTGAGTCAACCTTGGCTAGAGATAAGATCTCTTTCAAGCGATCGTGTCAATCTCGGCTAGAGATAAGATCTCTTCCGAGTGATCGTGTCAACCTCGGCTAGAGATAAGATCTCTCTCGAGCGACCGTAACAACCTTGGCTAGAGATAAGATCTCTTCCGAGCATCCGAGTCAACCTCAACTAGAGATAAGATTTCTTCCAAGCGCCCATGACAATCTCAGCTAGAGATAAGATCTCTTCCGAGCATCCGAATCAATCTCGATTAGAGATAAGATCTCTTCCGAGCGTTCGAATCAATCTCGACTAGAGATTAAGATCTCTTCCGAGCGTCCGTGACAACCTCGACTATAGATAAGGTCTCTTTCGAGCATCCGAGTCAACCTCGGTTAGAGATAAGATCTCTTTCGAGTGACCATGTCAACCTTGGCTAGAGATAAGATCTCTTTCGAGTGACCATGACAATCTTGATTAGAGATAAGATCTCTTCCGAGCGCCCGAGTCAACCTCGATTAGAGATAAGATCTCTCTCGAGTGACCGTGACAACCTCAGCTAGAGATAAGATATCTTCTGAGTGCCTGAGTCAACCTCAGCTAGAGATAAGATCTCTCCCGAGCGACCATGTCAACCTTGGCTAGAGATAAGATCTCTCCCAAGCGTCCGAGTCAATCTTGATTAGAGAAAAGATCTCTTTCGAGCGACCATGTCAACCTCGACTAGAGATAAGATTTCTTCCGAGCGATCGTGTCAACCTCGGCTAGAGATAAGATCTCTCCCGAGCACCTGAGTCAATCTCAGATAGAGATAAGATCTCTTTCGAACGATCGAGTCAATCTCAGCTAGAGATAAGATCTCTTTCGAGCGCCCGAGTCAACCTTGATGAGAGATAAGATCTCTTCCGAGCGCCCATGCCAACCTCGACTAGAGATAAGATCTCTTCCGAGCGATCGAGCCAATCTCAGCCAGAGATAAGATCTCTCCTGAGCGATCGAGCTCGAACCTCGACTAGAAATAAAATCTCTTCCGAGCGATCAAGTCAACCTCGGCTGTAGGAGATAAGATCTTCTCCGAGCTTCAACCTCAGCTGCAGGAGATAAGATCTCTCCTAAATCAACCTCAACTGTAGGAGATAAGATCTCCTCCGAGTCAGCCTCGACTGTTGGAGATAATATCGACCCCGAGGAGCTCAACCTCCGACCTCAACCGCAAGAGATGAGATCTACTTCAACCTCGGTTGAAGATGAGATCTCCCCCGAGCTTCAACTTCAACATCAACTTTGGCTGGAGATGAGATCTCCCCTGAGCTTCATCCTGAACTGGCACAAAGCCCAGAAGAAAACTTTGGCAGTTGCCCTTTCTGCACTCCCTTCCTTCGAGTTTCAAATTCAAGAGTGGGGGGGACTATTATTGGGGATAAACCTCGCTCCTACCGAAGTCCAGTTCGATGCTCAGCCTAATGCAATCGGTAGCCACAAAAGAGCTTCAACGGACGAGTCTTAGCCAAACTCCTTCAGTCGATCAAACTTCTCAGCGGTCGAGCTCCTGCCAAACTTTTCAACAGTCGAGTCCTAGCCGAACTCCCTAGCGGTCGAGTCTTTGTCGAACTTCTTCAGCCGATCGAACTCCTCAGTGGTCGAGCTCCAGTCGAACTTCTCAATGGTCGAACTTCAGTCAGACTCCTACGAGAGTCGAACTCCCTCCATACTCCTTCAGTCAGACTTTCATGAGAATCGAACTCCCTCCGCACTCCTTCAGTCGGACATCCATGAGAGCCAAACTCCCTCCACGCTCCTCCAGCCGGACCCCTACAAAAGCCAAACTTTTGTCGAACTTCTCCTTCGATCGAACTCCTCTAGGAGCCGAACTCCTTTCAGATCGCTCCTACAGATGGACTCCTCCAAGGGTCGAACTTCTTTCAGACATCCCCTTCGATCAAACTCCTTCTGAATGATCCCCTCCAGACGTATCCCCCTTAGCAGTCTGAGCTCTCCTGAAATAGATATACGCCGAGGTTCTTCATCTACGACTGTTGAACCTTGATAGTATGGCCACCACATCTATCTGGCGGTACCTTTTCCTCCATAACAAGCTTCATGCGGCCCACGATTGGATGACATGGCCACCACTATTGACGACACCACTCTCTTCGTAACAAGCCTCATGCGGTCCATGACCCATTAGTATGGCTGTCACTATCCGCCTGATGATGCCTTCCTCTCCGTATCGAACTCCATGCAGTCCCGAGCAGCCCACGATCGGACGATATAGCCATCACCATCAACCCACTATAAGCTCTGTCTATAAAAAGAGATCCTCCAGATATATTTTCTAGAAGCTCTTATCTCTCCTCTAAAGCTCTAAGCCCTCTTCTTCTTCTCAAAATTCTGCCAAACTCATTTCTGAGCACTCCATTTCTATTGGCCAGAAGAGCTGACTTGATCATCGGAGGGTCCTGCCAAAGCCACCACCATCGACTTCGGATAGGACTTTATTTTGCAGATTATCGACGATAATCTCATCCTCCTCCACTCCAGCTTGATCCGACGACAACCAAATTCTACACCAACATGCCCCATAGCAGTCTTCTTCTTTTTGGCAGCCTTCTCTTCCATTGCCTTCAAGCAGTCTTTTATAGACTGCAAACCCTTCTCCAATGATTTCTTATTCTCGTCCAGCCACTCTATGTGCTTGATGAACAATTAGAAGTAGGAGACAGCCTGGTAAAAGAAGAATCAAAAAGAAGAAAGATATCAGGTCGGCAAAAAACCGATATTAAAAAAAAAAAAGAAAGGTTGGTAAAATGCTAACGTAAGAAAGAAAGTTTTGCTTACATCTAAAATGCTGCTGAAGCTATTGTTTAGCAGCTCCTTAGGACCCAGGTCCCTTCTACGGGTGCGCAACTTCATCTACGGCATCACCGCATACAGGAGATCTTTCCCCAGTGTAGGAGTGTCCCATAGAGAAGCTTGCCCAAGATTGATCTAGTTGGTGGAGCTTGTTGGTGGGTCGATCGGTGGAATCTTTGAGTCCTCGGAGGGCTGAGTTTGACGGGCAAAGGTCGATGTGGGTGCAATCGATGGACTAGGTCCCAATGGTGCAGCAACAAAACTTGACCTCTGATGGGTGGTTGATTATTTAGGAGGTGGTCAGACCATCTCGACGGTATCTCGAGGTCCCCTTGACAATGGAGAGGATACTGGCGAAGGTCGGGTGCAGACAGGGTCCGCAAGAATGATGATCGCCCCCGCTTTGGAAGGAGGTGCAGGTCGGAGAATCGTTGAGCTGGTGTTGATCTCTTCCCCTTTTTCTTCTTTGCCGATGGAGGGTTGGAGAATTCCGACTTCCTCTTCTTTTGCTCCACCAGCCTCCGAGGGTCAAACCTCATGAGTACTGCAATAAACAACAAAAAATATGGTAAAAAAAAGTGAGAGACCGAATTCAAAGAAATGGAAAGAGATTTGACAACAGACTCACCTTGGGGGGATATCAGGCTGATGCTGGAGCCGAATAAGGATTGATCTATCACCAGCTGGCTGAGCTTGGGCACCTTCATATTCAACAGCTCTTCGAAGGCCTCCCTATCCCCAGGTAGAACAAACCTATTGGAGTTTTAGTTTAGTCAGGGACTATCCCAACCAGTGCTGAAACCCTAAGGAGTATTAGAAGAAATAAAAAAGAAACAATTTTTCTAGTCATAGATTGAAGAAAGAAGAGCAGGATCGAATTTACAATTTGGCTGGGATGAGAAATACCACCAGCCCTTCTTAGTTGGATGCTTTTTCAAAACAAAGAAAGCTCTAAACAAAGAAATCCTAAGATTAATGGCAGCAAAACTATAACAGATGATGAAGACTAGAATAATCCTAATGGCATTTGGGATAACTTGAGTCGGCTGTCAACCGTAGTAGTCTACTACATTATAAATAAAAGGATGCAGGGGAAAACATAGCCGGGGTCGAAATGATTCATCATAAAAGGCTACACCACCTTCAGGAGGTCGTGTAACCCGATCACCCAGACCAAGAGCAATAAGTTGAAAATGATCAAGGATAAAATACTTCTTCCTAAGCCTTTCTAAGTTAGCATCTATCATGAGAGAAGGCTCAGTGCTAGGGCCAAAAAAATCTAAGAATCTCCTTACTGGAGATCTTGAACTATCTTCACTAGAGGTACCGACTTTGGCGGCACCCTAAGATGGATTACCCGTCTTAATGGTGAGCAAGGATTGGATTGACCAAAATTTATGGTCACCCGGAATCAGCTCCCCCCTTTCACCGTCGTCAGGAGAGGTACTCTCCTAAGAAGACATGGAGAGCAGAAAGGAAAAAAGAATGGAGAAGATAAAAAAAAGGAAGACTCAAAGGAAAAGAAACAAAGAATGACTGAGAGAGGAAACCTTAAGAAATAAAGACCCTAAGAGCAAGAGAAAGAAAGAAGAATCCTACCAAAAGGAATAAGAGGCCTTCTCTATTATTTTCAGTGACCCTTTTCAAGCTCAAGCAACTATCGAAATCGCCTCCTCTGATTGACAGGCTGTCCGAAAGTCTCTCTTGCAACAGAGATCTCGCCCAAGCAAATAACAGTGAAGATGGAAGAAGGATGGACAACTACCTTTTATATAGGGGTAAACAATGGCTTAGATTGGCCCAGTAACCAGCGGATTTAAACCACCTATTAATAATCCAAAGAAACTACAGAAAGTCTATTTTGATGCAATGGCCCAGATCAAATCATGAAAGCCTAATCTGTATGGCAGTTCAACCAGTCCACAAATGAGCGCCACGTGCCCCATGACGCCTAGGATACAGTGGCATGGCTAATGATAGCCTCACCCTTTTCTATGCTTCCTTAAATGCCAGGATACAGTGATTACGGCAAATGAGGTGGCCTATTTTTTCGAATCATTTCAAAATCAAATTTGATGACTGCATGGCATAAATCTTAATGCATTGAATGACTTCTAAAATGACTTTCCACCCTTACCGTCAGAAGAATTCCATCCCAAGTATAGAAAGTAGGGGGCAACTATTGATATGGTCATCCCCTATAGGATATGTGGCACCATCTGAAAGAGTCGTCATCTCAGTGTTAGGTCGGTAAAATACCGACCTAGAAGCCTGGATATCAGCTAAAACTAAATTGACCAAATAATCAGGTCTAAATCGGTAATAAATCGACCTCATCTTGATTACACATTGCCAGACCGGCATTTTGCCGTCTTGAAAGATAGCAGCCCTCGAGCTCTGTAGGAGATCGAGTTTGCACTGACTTCACCAACTGATCAGCAACTTGCCAAAATGACCTGCCTAATATGCGAGATCGGTAAAGTATCGACGTGATCCGATACAGTAAATCCAACTCATATTAAGATCGATAAATCACCGATCTCAGCGTACAATCCAGATCGATGATTTATCAATCTCGACACATTCTGATAGCTGATCGAATGCCAATTGCGTTCCAATCAGATTATGACCCTCCTCTAGCTAATCGCCACTAAGGTCAATGGCTAACAGCTATAATCCAGCTGGCCAAAATAAACTAATGGTCTAACAAACTTCTTTTAAGGTCTAAGTAAACCTCTCTATAAATAGGGGGCAGGATATTCCTCCAAGGTAAGTACAAATTCATAGAGTTGAAACTCTGCTGATATTAACTCTCAACTTCTCCATTAAAGGAAGAATAAACATTTCGCTATCCAAACTCTCCCATTCTGCCTTTCGTTTTTTCATTTTTACTATCTATTGACAAGACTTCAACTAACTTCAGCATTGAAGAATCCTAAATCAAAGGATATCCCATCGGTTGTTGGACTTCATCTTGCAAGTTAACTCACGATCTGCATCGAATCAGCTCAATCAGTCCTCCAACATGAATCTCTTTGATCATCTAAAGCCCTACTGCAATAACTACTATGCTTGACATTGGAATATTCAGGTTTGTATGTCCGGAGGATGGTGGCCGCATTTGTTAAGCATAGGGATGGATATCTTCTCCACACCTGCAAATGAATAATCTCGTAAGTCACCCTCTAAAGTACACTCTGTGTTTTGGGTCCGACAATGGGTGTTGTTATTCTCTGCCCATCCACCTTACAGAAAGTTAAGACAGGGGATCCGTTTAGGGAGAGAGTTGGGAATGCAGATGGAAAGGATGGTGGGCTCTCGCCGAGCCGTTTTAGTCTTGGAAATCCTTTCTAGCTTGAGAAATGGATTATAGACAACCATGGGTCAGACCGGCCAATTGACAACCCTGGAGGTAGTGGTAGAGGACTAGTCACCGGTCATGCGCATGGTGCCACGATTTATCTACTATTATTAGTTGGTATTTTAATACGAGTTGCTATAATCTTTATTCCTTTCTTTAATTTTCTTTTTTATTCTTATATATTATTTTAGAGTTGATTTTCTTATATTTATCTAATATATTTGTGTTATAGGATTAATCCATCTCGGCCTTTGCCCTTAGGATGATTCCTCAATAATTCTCTTTGATTTGGCTAGAATACCGAATGAACTTCGACGACAAACATCATTTAAATATCCTGCTCTTTCAACATAGAGATAGACCTTAACGAAGAGCATCTGCATATCTTACTCCTTTTGTGAGAGAATCCTCATTGCTATCGCCTCAATTTGGATCCCTTGAAGCCGAAAGAAGTGGACGGTCCCATTAGATGGCACACTGGTTAAAGCTATTTAATTGCCCACTACCCATGATCTTCCATGGATCATGATTCTCCATAATAGTTATCGATAATCGAGGTAATGTACTCTTTCTCCTTGTATACAAGGAAAAGATACGAAATCATTCAATAAGATTTTTCTAAACTCAAAAATATCTATTTACTACTTCTCTCTCTTTTTATTTTTAAAGTTCTGACTGACTTAAGCATTGAAATGTTCAATTCTGAAGAAACTCTATATTTAATAAATATACTATTTATTATTATTTTATATCATAAATATTACTCATTAATACATTTTTGAAATCTTCATGGGAACGGCCATCTTTCTCGTGTCAGAGCATGATTAACATATCTTCAAATAATGAAATGGTGAATCAAAAAAAAAGAAAAATGAAAAAGAAGGCAATTCCTAAATTTGTTGTCACCAAGTACTACAATTCCCATTTCATTGCAACACTGATTCCAGTAAACCAAATAGAGCATTAGTGTTGAGAATTATTGCCCGTCCAACTAAAACTTTATTATTTATTTATTTATTATATATATTTTATTTAAAATAAAATTAAAAAAATTATATTATAATAAATTTTATTTTATGAATCAAGGTAGAAGTCAAACTTTCATCCATGTAACCGTCTATTCAAAGGGATCTTGGGTATCTGCTTTGGATATAGAAGAAACTAAAGAAGAGTGTAGAGAAAAGAGGTTCACATGAAGTCTCCTTTGTGAGATATTTTTATGAAATTTTAATTTTTATTTTTTTAAATAAATATATTTTTTTCTTCTAATTTTTATTCTTTCATAATTATTTTATTTATGATTATTCATAAATATTTTTTTATTTGGTATTTGTTTTGAATCTTGAATGCCATTCGACAATTACTTCCAAGAAATGCAAGGCAAAATACCTCATGGGTCCCACCAGAATGTTCTCTACAAATCTACAACACTCTACGGAGGTCCAAGATAAGTGACCCGTTCAGAGGCCTAATTCGCTTGCCAATCTTTAGTTTTGATTCAACCTACTCTTATGCCTACAGCAAAGAAAACAAAATCTTTTCTAAGTTTTGCCAGTTGTTTTCCTTTTTATAAGAAATCCGTACTTCCAGATTTTACATGATTAAAGAATAAAATAGTTCAAAATAGTTTCTTCAAATGATAGATACTATTTTTATGATCAATTGACGTATGATCTAACAGGATTTGCTACCATATCCAAGTTGAGTTTGACTAAAAATGGGAAACTATAGGCATAGGATCTTGCAAGTAAATATTATTTTTTTCATTTACAAGTCCAAACGCAAAAAGTCTGGCAAATCGTGCCGAGCCACGAAGATAAATGTTGTGGTAAGAGTCAGATCTTGTGTCCGTAACTTATCAGAGGTTTCTTAATTCCCTATAGTTTGCCTGCATGACCTCTTTTGGTTTTTCATGCTCAACTCATTTCCACAGCATGCGACACAAACGCATGAGGGTGGCTGGTCATTTACGCCCTGGTCGGTGACATGCAAATCTCAAGCATTAGGATGTCTTCTGCTTCATTTACTGAATACATCTTTGGAGAAAGAAGACAACATGCTCCACTAAATATCTATATCTTTATCAGCCCCTCAAAAATCTGAACATTGACATTTCATTTTCTAAGGGGATTTATAACAGGCATGAGCTACCCACACGTGCCTGGATGTGATGATAATTATTTAATAGAAAACCTGATCGAGCATTTTATTGGTTGGTGGGATCATAGCAATTTGTCAAGAGAATGCTTCGTCAAATCGGTCGCCTGCATCACACATACCAAGTTTCCATGAAATATCACTAAAAATATGTGCTTGCATTTTTTACCTTGCCAAGGTTTATAGATTTTTCTGACTGCCATTTCATTTCCTTTGCTTATGCAACATTGGAACAGGCATGATTTGACCAGAAATTTCTTGTGTAATCCCTTTGAGCTTGACCCAATCTCAGCAAGACTGAAACTCATGAGGCCAGAAACTGGAAAGTAGACGGCTTAAAAACAACAAACGAACAACCATTCAGATAACAAAATTGGTGATGTAACTACAATGACAATGAAAATTAAATATCCATCATTGAGTTTGCTACATCTATGCAAAGATATAATTATGAACCTTGAAACATTAGCATAAATATCAAATGCCGACGGGCAGTTGAGGAACAACCTAAGAAAAGTTAGCAATTCCATCAGCTATTTGATCCGATTGGTATTCAAAAATCATGTAAAGAAAAAGAAAAAAAGATTGTGATGGCAAGCTGTTTGATCAGATCAAGCCCTTTTTAATTCCAGCCCACACAAGAGCAGCAACCACAGCACCCCCTAAATGAGCTGAACCTGAGATATGTCCCTCTCCCTGAGGTAAAAAGTGGAAAGAGAACAAAGAAAATTGGTAAGTTTTTATATTTCTGTATTCTGTAATGACCTCATTTCTCTCTGTAAATTTCAAAAGAGCAAAAAGACATCTTCACAGGTGTACAAACAGCATCCAGAATTATATGCCACCAATCTTAGAGGTATCAAAAAGGGAAAATAGTCAAGAATGAAACTTATTAGGGGGGGTTCCACCTCACTGAGTTGTTACCTAAAACATGAATATGTTCAAACCCCAAAGACTTTAGTAATGTGCTGGTATGAATTAAATTAGAAACTGAAGGCAACAAAGGCAGAAGGTTTAGGATTACAAACCCCAAATAGAATAATATAAAGAGGTCTTCAGGCCCTATTGGATGCTCTAAACACCTTAGTTTCCATACAAGGCAAATAAGAGAATAGCTGGTTTAAAAAGTAAAAATAGGCAAGCATGAAGCTTACGGCCCACTTTTTATTGTTGCTTTCTGTTTTTGTTCTCAAATCCCAGAAGAAAAATGAACTAGACTGAACAACATGCATCCTAAAGCCCTTTTGGTTTTTTGCAACCGTTTGAAAAACTTTTAAAGCTTTGGTAGTAAAGATTTATTCCTTTCAAAAAAGAGTGAAAAATGAAGAAAAAAGAATGGTAGAACTTTTGTGTGAATACTTTGACATTAATCTCGATCACCCCACAAAGTATTTTACTAGTGGGGAAATATGTGGTGTGATTCAGTACTCATGATTTGTTCCCAGGTGTGGTCTCCACCCAGATGGCAAGGTATCCATTCTATAGTTGGGCATCCTCGTGCATGACATTCCCGCCACTATGGGGTCCAAGGAAGGTCAAATATAGGTAGCCTAATCCCCAAGTGCCGAGAGGCTGTTTCTATGCTCTGAACCTGTGACACCAAAATCACAATGGAGCAACCTTACTGTCATACCAAGTCCCACCCTCTACCCATTCTACAGTTGATGAAACAAAAGCATGAAACAACAATAAAGACAGAGACCCTTAGTTATCTTTATTGGATATCTTTATTGGATCACTAAGGTCACAATTAACTAAATTTCATCTTGTATGAATTCTGATTCTTTAACTAAATGACCAGTTACCACCTGATGCTTATGGGATGATTGAAGTAATAATAAGTAGAAACAATGTTTGCAGGAAATTTTAAATTTCGAAGCAGCCCCAACATCAAAGTGATTGGTGAGAACTGGTTGGGCCTCATGCAGCGCACAGGAGGCAAAATTTTCACTCCAAATGTACCATCCTCCATGTACTGCTTCAGGACTCTATTTATTCTCACCAATCTAGGAGGGCACCTAGTTGGGACACCGGTGTTTCTTGCGACGACAAGATTACACCAAGTAACACTATCCAAATTACAATTTGCATACCTTCTTAACCCTCCATAGATCAGTTCCGATCAATATTGCCCCCTGTAATAAGACAGTCCCAAAAGTCTGTGGTAAGTAAATGGGCCTCAAAGCATTATTTTTATGTTACCTAAAGAAGATGAGCTTACCATTAAAATTGCAGGCACAGGTATAACGAGATTTACATAGATAATATTCTTTGGAAAGAGAAATACATCAAGAAGAATGATTGCATTAACAGCAGCACTTGCACCCTGCATTACATGATCAGAAAAGGTTTCATTTAGTTGTTCGGAATAAAAATCAGATGCAAACTGTGCTTGCATTCATGACCTATCCATGATAAGGGAGCAAGTTATTGTGTGGAAGCAAATATAAATACACTGGTGTACACAAAAACTATATGTATATATACATATACATACAATATTTCAGTCATACTTTTTGGGTCCATTTGTGTGCATCAATTGCAAAAGAAGACAGAAAAATAGATATGATAATAGACGTGTGAACCAAGTTCGCTGTCTTGGTACAGGACCCTGGTATGCAGTATGGTACGAGGCAGTGAGGCATACCAAGTGTCGTATGGTACAAGACTGCATACCGGTTCAGTATCAGTATATCTGATACAAAAATCATGGTCTGAATTCTTGTTTTTATTTTTTGCATACAAAAAAATCATGCTGGACCGTTAATATTGCATGAGCGCTGCTAAGCATACAAATTATATGCATCATTAATAAGATAACTGACTCTAAGATACATGTACCAGTCCAGGAATTCTTGAATGATCCCATTGTTGATAGCCCTGAAATTTTCAGAAAGATTCAAAATTTAAGTAATCATTCTACATCAAGAAGATTCTTTACTAAAGAATTTATCCAAAAATAGGGTAATCAAATGCTCAATCACGTTTACTGCTTTAGCAGTATTATTTGCTACCTCTGTAGATGGAACAATTAAAGCCTTGTGTACTAAGAAAAATATCGATCCACCTAATGCCCCTGCTAAGTACAACTTCAACAGAAATTCAGGTCCAAATAGTCTTCCTATCTGTTCAACGCAAAACATGAAAACAAGTTCAATATATGCATGAGTTTATTGGGTGACAAATGATTTTTTTTATTTTAAAAAAAAATCAAGCTGAAACAATATGTTCATGCCAAGAAAATATTCCGAGTTTCCATAAAGAAAGGTCAGTGACGACCGTATTTGTCTTAACCATTTAAACTTTAGAAAGCCATGTACAAAGCAGAAGATATTGTTTGCCAATTATTTGTCAACACCATCATAATATGCTTCATTACATTACATAGAAAAAGCTTGAGGTCTTGGTCACACTCAAATTACTAATGCAATTTGACATATCGAAGGATATCTAGCTTGAAGTAATTCAAATAAAAAGCCTGTACGGCCTCACTCAAAAGGTATATCATAAAAGTATTGGAAATTTCTACTACCTCCTCTCGTTATAATTAGGAACTCCTTATTCAGGTTGATTATGCAGATGAGAAGAGATAAAGGCCTTCACATGTACTATAATAACTAATTAATCATGACAAAGAATAAGTTACACTAAGAAATTAGCCACCTAAAATGAAAATATTTGATATAACAAAGAAAGAAGACAGATAATTATACATACAGACAAAGAAGATAGATAAAGATAGGGATGACAATTTTAGCCGATCCACCAGATATCTGACCTGATCTGACCCGAATGGGGTGGATTTTACCCGACTTGATTAGAATCTAAGACGGATATAGGTTCTAGAAAAAATATCCAAAATAGTTTCAGGTTGGGTACGGATAATGGTATGCCCTGCTCCAAACCCAACCTGATATAACCTTAATTAATCTATATCTTCTTTCAAAATTACAATTATTTTATAATGTTTACATGATGAATTTCTTATCCAACCCCACCCAAGCGAACCCAAGATAGGTATAGGATGGGTATGGGTATAGGGCTTTTACTTACAGGATGAGTACAGGTATTGGCCGATCCAATCCATATCTCACACGTTGCCAGAGAGAGAGAGAAAGAGAGAGAATAGCATAACAGTTCTTATATTTATAACTTAAAATTGTAAATTGATGACAGAAATGATGAGAGATAGGGCAGTTTCCTATGCACCTATAACATGGAATATGGGCCAATTTTGTAAGCCTTCTTATATAAAGGGTACATGTATGTACACCCATAACATATGTTATCGATCTGTTTACGGGGATACCAGATTTAACAAGAGAAACCATCTTTTTACATCTCAGTTTCATTGTTCTGTTTGTTTACCACTCCTTTTTCTTAACATCCTGCAGTAGCCATTACTCCTGATTTCAGCATATAATTGTGTATGAAAACAACTAATTCAAAATCCCCATTTCTTCAGCCTATTCAATCATATTGCACTCTTTTCTTTGTGAAGTCTATATATGCAGTCCACCTGTTTTCTCCTGATAACTTGCATACAATTATGGCCTTTGATTATCTCATGCTAAGAGTCACCCTTTCTAAGATTTTATAATTTCTTGATGCAAAAGATAATTAGAATTTCCCTACTGAGAGATCAAAAAAATACCTAGTAATGGCTTCGTCCATGTTTCCACCCTAACTACTTCCTAAACCCTATGTGAAATTGATTGATCTGGTAATTTACCATGAAAAAACACACTGCTGCCAGATATTGATCCTTCGCTCTGATCTTAGCAAATAAAAATCTTGACTATGTCATTTCCAATCCAAGCTTCCCATCATCACCTAACCTAGCATACTAGCCAAGGATTTAAATACTGGCAGTTAGATGTGGTACCACTGGTACCATAAGTTTGGATGGAAACATGGGACCAATATGAGTGCAGAATGTCAGTTCTCATTTGACCCATATATACCAACTGTTCTGTACTTGTCCATACTAAGAGTTGATATGTATTGGGAATCAATATATACCAAGATTTGATGCATCCTTGTTCCTTTTTATTCTTATTGATGCTGACTGTATTGGCACCTAGCATTCCAATACAAAACTAGTTCAGGGCTCAATGCTGTATTTTAAACCTAGAACGTAGCCCTTAATTTCATCCCAAACACTTCATAAGATTCACCAAAAGACACATATCAACATCTCATATTCTCACTGTTGGGGATAAATCCCGCTCCCACCGAAGTTCTGTCTAATGCTTAGCCTAATGCAACCGATAATCACGGAAAAGCTTCAATCGGAAATTCTCCCCCCAGCGGTTGAACCCCTTCAGCGGCTAGACCTTAGTCGGACTCCTACGGAAGTCGAACTCCTTCCAGATCTCTCCTTCAGTCGGACTCCTACGGGAGCCGAACTCCCTCCGAACTCCTTCAGTCGGATTCCTACGGGAGCCGAACTCCTCCTTCAATCATACTCCTACGGGAGTTGAACTCCCTCCGAACTCCTCTTTCAGTCGAACTTCTGTGGGAGTCGAACTGCTTCAGGTGGACTCCTACGGAAGCCGAACTCCTTCCGGATCTCTCCTTCAGTTGGACTCCTACGGGAGCCGAACTCCTTCGGTCGGACTCTTGCGAGAGCCGAACTCCTTCAATCGGACTCCTACGGGAGCCAAACTCCTCCGCAAGTCTCCTTCAATCGGACTCCTACGGGAGCCGAACTCCCTCGCGCCTCCTTCAATCGGACTCCTATGGGAGCCGAACTCCTTCAGTCGGACTCCTATGATAGCTGAACTCCTTCCGAATCTCTCCTTCAGTCGGACTCCTACGGAAGCCGAACTCCTTTTCGCACGGACTCCTATGGGAGCCGAACTCCTTCCGAACTCCTTCAATCGGACTCCTACGAGAGCCGAACTTCCTCCGCACGCCTCCTTCAGTCGGACTCCTACGGGAGCCGAACTCCTTCCGGATCCCTCCTTCAGTCGGACTCCTACGGGAGCCGAATTTCCTCCGAACTCCTCCTTTAGTCGGACTCCTACGGGAGCCGAACTTTCTCCGCACTCCTCTTTTAGTCGGACTCCTACAGGAGACGAACTCTTTCCAGACTTCTCCTTCGGCCGAACTCCTTCCGAATCTCTTCTTCAGCTAGTGTTTCCCACGAATGATCCCCCTCTAGCCGTATTCCCTTTGAGAGTCCGAATTTCTCTGAAATTGATATATGTCGGAATTCTTCACCAACCAACGCCTGCATCCTCCGAACTACGGCTATTAAATCTCTACGAACGGTCGCCATCAGTCTGCTACAGACGACGCTACAGACGGTGCCCCCCTCCGTGACAGACTCTACCATGCCTCGAGCGGCCCGCTACTGGATGGTATGGCTATCACTATCAGCCTGACGACACCTTCCTCTCCGTACCGAACTCCACCAGACCTCGAGCGGCCCGTTGCCAGATGATTGCAGCTGTCACCATCAATCAAGCTCTGTCTATAAAAAGGGACCCTCCAGATACGTTTTGTCTAAGCTCTCTTCTCCTTCCCAAAACTCTGCTGACCTCTTGCCTGAGCACTCCATTTCTGTTGGTCAGAAGAGCTGACTTGATCGTCGGAGGATCCCGTCGGAGCCACCACCATCGACTCTGGACGAAATTTTGTTTTGCAGGTCATCGACGGCGATCTCGTCTTCCTCGGCTCCAGCTCGATCTGGCGTCAACCAGATTCTGCACCAACAGAATTAGCGCTAGAAGGAGGGCCTCTATCTCTGAGGTACCCTTGTTTTTAAAGGAGTGCTCAACCGACCCTGCCGACCTTCTTCTCCGAGGTTCATCTCCATCCTCTTCCTCAATCCCAAGAAACACCTCCAAAAAAGACGACCATCCGGAGATCTACCGCTTCTACTACCAAGTCTGAGCCAGATCAATCTGTTCCTGCTCCATCGCCGGCGCTTCAACCACCATCTCCATCGACGACCGTGGTAGATCCGGAGCAGTTTAACCTGCTGATGCAGCGGGTTCAGGGCCTCACCGAAATGGTGTAGGCCATGCAATAGCCTCCGTTGGCGGTTCCATCGGAAAACCCACCGTCGAGATGTCAGGAGCCAGTCCCAAGGAGGGGCACTTGGGCCAGCATACCCGTCGCCCCAGGGAAGGAGAAACAAAGAGCAAAGGATTCTTGCTTAGATCATGGTTCTTCTCCGGAAGGGACCTTCCCCATCCACGATCGGAAGCCTCCCAAGACCTGCGATCGAGTTGACGACCTCAATCAAAAACTGCGGGGGATGGATCGGCAGATCGAGGAGCTCGGCTACGTCGCCCCAGCTCATCATGACGACGTCCGTACCGATCCCCCTTTCTCTCCTCAAATTATGCAACAGCCCATTCCACCAAACTTCAAGCTCTTCCGATTTGAAAGCTACGATGGAACCTCTGATCCAATCGATCATCTGGAAGTCTTCCGAACCATGATGCTGCTCCATGGCACACCAGACGCCATATTATGCCGAGCTTTTCCATCTACCTTAAAGGAAGCAACAAGAAACTGGTACTCGACGTTGAAATCGGGTACGATCTTCTCTTTTAACCAGATGAGCCATCAGTTTGCGGCTCACTTCGTCAGCAGCCGATGTCCGCGCCGAGGTTCGGATTTCCTAATGAACATCAAGCAGAAGAAGGGGGAATCCATCCAGGCTTATGTCACCCGGTTTAATGCTGCTGCGTTGGAGGTCCGAAACCTGGATCAGTCAGTTGCGATGGCCATACTCAAGGATGGCCTTCGAAAGAACAATTTGCTGTTCTCCCTAGAGAAGAAATATCCCAGGAACTTTTCCGATCTGCTAGTTCGGGCCGAGGGATATGCCAGTGCGAAAGAAGTCTTCAAGTTGAAGGATGAAGAAGCCATAGGAGAACGGCAGGCAGGTGAGTCTAGCAAACCCGCGGCTGATGGAGGGCCGAATGAAGTTCGGCCGTGCTCACGGACTCCCTCCGAGCGCAAACGAGACCGAACTCCCCCTCGAGCTCGTCATCAAAAAAGTCCCGACAAAAGGGCACGAAGTTCTCCACCTAGGAGGTTTCACAAAAGGACCGAATGAAGCTCGGCCACGCTCATAGACCCCCTGAGCGCAAGCGAGCCCGAATTCCTCCATGAGCTCGTCATAAAAAAAGCTCCGACAAAAGGGTACGAAGTTCTCCCCCTAGGAGGTTTCACAGGAGGGCCGAATGAAGCTCGGCCACGCTCACAGACTCCCCCCGAGCGCAAGCAAGACCAAACTCCTCGAGCTCGTCGTCAAGGAAGCTCCGACAAAAAGGCACGAAGTTCTCCCCCTAGGAGGTTTCACAGGAGGATCGAATAAAGCTCGGCCACGTTCACGGACCCCCCGAGCGCAAGCGAGCCCGAATTCCTCCATAAGCTCATCATCAAAGAAGCTCCGACAAAAGGACATGAAGTTCTCCCCCAAAGAGGTTTCACAGGAGGGCCGAATGAAGCTTGGCCATGCTCACAACCTCCCTCCGAGCGCAAGCGAGGCCGAACTCCTCGAGCTCGTCGTCAAGAAAGCCCCGACGAAAGGGCGCGAAGAAGTTCCCCCTAGAAGGTTTCACAACTACGCCCCCCTCAATGCTCCACAGACGTCGATCTAAAACAAGCCAATGATGCTACCGCAGCTAAAATCATCAATGAGAGAGGAACAAGGAGATCGACCGCCTCCCGGTATCATCGACGCTATCTCTGGGGGGCCTAGTACTTTGGCGAGTCGCCATCTCTCAGCCTCAGAGCTAGGGGAAGCTTACCCCGAATTGGAAAGGCCCATATGAAATAGAGGAGGTCGTCCGGTCCGAAACTTATCGTCTGAAGAAGCTCGAAGGAACAATGCTCCCACGAACTTGAGACTCAGAGAATCTGAGAATGTACTGTCGGTAATTTTTCTTCAATAAAACTCCTCCATTTTAACATTATTGTTTCTCGATGCAAAAACTACCTGATGACAGGAAAGAAGCAATCAATAGTGGCCATATTAGGAATAGAAGGAGAACCTCGTCCTAACATGAGCAAGTCGAAGACCTCGTTTATTTTAGACGAGATGGAGGGAGAGGCCCTGACAACGACCCTTATGTGCCCCCACAATCTATTAGGATAGAAGGAGAACCTCGTCCTAACGTGAGCAAAGTCAAAGGCTTCGTTCATTTTAGACGAGATGGGGGGAGAGGCCCCAACAACGGCCCTTATGTGCCCCCACAGTCCATTAAAAATAGGAGGACCTCGTCCTAACGTGAGCAAAGTCGAAGGCCTCGTTCATTTTAGACGAGATGGAGGAAGAGGCCCTGACAATGACCCTTATGTGCCCCCACAATCCGTTAGGAATAGGAGGAGAGACCTCGTCCTAATGCGAGCAAAGTCGAAGGCCTCGTTCATTTTAGACGAGATGGGGGGAGAGACCCTGACAATGACCCTTATGTGCCCCCACGGTCCGTTAGAAACAGGAGAAGAACCTCGTCCTAATGTGAGCAAAGTCGAAGACCTCGTTCATTTTAAACGAGATGGGGGAGAGGCCCTGACAACGACCCTTATGTGCCCCCACAGTCCGTTAGGAACAGAAGAAGAACCTCGTCCTAACGTGAGCAAAGTCGGCCCCATTGTGCCCGGCAACAATAAGAGATAAGATCTTCTTCAACCTCGACTGGAGATAAGATCTCTCCCGAGCTTCAGCTTCTACGTCAATAGGAGATAAAATCTCCTTCAACCTCGGTTGCTAGAGATAAGATCTCCCCCGAGCTTCTATGTCAACAGAAGATAAGATCTCCTTCAACCTCGACTGTTGGAGATAAGATCTTCCCCGAGCTCCAACTTCAACCTCGACTGCTGGAGATAAGACTCCCCCGAGCTCCACCTTCAACCTCGGCGGCTGCTGGAGATAAGATCTTCCTCGAGCTTCTACGTCAACAGGAGATAAGATCTCCTTCGATCTCGATTGCTGGAGATAAGATCTTTCCTCAAGCTCCACCTTCAACCTCGGCTGCTGGAGATAAGATCTCTCCCGAGCCTCAGAGTCTACGTCAATAAGAGATAAGATCTCTCCCGAGCCTCAGAGTCTACGTCAACAAGAGATAAGATCTCTTTCAACCTCGACTGAAGATAAGATCTCTCCCGAGCTTCAGCTTTTTACGTTAACAGAAGATAAGATCTCCTTCAACCCCGACTGCTAGAGATAAGATCTCCGAGCTTCTACGTTAACAGGAGATAAAATCTCCTTCAACCTCGGTTAGAGATAAGATCTCTTCCGAGCTTCAGAGTCTACGTCAATAGGAGATAAGATCTCCTTCAACCTCGGCTGGAGATAAGATCTCCCCTGAGCTTCAGCTTTTACGTCAACAGAAGGTGAGATCTCCTTCAACCTCGGCTGGAGATAGGATCTCCCCCGAACTTCAACATCTGCGTCAACGGAAAATGAGATCTCCTTCAACCTCGGCTGGAGATGGGATCTTTCCTGAGCCTCAACTTCAACTTCAACCTTGACTGGAGACAAGATCTCTCCCGAGCTTCAACCTCAGCGAATGCAGAGCTCAAAAAAGAACTTCGACGGTCATCTTTTTTATACTCCCTTTCTTGGAATTCCAAACTCAGAAGTGGGGGGACTATTGTTGGGGATAAATCCCGCTTCCGCCGAAGTCCAGTCTGATGCTTAGTCTAGTGCAATCGATAATCACGGAAGAGCTTCAATCGAGAATTCTCCCCCCAGCGGCCAGACCTTAGTCGAATTCCTATGGGAGCCCAACTCCTTTCGGATCCCTCCTTCAGTCGGACTCCTACGGAGGCCGAACTCCCTCCCCACTTCTCCTTCAATCGGATTCCTACGAGAGCCGAACTCCTTCGGAACTACTCCTTCAGTCGGACTCCTATGGAAGCCGAACTCCCTCCGAACTCCTCCTTCAGTCGAACTCCTTCAGTCGGACTCCTACGGGAGCCGAACTCCCTCCGCACTCCTCTTTCAGTCGGACTCCTACAGAAGCCGAACTCCTTCCAGACTTCTCCTTCGACTGAACTCCTCCAAGAGCCGAACTCCTTTCGGATCTCTCCTTCAGCTAGCATTCCCCTCCGGATGATCCCCTCTACCTGTATTTCCTTTGGGAGTCCGAACTTCTCTGGAATTGATATATATTGAAGTTCTTCACCAACGCACGCCTGCATTCTTCGAACTACGGCTATTAAATCTCGACGAACGGTCGCCATCAGTCTGCTACAGACGACGCCCCCTCCTTGACAGACTCCACCATGCCTCAAGCGGTCAGCTACTGGATGGTATGACAGTCACTATCAGCTTGACGACACCTTCCTCTCCGTACCGAACTCCACCAAGCCTCGAACGGCCCGCTGCCAGACGGCTACAGCTGTCACCATCAATCAAGCTCCGGCTATAAAAAGAGACCCTCCAGATACGTTTTCTCTAAGCTCTAAGCTCTCTTCTCCTTCCCAAAACTCTGTCGAATTCTTGTCTGAGCACTCCATTTCTGTTGGCCAGAAGAGCTGACTTGATCATCAGAGGGTCCCGCCGGAGCCAGCACCACCGACTTCGGATGGAACTTTATTTTATAGGTCATCGACGGCGACCTCATCTTCCTTGGCTCCAGCTCGATTCGACATCAACCAGATTTTGCACCAACACTCATAATTCAAATATTTAAGATGCTTCTATCCAATCCTAACATTAGCATATGAGACTGACCCACCATTGCCCTTTTACTCATATGCCAAAAACCAAGCAACCAAGCCTTGTCCCGTCAAGATACAAGATGTGCAGAAACATATTTCAGTAGGGTAAAACAGAGAAGGGAGTAAGAAGATAAAGAAGGGAAGAATGGTTGGATTATCGTTCAGAATAAAGAAATTATTCACATAATCCACTGTCAAAAAAAATAGAAAGATTTATCCAAAATATGAATTGAATCCATTTCATTTGTCAGTTTTCAACGATTCCTGGTTTGGGAACATTAAAATATCTACTACAAGACTATGACCTCAAATATGTGTGTATTGAACGTACTTTGATATTAATTATAACGAAGGATGTTCTGATAAAATCTGAATTAGGTCATTCTTAATAACTAAACTTGGTCAAAGAATTTGTACATAATAAATAAGGAATCAAACTCTACATGACCCTACATGATCTATTTAATCTCTCTAGCATAAAGGGCCTCCTAAATAGAATATTCACTAGATCGGAACTAAAAATTAGACTATGATGTTAACAGGGTTTGTGTTTGAGCATCAAAGACTGCTGCTCTTCCTGAAGCTACACCCCAGAACTCTCTAGGAACCTCAGCATCAACGCCTTAAATTTCTTCCAAATAACGACAACATATGCAGGTTCAAAATTAAATGGTAAGAAATACAAGAAAAATATTTCCATATTGAAACACTTGTAGATACATATCCATCCATCACGATGCACTAAACCATGATAATCTTCAAAATTGATCCCCTTTTCTTGCTTGTGTTAATTTGCACGTTCACCAAGGTTAGAGGTGAATATTCATTCAAATTCCTGTCTCAGGGACATGCTAAAAGAGTAAAATCCCAATGTTCTGAACATAGACTTTGTCCATGTCTGCAAGCCCCAAGTCTACATCATAGATAACAAAGATGTGGACCAAAGCTACAATTAGATCTCCAACATCTACATCATGATTATTATAGTATTTATTGAAGATCATTTTCATCTTGTCATTCCATTTCATTTGTAGTTCTACATACATGAGACTGAAAAGATTTACCAGACCTTCCCTCAATTATAAATTCGTGAGCATAGGATTATCAACTGATGAAAAGGCTAATTATGGAGAAACAGATGATTTTACAAAATTACAAATAAAACAACAATAATTTTTTCTTTCTTATGGAAATGCTTATCTATCTTAAAAAATCCTAGAAGTATACTGGTCAAGACTTTAAACTATGCTTTACCTTTTATCACCATAAACCTTTCAGTGAAATTTTGAAAAAATTACAGCTCCAGAGTCAACTTGATGACGAATTAATTTTGCATTAACTGCAAATATTATGTGCCAGTAGAAATTAAGCATCTAAAGAAGGTTTGGTAGGGTTTTAAACAAAGTATAATTAAGGAACTAAACACTTAACGATGATTTTCACTCGAAAGTAATTTATCTTTCAATTCTTTGCTTTGCACTGGCCAGATATCTAAAAATACGAAAACATTTGTATCCCACAAATTTCTAGTACTTAAAAGTTTTATGTCTCATATGTAGGATGCCGCACATGCTTTTCAGATAAAAAAAGCTCCACCACCACTTTATGAATTAGTTACAACAAGAACTTAGAATTAAACAAGATACACAGCACAAGACCTTAACTTATACCAATCTTTTGCTCTGAGAGCAGTGGGGCCCTATAACCATATGTACCAGCAGCGAAGTTGCAATAAATTGGTTCTCATGATTGTATACTATATGACTCTTCTTTCAAAGTTCACTTTCACATCTTATGTGAAGTAAAAGGAATTTCCTAATCAACCATGTAACAACATAGCTGATGAATAAGCTAATTGGTGAAACAATCCTTCACAATCACCAATGAACAATTGATCGACAACTAGCCAGTAACTTAACAATTAAATAATAAAATGAAACCAAATGAATTAATAAGTTTCATGCTCATCAATTAGCCTTATCACTTAAGCCCTAAAAAAGAACTTAAAAGATGAGTTTGAAAAGCAACTAATATACTAGGAAGATAGTATGGCTAAATAACCAGTTTCTGCTTTGCTCCTGCTCCTTACTTCCTTCACAGTACACCAAGATCTTCTACCAAGATTGACACCTTAAGGTGGTGCCAAATACCAAGGTAACCTATGATCGTAAATCCTTTATTGCCATGATTGACTTAGTCCAACAACAATTCCTACCATCAAATATTGTAGTCATTTAATAATAACCCATCAAGTATACCTAATATAAGTATTAAATAAGTATGTTTAATTGCTCATAATATCTTAATAAGAAGCTACCAAAAACTCTTGCTCACTAATTTTTAATCCCACGCCAGATCCAAAGCCACTAATGTACTTGCTTTAGGTTAGATAATACTCTGACTGCTAATGAACAGAGAAGGTAGAAATTTACAGCTTTGTATGTTGTCCATACAAGAGTGCACTCCAAGGAGTTAATCTAAAGCCTAAGGAGATTTTGGACTTAGCTACCAATACTGCAAAGATCATATTATTTCACACTTATGCTTATTTCTCTGTCAATATATTTTGTGCCTTGACTATTTGTGACTAAAGGGCCCTTTTAACCTAAACTCTACAAGCATTCAAAACATATAATAATGAAGAAGATATACGAATTAGGAAGAATGCTGACCTTAGTAGTAAAATAACTACTAAGAATAACTGCCTGCTTCTGAATCTTGTTCTTGTTCACATCATGCCTTCATGACACATACCAAAACATTCAACCTACCCTTAATAATCTCAATCTAGTCTTGCATGTGCTCTGAGATGCTTTTGCACCCCCAAAATTGAGCATGATTTTTTATCATGATTAACTTACTGTATTGCAATAATCAGTTAAGTCATAATTTGAAACATCAAATTAAGAGTTCTAGTGTAGCCATTTTATATTTGATTTATTCATATGTATAACAAATTTATTTTCAATCATATAAATGTTTCCTGGGCCTTGGAATTTTGAAGGTGTTATGTATCTGTCCTTGCAGCCAACTTCATTCACATTCTTGCTTCTAGCAGGATAATGCTTAGTAACTCATGCATCAATGGCACAGCAGGGAAGAAAATAAATCTTTATCAATTCTTAATATATTCTGCACCCAAATGAATTTCAGCCATCTACCTACAAGCTGTGCTAGTCCAAAGAGAGGGACAGGAAGGACAATGAGAAGACTCTTGTGATAAGAAACATCATACAAGTCCTCTCTTTCTTTATCTATAGCAGCAGAAGCACTCAGATACAGCTTAATAGCATTCGTAAGAAACAAGAGAAACCCAAACATAGAAAACAAAGAGATCTTACATTTGTGCCGAAGAAGTAAAGACCAATCATGTTTGTCACAAGATGGTCAAGATCCGAATGACTAAATGCACTAGTGAGCAATGTGTGCAAACGCCCGCCTTTAAAATTGTCTAGCGAAATCTGTCCGTTAAAAATCAAGAAGTTAGCAACTGAAATATTCACGTACCTTTTATGTTTGTAAAGCATTACATGTATTAATGCACCATAAAAGCAAACGTTCAGCTGGTATTTTACAAAATTGAATCAAAGAATAAAAGAAAGCATAAAAATAATGATTGTAACTAATCTTTCTAGTGAAGTGTCAACCATAAAATTATTCCTCATAAATTTCGGGTCGGCAATTCTCCATAAGAAGAAAACAGCAACATTAGCTCCAATCAGGCTTAGAAGGACTCCATCTGGTGTTGGCATCAAGTATCTCCTGCAAACAGGAGCAAGCAGAACCAACTAGCTTCGTAAGAAATACTTTAAAAACTTAAAAAGGCACACACATAAATTGATCTAGTGAAGATAAACACAATGGACGAATTATATTAATAACTCCAACCCATAAAACATTTTTTTTTAAAAAAATCATCGAAGAAGATTATAAATCAAATTATGAATCATCTGCTACTAAAAGTTGGAAGCATTAAAAGTCCTGCTGGTCCTTTATACGTCTTGATTTATTCACTCTCTTTTTTCTCTTCTTTCCTTTCACTTGTTTCTCTATACCAAAGACCCACAAAGCAAACCCCGGAAGCTTCAATTCTTACAACCCTACTTCCAAACCAATTAGGAGAAACCTAAAGATGCCTGTCATGTTACCTTGATCTCGATCTCGGAACGCCAAAAAAAAACCCGAACAAAGAAGAAGAAAAAACCCAACTTTCTTCCACTTTTTGCATCAAGAAACAAGAAAACAAATTAATCAAAACCCTAACCAGAAATTTCGCGACGAAGAGAAGAGCCGCCCAGCATCGAACCCGCGCCTCCTCTGCAGCGAGACCTTCAACAAGTCCATCCCGCGATCAAAAAATCTTTCGAGACCGCCCTTAGCCATCGCCGACTTGGCAAGGGCTTGAGACGCGAGGAACGCAAACGACCCGGAAGGGAGGCGGTCGCCGGAGTGCCATGAGCGGAGGGAGTCGGAGAAGAGACGAGAGAAGGGGTGGTGATGGGGCTCGGGAAGAGGAGAGGAGGAGAAGAAGGGAGAGCGAGGAGCCGAATTGGGAAGTCCTCTCTGTAGTGGGAGGGAAATGGGGTTGCTGGGGTTGTTCTTCCTCTTGAGGAGGAGTTTGAGAGGGAGAAGCCCTCGCATATCCCCACCTTTCTAATTTTTTCCCGACTCCCTCTCACTCCGGAGTTGGCTGCTCTTTGTATCGGTGGGTTCCTGGGGACTGTTTCTAGGCGCACATTCGCTGCCAAACGGCTTGGAGGTAGAAAAAAAAGATGGGTGCCAAGTTGGGTGGCTAGGTGGAGAACAATATTGCTTGCTGGAGTTGAACAGGGATTTGATTCTTGGTGTCTAAGTTTGGGGCTTCTCATAAATGAAAATGAGGATTTTTTTTTTAAAATCATATATTATGTTGCATGAATGCCTCGAGAAATTTACCATGCATTTTTCATCGATGAGGTCATGATGCAAGAATTCTACATGCCAATGATAACCTTGAGCATGGATTTTCTTGTAGATGAATTGAAAAGGGACTGCCACTCAGGATTTTGCTATTGTGCTCTAAAAATTTTTTTGATCTTTTTATAATTATATTTTTTAATAATCTAATTTAAGATGAATAATACTGATTTATCCACAAGCAACTGATGTTAATTGGTTATGTGCATGACTGGCGAGATAAATATTTTGAATTACATATAATTTTGTATGAAAATAGATGTCAAATTTAAAAAAATAATTGTAAATTTTAGATTTTTAGAACATTTCCTTTCTTCTCTCATAAAACCCAAGCTCTCATATCTCTCTCTCTCTCTCTCTCTCTCTCTCTCTCTCTCAATTGCTAAGGTCTCTCTTCTCTTTCCTTGCCCCCATCCTAACCACAAGGCCCCACCCTCGATGCCACCTTTGGATTCTCCATGGCCATTGTCCCAACCCCTAATTCCACTATCGGATCCTCCAAAACCATCATTCCTACCACCAATACCATGGTTGAATCCTCCACGGCCATCATCCCATTGAGGCTGACCTCTTAAGCCACACCAAGAGATGGATGAAGGTTGTCCTGTGGTGGTCGCTATTGTTTTTAGTGCCGCCATGGAGACGGTGAGCTCGAGCCGACCTCACAGCTATGGCTTCATCCTCGATTTTTTGGCCTTTTGGATGATCTTTGTCATCATCACCATTGCAACTGTCGCCATCACCTTCTAGATCCAACCCCCAAGATTCCCCCAATCTCGATCGCTCCCTCCCTATCACTCCCACCCACTCTCCCATGCCCCAAACCTGTCGATCACTAGCCCTCCTGCCTAATGGCTTCCCCCACCCCAGTGGATCCCTCACTATTGCAAATTCTTAATTGAATGATCTTCACACAATTGAGAAAAATAATTTAAAAAAACATCTTAATACCCTCATTTGTTGATTTAAATATCCTCATTTGCAAAATACCTTAAATGCCCTCTTTTATAAAATATTATAAAGAATATTTGGTTGGGGGGAGTTGGACTTTGGAAAAAAAATTATTGGTAATAACCGTTCTACCACATGTATCTTGAACCATCCAAAAAAAGATCAATATATCAAGTAGAAATGTTAAACCTTTTTGTTGAAAATAGCAAAAAATAGCTAACCACAGTCAATAGTGAATCTTTTTCATTTAAAAATTTTAATCAAGCTTGGATAATAGTGAACTTTTTCTTAATAATGAATGATATGTTGATTTTTTATTGGATGGCCTAAGTTATATATGGTAGAATGATTTTAACCAATAATTTTTCACTAGAATAGAAATGGGTGACAACCATTCTAACATTTAGTTGGAGGGAGTTTCATTCCCATTTCAATTTTATGAAGGAATGAAAATATCTTGATCCTCTAAAATCCGATCCCTACTCTTTCCTAGTATTGAAATTGTATTTCGATTCCAACTTTGATTCGGAACTAAATGTTTCGAGGGATACGATCATTTAGATTCCTACTTCAATTCATTCCGATGCATGAACCAAACAATGCTGATATTAACAACCTGTCTATCACTAACTAATGCTTTGTTATGCATCAAGGCTTCAAGGGTGCTGATGTAGCCGCTGAGAGGGTATTGACTCCGGGGAAGAAAGGGCGCTAGAAACCTGCAAAAAAAAAATCTACATGCTAGGGGTTCTTTGATAAGGGACCCTCCGATGCCTAAGTTAGTCAAAGCTTGAGTACAATAGAAAGAAGAGAGAGGAAGGATGAAAGCTTTCTAGAGCCTTATGTGGTTAAGACTTAATTGGGGGATCTAGGCTTATCTTTTGGGTACCCTTGTTATCTCTTTATGTAGAGAGCTGTTGGAGTTTATTATTCTTTAGTTCATAAATTATGAGGGTAGGCTATCTAGGTTATTAGACATGGATGTCTGTTATGTGCAAGTTTTGAAGTTTGTTGGAAGATTCTAGCAATCATCCGCATGGCTAGACGAGTGAAGTGAGGTCGGTATATGGACAAGGAGTTATCTTTGATGCACCTGCATCAATGCTGGTCATAGGATTTCACCCCTACCTTTAGTGAAATCTTGATCCGGAGGTCGGTCATCGTCCGAGCCTATAGACGAAAGCCAACAAAATCGCTTTATCCTAGCTTGTTGTTTAGTCATTTACTAGTGTTGTCATGGGCGTTGTCAAGTTGTTGGCCATGCATTGATGTTGTCAATGCCGTGGATGATCAAAGCAAACATCGATAGATGAGTCTCAAGGATCATAGTCGAGAAAAGATTTCATTATATCATATATTTTTTACAAAGATGCCGAAGGGAGATACAAAAGGAAGCGAACAAGATATAGAAGCTCAAAACTCATTAGATAGTGCCTCATCATCTACATCAACACTCGGTTCGATGATTGATCCTGGGACGGTAGCTAGCTCACCGACTATGGGCTAACATTGTGGGAGGATGGCATTTTTAGTCCTACATCAGTTATAAGTCAAGAGAAAATATGGTTTACATAGATTAGAACCTTCTCTCCTATGTGAGGTGCCTTGTAAAGGGCAAAACCATGAGCGCAAAGGCATAAGCTAGCTATCTAAGCTATCTAACCCCTTGACCGCAATACTTTATAACATGCATGCAATTTTTGATCTACTAGCTCTCTAGTGCACAATTTTTTGCTTTTCTTTGCATAAGTGAATGCTGGAGAGCAGTGCATCTAAGAATTTACAAAATAAGAATATAAATTCATATGAAGGAACTATAGTTACTTCTCTATTTTGCAATGTCTAAGTCATGCTACCATGGAAAACTCACTAATGGCAATCCATTTATCATTCGCATGCATAATAAGATATGAGCTTGGCTTGGTCTCTCACCACGGGCATGAGGGAGAGGGGAAAAACTCACTACCTATTGTTTACTCGGACGAGAGAACTTTCCTAAAATCTATATATATATTAGATCCGACTCGTGTAGAGCTGATCTAAACCATTTTAAAGGATCCATGGATCTAGATCGGGCTCTAAAATTAGATCCATTCCATTGTCTTGATCAAGTTTGGATTTACTAAATTTTGACTCCATCCAATTCGACCTGACCCATGGAGACTTTTAGGTTGACTTAGGTTTTGATATAAATGACCTGACCTGACCTGACCCGATCCGAACTCAATATGAGATCCAAATTAGAATTAGTATATTTATTCGTTGAACATTACAGAAGTGATAGAAGCATACTAATTTAAAAATGGATAAAATAAAACTTTCTGACTTTCTCCTATCTTCATTCGTTCAGACTTTACACTCAGTTGGAAAAAACCATGATTCTATTGATCAAAGATGGTTGGTTGTCATCACTAGCTTTTTAAATTATGTCAAACATTTTGATACTCATTTTTACATGCTCTCATTAGTTGGATCTTGGTACTTATTTTAGCTTCATAGACTTTATTAAAAATATCAATAAGAGAAAAAATATAGATATAGGTTAAGAACAAGCAATAGATTCAACATCTGCTTGATAATCTGAAAATTGATACATAAGCCAACAATTATAATCCAAACCTGAACTAACCCAATCTTGATCCATGGAGACTTTTGGATTGATTTAGTTCTTGATATAAATGACTCGATTCAATCCGATCCAAACTCAATACGAGATTCGAATTAGAATTAGTATATTTATTCATTAAATATTATAGAAATGATAGAAGCATACTAATTTAAAAATGGATGAAATAGAATTTTCTAACTTTTTTCTATCTTCATTCGCCCAAACTTTATATATAATGTTGGTGCAGAATCTGGTTGATACCAGATCGAGCTAGAGTCAAGAAAGATGAGGCCGTCGTCGGTAATTTGCAAAATAAAATTTCATCCAGAGTCGGTGGTGGTGGCTCCGGCAGGATCTTCCAACGATCAAGTCAGCTCTTTTGGCCAATAGGAATGGAGTGCTCAGAAAAGAGTTCGATAGAATTTTGAGAAGAAGAAGAGAGCTTAGAGAAAACATATTTAGAGGATCTCTTTTTATAGATGGAGCTTGATTGATAGTTACGGTCATACCATCCGATAGTGGATCGCTCGGAGTCACATGGAGTTCGATATGAAAAGAAAGGTATCATCAGACTGATAGTGACAACCATAATCGTTCGGTAGTGGGCCACTCGGGGCCGCATGGGGTTTGCTACAGAGAGAGGAGTGTCGTCAAACTGATAACGACCATTCATCGAGATTTAATAGCCATAGTTCAGAGGAAGCATGCATTGATTGGTGAAGAACTTTGATATATATCAATTTTAGAGGAGTTTGGACTTTTGAAGAAAATACGTCTGGAGGGGATTATCTGGAAGAAATACTACTTAAATTTTGGAAGTAATCCGCTGGAGGAATCCAAATGAAGTTTGGCTGAAGGAGAAGTCCAAAAAGAGTTCGGCTAAGGTTTAACCGTTGGAAGAGTTCGGCTGGCTGAAGGAGTTCGACTGAGATCCGGCAACTGGAGGAGAATTTTCGATCGAAGCTCTTCTATGCTTACTAGTTGCATTAAGTTAAGCATCAGACTGGACTTCGACGGAAGCAGAATTTATCTCCAACAATAGTCCTCCCACTTTCGAGTTTGAAATTCGAAGGAATGGAGTATAAAAAGGATGACTGTCGAAGTCCTCTTTCGGGCTCTACATCAGTTCAGATTGAAGCTCGGGAGCGATCTTATCTCTAATTGAGGTCGAAGTTGAAGCTCGAAAGAGATCTTATCTCCTATTGAAGAATTGACATTAAAGTTGAATTTTGGAGAAGATCTTGTCTCCAATCGAGGTTGAAGAAGATCTTATCTTCTATTGAAGGATTGGAGCTTGGGAGAGATTGTATCTCTGACCGAGGTTGATGTTGAAGTTGAAGCTTGAGAAAGATCTTGTCTCCAGCCGAGGTTGAAGGAGATCTTATCTCCTGAAGGGTTGGAGCTCGGGAGGGACCATATCTCCAACTGAGGTTGATGTTGAGGTTGAAGCTCGGAAGAGATCTTATCTTCGGTCGACATTGAAGAAGATCTTACCTCCTACTGAAGTCGAAGCTCGAAAGAGATCTTATCTCCAATCGAGTCAGAGCCTCTCTTCTCACCTCGTCTATAATGAACGAGGCCTTCGACTTTGCTTATGTTAGGATGAGGTTCTTCTCCTATTTCTAACGGACTGTGGGGGCACATTAGGGCCGTTGTGTGGGCCTCTTCCCTCCTCCTATCTTGAATAATTGGAGGTCTTCGACTTGCTCATGTTAGGATGAGGTTCTTCTTCTATTTCTAACATGGCAATAAAGACACAGATGGGCCATTGGATGGGCCTCTCTCCTCCTCCTGTCTTAAATAATCGAAGGTCTTCGACCTATTTATATTAGGATGAGATTTTTCTCCTATTTCTAATATGATACTAGGGCACAGATGGATTGTTGAATGGGCCTCTTTTCTTCTCTTATCTTAAATAATCGAAGATCTTCGATATGTTCATATTAGGATGAGATTTTTCTTCTATTTCTAACATGATAATAGGGGCACAGATGGATCATTGAATGAGCCTCTCCCTTCCTTTTGTCTTAAATAATCGAAGGTCTTCGATGTGCTCATGTTAGAACGAGGTTCTCATCCTGTTCCTAACATGGCAATAGGGATACAGATGGGCCATTGAATAGGCCTCTCTCCTCCTCCCATCTTAAATAATCGGAGGTCTTCGGCTTGCTCATGTTAGGATGAGGTTCTTCTCTTGTTCTTAACATGGCAATAGGAAACACAGATGGACCGTTGAATGGGCCTCTCTCCTTCTTCTATCTTAAATAATCAAAGATCTTAGACGTGCTCATGTTAGGATAAGGTTCTCCTTCTGTTCCTAACATGACACTAGGAGCACAGATAAATCGTTGAATGGGCCTCTTCTCTTCTTCTATCTTAAATAATCGAAGGTCTTTAACATTCTCATGTTAGGATGAGATTCTCCTTCTGTTCCTAACATGGCAATAGGCGCATAGATGGACCGTTCCCTTCTCCTATCTTAAATAATCAGAAGTCTTCGGCGTGCTCATGCTAGGACGAGGTCCTTCTATTATTCCTAACATGGCAATAGGAGCACGGATGGACCATTGAATGGGCCTCTCTCTTCCTTCTATCTTAAATAATCGGAGGTCTTCGGCGTGCTCATGTTAGGACAAGGTTCTCCTCATGTTTCTAATATGACCACTATTGATTGCTTCTTTTCTATCATCACATAATTTTTGCATCGAGAAATATTAATATTGAAATGGAGGAGTTTTATTGAAGAAAAATTACTGGTAGTACATCCTCAGATTTTTTGATTTTCAAGATCGTGAAAGCATTGTTCCTCCGAGCACCTTCAGATGATAAGTTTCGGATCGGACGACCTCCACCACTTCATACGAGTCTTTCCAATTTGGGACAAGCTTTTTCTTAGACTCTGAGGCTGAGAGACATGATGGCTCGTCGGAAGCACTAAGTCCTCCTACTCTGAACGTTTTACTTTCTAACCTCTAGAGTTATAGTATCGAGACCATCCTTCTGTCTGTAGGCCGCCATCCGGAACGCTAAGCTTCCTCTCCTTCTTTTCTTCCAGCAGATCGAGGTTGACTCTGAGGTCCTGGGGGATTATGCTGCTCATTGAAGGCCACGATAACTCATACTGAATGGAAGTTTAAGCTCGACCGGGATATGACCTGCCTCCAGTTTCGAAGGCCTAAGGATGAAGGGTGTTTCTTCCGGATTGGCACCCTCTAAGAAGTTCGGTATACCCAGAGGACATGGTAAAGTTCGTCCACCCAAGGCCTCCTTTTGCCCTATCAAGTCTCACTCTTGATTATCCTTGCAGTACAAGGTCCGATTGGTTCATCTTCAGCTTCCCTCATTGGCCTGCGGGATGAGTCTACCGATGTGAAGCAGTGGGAAGATGTTTAAGTCCTTCGCAGAACTCGACGAACCTCATTCTAGCGAATTATCGCTTGTTATCCATTATGAGAGTTTAGGGTAGATCGAACCGATAGATGATCGACTTTCAGATAAAGTTCTGTACCTTAGCTTCGATAATTTTTGCTAGTGGTTCGACTTCGATCCATTTGGTGAAGTAGTCAATCGCGATCAAGAAAAACTTTTATTATTCGAATGCCATCGAGAAAGGGCCAAGTATATCTATTTTCCACTGCGTAAATGGTCAAGATGCGTTTAGTGGAGTAAGCTTGGAGGTCGGCTATCTTTGTATATTTGCATTCTTCTGATAGCGGTCCTATTTCTTGATATACTCCACAGAGTTGCGATATAAGGTCGGCCAATAGTACCCTTGTCGAATTAATTTTTATGATAAGGATCTGGCTCCTACATGACTTTCATAAATTTTTTCATGCACTTTTCATAATACGAAGTCGGCCTCTGAAAGTCAGAGACATCTCAGCAGCGGTAGCAAATACGACCTCTTATACAACTTGCCTTCATATAAAATATACTGGAAGGCTTGATTCCTGAATTTTTGAGCTTCTTTCGAATCATGAGGAAGACTTCCTCTTTGAGATAGGTAGCTAACAGGTCAATCCAACTCAGCTCGAGCTCCGTCTGCATAATGAACTATGATTTCTCTGAGCTTGGGTATTTTAGAGTCTCAACAAATACTTCTTTGGATAGTTCGGCTGGGGTTGAAGTGGCTAATTTAGAGAGAAGGTCGACTTTTGTATTTTCTACCCTCGAAATCTATCGAATGCCAAAACTGTCGAAGATCGGAGTTAAATTCTTTACTTTTTCAAGATATTTTATCATACTTTCTTCCCACACTTCATAATTGCCACTAACTTGACCGACCTCTAATTGAGAATCACTGTAGACTTAAAGCCAATCTACTTTTAACTCTCTTGCTATTTTCAATCCGACGATCAACGCTTCATATTCGACCCCATTATTAGTTATAGAGAATTCAAAGTGTAGCGTGTACTCGGCGATGACTCCCTCAGAGCTGACTAAGATAATCCCGTACCTACTTCAATGGAGTTAGATGAACCATCCACATACAGGGCCCAAGAATCTTTGAAAAGATCGACACTTTCTTCAAAAAGGCTCGATTGCGACAACAGAGCATCGATCTCATTCTATTCAAGCTCGACATCATCCAGAATGGTACATTCTACTATAAAATCTATCAATATCTGAGTTTTGATCGATGGCTGGGGTTGATAGTTGATATCGAATTTCATGAGCTTGATTGCCCATTTTGCAGTTCTTCCAGAAGCATCCGTTCGATGAAGGATTGCTTTTATTGGTTGATCCGTGAGGACCGTTATGGTGTGCTCTTGAAAGTAAGGTCGAAGTCTCCTGACAGTAATTAGAAGAGAGTAAATCAATTTTTCTAGCTTAGAGTACATGGTCTCTGTATCCCTCAAGACCCAACTTACGTAGTAGATCGATCGCTGCATCTTTGCTTTCTTCTTGACTAGAACTGCTGCCAAGACCGTCGAGGAGACCGCTAGGTATAGAAATAATTCTTCTCTAGATTTGGGCTTTGCCAGCAGTGGGGATGAGCCGAGATAGTTTTTAAGCTCCTCAAACATCTGTTTGTACTCCATCATCCAGTAGAAGTTCTTTGGTTGCCTGAGAACTCAGAAGAAGGAAATGCATCGCTTGGCCGATCTGGAGATGAAGCGACTCAGGGATGCTACTTTTTTGGTCAGACGCTGAACTTCTTTGATTATTTTTGGAGTAGTCATCTTTTGAATAGCTTGAATTTTCTCTAAATTTACTTCAATCTCACATCTTGACACCATAAACCCCAAAAACTTTTCTGATGTCACACCAAAGGCGTACTTGATCGGGTTCAGCTTTATCTTGTGCTTTCTGAGTGCACTGAAGGTCTCTTTGAGATCGATGAGGTGATTTATAGAAGCTCGACTTATGACGAGCATGTCATCCACGTATACCTCCATATTGTGGTTGATCTGCTCCTTGAAGATCTTGTTGATCAGGCATTGGTACGTTACCTCTATATTTTTGAGTCCAAAAGATATAATCTTATAACAATAAAGATCATGATCAGTAACAAAAGTAGTGTTCTTCTCATTCTCTGATGCCATCCATATCTGGTTATAGCCGAAGAAGGCATCCATGAAGGTGAGGAGCTCGTAGCCTGAGGTTGTATCTACCAGTTGATCGATCCTGGGTAGAGGATAGCTATCTTTTGAGCAGGCCTTGTTCAGCTTTTTAAAGTCTATACACATCCTTCACTTATTATTTATCTTTTTGACGAGGACCATATTTGAGACTTAGGTCGGATAGTTAACTTTCCAGATGAATTCAACTTGGAGGAGCTTGTTTACTTCTTCTGCGATTGCTTTCTACCTCTCCAGGGCATGGTTCACATATTCTCTTTTATTGATCGATATTTAGAATCAACAGCCAGCTGATGTTCCATGACTTCGGCATCAATTCCTGACATATTCGCTGAGCCCAGGCGAAGACGTCTGCATTCTTCCTGAGAAAGGTGACGAGTTACTTCCAAACCTCATCTCCTAAATTGAAGCCGATCTGTACAGCATGCTCTATGTTCCCATCATTTAAGGGCACAGATATGAGGTCTTCCATAGGCTCACCCCGCTCCTCGGTGAGGTCGTCGCGGACATCTATCCCATCAATAGGATAAAGGTTGGACTGTTCTTTCTTTCGTGGGATGATTGAGTAGCAGTGCCTCCCTAAAGCTTGATCTCCCCTGATCTCTTCGATTTCATGACTTGTCAGAAACTTCATTTTCAAATAATAAATTGATACCACTATTCGAAGTACATTTAGATCAAGTCGACTGAGAATAGCATTATAGGTAGATGAAGCCTTTACGACTAAAAAATTGATTTGTGCCTTAGCTAGCTTCGGATGTTGCCCTGCAGTCACAGCCAAAGTTTTTATGCCCTCGACCAGTATGGCATCACCAGTGAAGCCTACCAATGGAAAGTTCATAGGTTCCAAATGGTTATTGATTGAGTAAGAATATTTTTGAGAAAGCATCATAAAATAAAATGTCAACTGAGCTTTCATTATCTATCAAAATGTGGCATACATCATAGTCGGCAATGTTTAAAGAGATTACAACCGCATCATTGTACGGAAGCTAGACTCCTTGAGCATTTGCCTCAGTGAAGGTTATGAGTTCTTTAGTCCTTCATCTCTTCATTGATCCTTCGGATCCACTGGCCTTTTCTCATCGAAGTCCTTCTGAGATTATATTAATGAGTCGAGAGGTGGTCGATCTTCTTATTGTTCTCCTTCTTAGTGGTTCAAGCTGCAATAGTGCCCTTGATCGATCTTTCTGCCCTTCAAGTTGATGCCGTAGGAATCGATCGAGTCTACCTCGCCTGATGAGCACCTCGATCTTATCTTGGAGCCGAACATACTTTTTAGTATCATGATCATGGTCACAATGATAAAGATAGAACTTATTAGGATTGCACTTACTGGGGTGAGTACGCATCCTTTTCGATCTCGATAGTTGCTCCCTGATTTCCATTAGTACTTGAGTTTTTGGAGCATTGAGAGGAACATAGTTATAAAATCTTCAGAGGGGTGAACCCCACTGCGCCCTTCTATCGAAACTTCTCTATTAGAAGCACGACCGAGCTTCACTCAGCTTTTCTTTCTCAGTGGGCCTCCCGGCTCATCAATTCGCCGCTCTTCAACAGCTTCATCATCCTTGGCCTTGAAGGCCTCTTCAACTCGGGCATGACCTTCAGTCCGAGCTAGCATATCGATAAAATTTTTAGGATACTTCTTTTTTAGGAAGAACAATAAATCATTCTTCTGAAGGTCATCCTTGAGTACAGCAATCATAACTGACTAATCCAAATTTTGGACCTCAAATGCAGTAGTATTAAACCAGATGACATAAGTCCGGATGAATTCTCCCACCTTCTGCTTGATGTTCATTAAAAAATTCGAATCTCGATGGGGATGCCGACTGCTAACAAAGTGAGCTACAAACTAATGGCTCATCTGATCAAAGAAAAAGATGGTACCCAACTTAAGTATTGAGTATCAGTTTCTGACAGCTTCCTTGAGGATGGACGAAAAAGTCCGACACAAAATAACATCTAGCACATCGTGAAGCAGCATCATTGCTCAAAAGGCCTCTAGATGATCGATCGGATCGATAGTCCCATCGTAACTCTCAAACTATGGGAGCTTGAAGTTCGACGGAATTGATTCCTACATAATTCTCTAAAAAAGAGGATGGTTAGTGTGAATATCATTATCATGTAAGGAGGAAGTATGATAGAGTTCTTCGATTCGTCAGTTCATTTCTAGAAGTCTTTGATCTAGAAGATCTTTACGATCGTTGATCTTTAGGATTTTTTGATGGAACAGATGTGAGGCTTCCTCTTGGGTTGAGTCATAGTCCGAGCAAGGGTCCTCCACCCTCTATTTTTTTTTTCGAAGATCAGAGGTCGTGTAGCCCAAGTCGACCATCCCCAGTCCAGACCGTGGGGCTCTGGAGAAGCTTGCTCCAATCGAATCGATGTCGAGATCTATCAATGTACGGCCTGCACCACCTCCATGAGACCACGAATCTACTAGATCAGTAGGTTGAACTGCTCCGCATCTACCATGACTGTAGGTGGAGCCTGAGTTGCTAGAACTAAAGTGAAAGCAGATAGGTCTGGATGGGATCTGGCTATAGAGGCCGTTGATCATTGGATTGAAATTTTTCTTAAAGATATTTTTTCTCGAAAAAAAACTCTAAAAAGAAAGAAGAGAGATCGCTGCTGAGCACTTCTTTAAGAATAAGGGTACCCAAAAATAGAGGTCCCTCCTTCTAGCACCAATTCTATTGGTGCGAAATTTGGTTGACATCGAATCGAGCTGAAGTCGAGAAAGATGAGGCCGCCGCTGGTGACCTACAAAATAAAATTTTATCTGGAGTCGATAGTGGTGGTTTCGATAGGATCCTCCGACGATCAAGTCAACTCTTCTGATCAATAGGAATGGAGTGCTCAAAAAAAAGTTTGATAGAGTTTTGGAAAGGAGAAGAGAGCTTAGAGAAAATATATCTAGAGGGTTTCTTTTTATAGATGGAGCTTGATTGATAGTGACGGCCATACCATCTGATAGTGGGTTGCTCGGAGCCGCATGGGATTTGGTATGAAGAGAAAGGTATCGTTAAATTGATAGTAACAGTCATAACTGTCCGATAATGGACCACTCAGGGCTGCATGGTGTTTGCTATGGAGAAAGGAGTGTCGTCAGATTGATAGTGACCATTCGTTGAGATTTAATAGCCATAGTTCGAAGAAAGCAGGCATTGGTTGGTGAAGAACTTTGATATATATCAATTCTAGAGGAGTTCGGACTCCTGAAGAAAATATATCTGAAGGAGATCATCTGGAAGAAATACTACTTAAATTTTGAAAGTAATCCACTGAAGGAATCCAGATGAAGTTTGACTAAAGAAGAAGTTCGAAAGAAGTTCGGCTCTTATAGGCATCCGATTGAAGGAGAGGTCTGGAAGGAGTTCGACTCCTGTAGAAATCCGATTGAAGGAGAGATTTGAAAGAAGTTTGGCTCTTGTAGGCATTTGACTGAAGGAGAGGTTCGAAAGAAGTTCGACTCCTGAAGGTATCCGACTGAAGGAGAAGTCTGAAAGGAGTTCAGCTTCTGTAGAAATTCAACTGAAGGAGGAATCCGAAAGGAGTTTGGCTCCTGAAGGTATTCGATTGAAGGAGAGGTTCGGAAGAAGTTTGGCTCCTGAAGGTATCCAACTGAAGAAAAAGTCCGAAAGAAGTTTGGCTTCTGGAGAAATTTGACTGAAGAAGGAGTTCAAAAGGAGTCCGACTTCTATAAAAATTCGACTGAAGGAGAAATCTGGATGGAGTTTGGCTCCTAGAAGAGTCTGACTGAAGAAGAGGTCTGAAAGAAGTTCGGCTCCTGAAGGTATCCGACTGAAGAAGAAGTTTGGAAGGAGTTCAGCTCCTATAGAAATCCAACTGAAGGAGAAATTCGAAAGAAGTTCGGCTCCTAGAGGAGTCCGACTGAAGGAGAAGTTCGGAAGGAGTTCGACTCCTGGAGGTATTCGACTGAAGAAGAAGTTTGAAAAAAGTTTGGCTCTTGTAGAAATTTGATTGAAGAAAAAATTTGAAAGGAGTCCGACTGAAGGAGAGGTTCAGAAGGAGTTGGGCTCCTGAAGGTATCCAACTGAAGGAGAAGTTCGAAAGAAGTTTGACTCCTTTAGAAATCTGACTGAGGAGTCTGATTGAAGGAGAGGTCCGAAAGGAATTTGACTCCTAGAGGTATCTGACTGAAGGAGAAGTTTGGAAGGAGTTCAGCTCCTATAGAAATCTGACTGAAGGAGAAATCCGAAAGAAGTTCGGCTTCTGAAGAAATTCGACTGAAGGAGGAGTCCGACTGTTGTAGAAATCCGATTGAAAAAAAAATTCGGAAGGAGTTTGGCTTCTGGAGGAGTCCGACTGAAGGAGAAGTTCGAAAGGAGTCTGACTCTTATAGAAATCCGACTAAAGAAGAAATTTGGAAGGAGTTTGGCTCCTGTAGAAGTTCGATTGAATAAGAAGTCTAGGAGAAGTTTGGCTCCTATAGAAGTCTGACTGAAGAAGAAGTTCGAAAGAAATTCGGCTTCTAAAGAAATCTGATTGAAAGAGGAGTCTGAAAGGAGTTCGTCTACTGTAGAAGTCTGACTGAAGAAAAAATCTGGAAGGAGTACGACTCCTAGAGGAGTCTGACTAAAGGAGAAGTTCGACTTCTGTAGAAATCCAATTAAAGAAGAAATCAGAAGAAGTTTGGCTTCTGAAGAAATTCGACTGAAGGAGGAGTCCAGAAGGAGTCCGACTCCTATAGAAATCCGACTGAAGAAGAAATCTAGAAGAAGTTCGACATTTGGAGGAGTCCGACTGAAGAAAAAGTTCGGAAGGAGTTCGACTCCTGTAGAAATTCGATTGAAGAAAAAATTCAGAAGAAGTTCGGCTTCTGTAGAAGTCTGACTGAAGGAGAAGTTTGGAAGAAATTTGACTCCTATAGTAGTTTAACAGAAGAAGAAGTCCGAAAGAAGTTCGGCTCTTAGAGAAATTCGACTGAAAGAAAAATTTAGAAGGAGTTCGACTCCTATAGAAATCCGACTGAAGGAGAAATTCGGAAGAAGTTTGGCTCCTGAAGGAGTCCGATTTCTATAGAAATCCGACTGAAGGAAAAATTTGAAAGAAGTTCGACTGACTGAAGGAGTTCGACTAAGGTTTGGCTACTGAAAGAGTTCAGTTGGCTGAAGGAGTTCAGCTAAGATTTGGTCGGTGGAGGAGTTCGGTTGGTGTCCAACCGCTGGAGGAGAATTTTTGATCGAAGCTCTTTCGTGATTACCAGTTGCATTAGGCTAAGCATCAGGCTAGACTTCAGTGGGAATGGAATTTATTTCCGACACATAGGTTGGAAAAAGATCAAGATTCTATTGATCAAAGATTGTTGGCTATTATCACTAGCTTTTTAAATTATATCAAATATCTTAATACTTATTTTTACATGCTCTCTTGGGTCTTAGTACTCATTTTAGCTTCATAGACTTCATTGAAAATATTAACAAGAACAAGAACATGGATATAGGTTAAGAATAAGCAATAAATTTAGCATTTATTTGATAATCTGAAATTGGTATATAAGTTAACAATTATAACCCAAATCCAAACTGACCTAGATCCAAATCGAACCCATATTTCATGGATCGAGGTCGATTTTTGTGCATGTTTTGGAGACGGGGAGGAGTGGGGAGCAAGGGAAGTTTAGAACCAAGCTCTCCTTTGTACTGTGATATAGAAAAAATAAATAAAGCATACGATTATAAGAAAGCATGAGCATATTGGAGAAAATAAAGGAACTAGTTTATTTGACATACAAAATAAGGATGAAATCGAAAGATAAATGTTGAATTCGACATATGAAAAGCCAAAAAGAGAAATTGCAATAGATACAAAAAAAGAAGTAATCTTTGAATAGAAAAGATTGAAAGAAAGGTAAAAAAATAAAGCAAGTTTTTGTTTTTTCTATTAATCCTTGAGTGGAATAAAGATTTTAACCAAAGGCGATAAAAGGTAAGAGAAAAGATGAAAGATAAATAACAATTTAATACAAAGGTAAAAAAATTGATTTGATGATAAAAAAAAGAGAAAGTTACGATGCTTAGAAGCATGGAAAAATGAACAAAGAAAGTCCCACGAAAATGAGTTATCTTTGTGACATGTGACAACCAGAACAGAGCTCTACTTCAAAATGAAGACTGAGATAAGCTTGAGCTCGATGGGATTTAGATCCTCAATAATGCCTTCTATCTGATCAAGGGCCTCATCAGAGGTTTCCTACCACTAGATATGGTCATGTAGGTTAAGGCAAACTGTATTTTCTTCTTTGAAGTCCCCATTTAGATTTGGGGCATACACACCCAAAACATATCAAGTATAAATATATATAAAATATGTCATAAATTATACAATCAATTTAAAAAAAAAAAGATCCCATGCATTGCGTGGGTTATATGCTAGTTATATATATTAAAATGAAAGTCTTTACCACATTTTGCCATGTGTCTATTTTTCCACTCGTATCGTCCCTGACGTATGTTTTCCCAAACTTCTTCAATCATACGGCACTAGAACTACCATCTCCACCATCGACTGCCAATCGTCTGGACCTGCAAGAATGATCATGAATGTTTTACCAAGCACCCAAGGGCACCACACCTCCCTCCACCACCTACGCCGCCCCTCTCTATAGGAACCTAGGGGTCGGCTAGGGCTATTCAACTATAGGAGGGGTGTTGTGTTTTTGGAGCACCCAGAAATCGATGGACGAAATGATCATGATAGAGTGGTGTGGGTAGGAACGATCGCTCGTAGTCCTCCCCCTCTCTTTTGAGGTTGATTGGGACAGTCCTCCAGCCTGCATCCGGTAGCCACCTAAGGCATGCTGCTGACGACCTCCCCCATTGGCAACCATCCCATTGTTCATAAAATAACAACCAATAAATAAAAGGGTGAGCATAGAGGAAGGACCCGCCAGATCTTGACAAACCGATGGTCCTCCCTCTTGCTCGTTGGGAAAAATTGGTCGGACCCTTGCGGAGATGGCGGTATCTGCCGATCTGATCTTTTCTGGTAGCCGCTGACTGAATTTGTTTAGGGAAAGCCATAGTTTTTGAACCCACTCCACCGATCTCCAATTGACCGGCGTATCGCCGGCATACTTGCTAAGAAACTGGCGGAAGGCTTTGGGGCATGGCAACGGTCCTTCAATTTGGTGTTCTGGTTGCCGCCAACCATATTTAGATGGAGACAAGCACCGACTTGTCCTCTCTTTCTCCCCAATGATCTTCCATCAATATTTGTAAGTTGCCGGCATGCCGGCAACCGAGAGAAGGCTACCGGTGGTTGTGGTCGGCCGATGATTTACCATCGATGATTAGGAAAAGGGGGATCAGAGGCCATTGGGGGTTTTGGGTTGTAATCGGGAAAAGAGGAAAAGCAAGAAGAATGGAAAATAGGTTTGAGTTTTAGGTTCCAACCCCAATCGAAAATCGGACTCATTTACTTTTAAAAAGAGATTTTTATAGTTAAGCCCCTAAAAAAGTATATATTATATAAAGATTCTTTAAAATTGCATTTTGATCCCTGTAATAAAGTTTATTATATAAAGACTCTTAATTATATTATTATTTAGTCTCCATAATAAATTTTATTATATAAAGATCGTCTAATAATTATGATAAAGTTCCTGTCATATGGCTTTATTGCATAAAAGGAGAAATATGCATATTATATGGTTAATTTATGTGCTTTTTTTTGTATGTAAATAAAAAATTACAAGCTTATTATCACATTCTTGATGATGTATTCATGCCCTATTTAACATACAAAGTTTATTAATATTATTTACAAAGAATTAAAAGTTTTAGTTTTGATTGTTTCGGAACAATCACCAAAGTAACCACGAACTTTTAAAACTAAAAATTTTCTATAATGTCTAAATTTTGGATCAATATAATCTGATAAAATTTTAATATTATCATAATTATAGCCTGCCATGTTTTGCAAGTTTATTGATACTATTTATAAGGGGTTTTTACTTAGTTTTCTAATTTGGGGTTTAGTAATAATTTATAGTTCAAAGTTTAAATAAAGAGAAAAAAGCATGGGTTAAATTTTATTTATTAGGTAGCTTACAAAAGAAAAAAAATATATTTTTGAGAGTGAAAGACAAGAAAAATAATTATTGTGAGATTAGTGAATAATTTATGAACTTTTTCAGATTGTATTATTTGAATTAATAGCATGTTAATTGCTTTAATGATTAAGACTTTGGAAAAGAATGATTTTTGTCAAATCTAATATATTTTCAGCAAAGATGTGGACTATAGTAGATGATGGGATGTTACAGGAAGTAGTCGTAGGTGTCAGTCTTTTGGATGGAGAAAAGTGATAGTTTGGCTTAATATCATTTAGATGTTAGGCTTTAGAGAGAAAAAATAGATTGGTATTTTGCTTGACAACTGTTTAGAGGTACATAATATGAAGAGGGGAAGATAGAGAGGTGGTTCCTATTTGAAATTTGAAACATTAGTTCGAGCTTTGAATGTGACATTTAATATGTGTGTATATATATATATATATATATATATATATATAGACACACACACACACTCTCTCCTCTAGTTGACCAGATTCCAGTATATGCACTCTCCTCTAGTTGACCAGATTCCAGTATATACACTCTCCTCTAGTTGACCAGATTCCAGTATACATTTGGTTGGGTTCCCATTCGTTGGATCGATCGGTGCACATCTCAAAGCTTCCTCTAAAAGCTAACGAAGGAGTTTGGAAGGCCGTTAACTGATTTGGCATTGTTTAAAAATAAAAGGAAAACATGTGATGGAGAGAAAGTGCACATTGAATGTGATGCGATGTAGCGACGGCAACCCATGCGTGCACCCCTGTCTCTTGATCTCCTCTTTTTCCCCCCTTTTTTGCTCCCATCTCTCTCCCATTCAAAAGCCATCTTCTCCCAAACCTTCTTCTCCTCTCTCCCATTCAAGATCCTAGTGAACCCAAAACCCCCACCCATCGCTGGCTCTTCCCCAACCTCAACTCTGACCTTCTCCTCCTCTCTCTCTCTCTCCCTCTCTTCCAACTCTTACATTGTCCTCTCTCTCTCTCTCTCTCTCCCCCCCTCCCTCCCTCCCACTACTAATTGCCCACTCGCTGTCGGCTGTTCTCCAACCTCCAACACCCACCTGCCCCCAACTTCTCCTCTCATCCCCAACCCCGAGTTCTTTGACCCCACCCACCGTCTGCTTTTTTCTAACCTCCACCTGCTGCCAACTTTCCCCAACCCCAATCCACTGCTGCCTCCACCAGCTGCTGGCTCTTCCCCAACCCCCACCCGCTGCCTTCACTCATGGCTGGCTTTTCTCCAAACCCCAACTCCTACCCTCCGCCCCCACCTACCGTCGTCTCTTACCTAATCCTCAACTCCCACCTATTTCCCCCACCTACTGCCCTCCATCTTCTCTCATTTTTAACTTGCAACTCCCACTCGTCGGCACTGTCTTCTCTCTTCCCTATTCATCACCAGCAGTCACCACCCCCAATCGATGCCACCACCAGGCTCCACCGTCTCCAACCGTCGCTGCTACCATCCGGCACCACCCCTAACCGTTGTCAGCACCACCCACCACCCTCAACCATCACCACCACCACCCACTGTTGCTCCTAACCGATACCGCTACCACTTGCTGCCATACCCAATCGGTGCCACCGCCACCTACCGTCACCTCCACGTACAGCCAAAGGTCCACTTCTTCCATATCAACTGAGCATCTTTCTCATTTATTTTCTTCATATCAATAGCTAGGTAAATATTAAATCCTTTTAGTTTAGGCATGAAAGAGAATCATAACATCTCAGATAGATCTAAGTCATGATCAATCATAAAATAGAAATATTTAGAGATACGAGAACAAATGAACTAATGATACATATCTTTCTGTCGTGACATCAATCTCAATGTTTGGTAGGTATTCATAATTTTTCTTGCTAGATTGTGAGTAATATTATGCATGGCGCATTGCAATTTGCATGTGCAGATTAGTGTACATTAATCATTCTTATAGATGATACCTATCTATCAATGAATAGCAAATGAATTTCTCATATCTACAATAGTAGGATAATTATGAAGGACTTTTAAAATTGCTCAAAAGAGAAACCTAGGATTAATATAGGGGAGAGAATGGTCACTGCAAATTTTTTAACAGCTTTGTTATATTTTTTTTGATATGCTTTTGCTTTGTATAAAATGCACGATGACTTTGTGCAAGAATGGTCACCTTTTCTTTTATAACCTTTTTTTTTTTTAACTAAACTGCTGAGACAATAGCCTATAATGTGGTTATAATAATTGTTAGATAACTTTTATTAATTTAAAAATATTATTATAAATTTAAAATTTCATTCGTACTCGAGTGATATCAGTGTGTTATCTTGTATAAAATAAAAGAAAGCATTCTTTTCCTATTATTGTTCACTATTCTTCTTTGTTATGACTAATAATAGTCATTTATTTGTATGACTTTATTATAGTCAGTAGCTAAGTAAAAAAATAATCTCCATTATAGTAAGATGCTTAATTCATTAATATATTATTTATATTTTATTTTTTTATTAAGATGCAAATAACTTATAACTCATCTCCATTGTTTCTTGTAGATAACTCGTGCAAAGTCCTCTAAGAGCCGAGAGAAGAGCTCTAGAGTTTCGAGGAAGCAAAAGAGAGCTCTCCTCGATTGATCAATTGTTGGTGCTATCTAAAGATATATGTGGACTTCATCAGGAACATCTGAGAGTGGTTGATGGATGCCTATATTATGTTGATACAACAGACGCCCTACACTATATGCTCGACATCCTAGTCATCAACAGGAGTAGATGGTTGATCTATTACTGGAACGATAGTAGGAGAGGATTCTATTTGGAATGATAAATATTGATCTTCCATACGGAAGATGTCATCCTTATTTTGGGGCTACCCTAAATGTAGTAGCCATTGATATCAAGAAGGCTTTCTAAAGTGTGGTTAGGATCCCATATTTTGTAGAGAGGATAGTTAGGAGGGATGCATTGAAAGATAGAATTAAGATATTATTGTCTGATTCATCTTTCAGTACCATCTGATCCATGGTGTAGTTGCTTGTTGCATACCTTCTAGATATATTTTTATTTTCTTTATCGAATTTAAGCATTACACTATGGATCTTCTCCACTATCGACCTCTTAGGGAAGATTAGCTACTTTGCATGAGCCAGAGCAGTCCATGAGCACTTGATACAATTCATTCCGAGAGCTGCAGAAAGATAAAAAGAAGGGAGAGAGTTGCAAAGCAGAGCATGATCATATTAATAGTTGCATTACTATTTTGATGGAAAAAAAGATATTAACTTATTCCTTTATTTACTTATTTCATATGGATTATCATTTTAAATTTGTATACATCATTCTTAATCAAGTCATATAATAATTGATTACTTTTCTTTTAGGTTTGGCCTTTTGAGAGAATAGGCATAGTCAAACCATGTGCTTTTGGCCAACTTCCTCAAATCCTGAACTAGGAGAAATTCCAGTTCAAGAAATGGGCCTACTTAGGAGAGATCTTGAAGGGCCTAAAAGAGAGAGATATATTATTACTTTTGATGCTTGATATTATTTTTTTTATTTGATAAGATTAGGGACCTAACTATTTTATCTTTATTTTTAGATTCGAGATCCACTACTAGCATCACTAGATAAGATGTTGTTTCTTGAAGTAGGACCTTCCACCTATCAAGTTGATAGAGCTAAAGGTGGAACAAGTAGGATGGGTAGGAAGATGAGTACACCTAGCAGCACACATAGCACTATCGCGGTATTAGCCTTTCATGTAATTAAATATTTTTTAAAATTTATTACTGATACATCTAATTATTGTATATTTATCCTTAGATGCAGCTCGTACATAAATATCGATGTGTCTCTGCGGAGGTCAGGAGGGGGAGGGCTCGAGACGATGCCGAGAAGATAGAGCTCCAGAGGATTATTGTCGAGAAGGACAAGTTGATTTATGAATTACAGGTAGCATTGAAGAGTATGGAAGGGAGAAAGGATGCGGAGAGGAGCACTCATAAGGCGACGACAGATGTGTCGCCTATTGAGTTTGTGAGTGTTGATAGCCCAATGGTACCCCTAAAGCATGCGGATCTACAATGTACCGAGAGATGGGTTATGCAGCGGATAGTTTGGAGCTCCCATCTCCTATGTAGTTCTTTCATCCTCCTGCCTTCAAGTACTCTAGATCCCAAAAGAAAGCCAAAGAAGAAGTTAGTCGACCATAGCAATGATGACGTACATGGTAAGTAGAGTTATAATTTAGTAGAATATTCATACTTCATTCACATCTGACTTACTCATACGATACGCAGAGATTTTTTTAAGACTAGTTGTGACTTTCTTGAGTTATAGCTTCTAGATGACAGGGAGCATAGGCAAGTCTTCGATTTTTTAGAACAAAAAATTGATCGACATATCATTCTATTATTTATACAATTTTGATGTCTTTCAAACTAAGTTTGTCTTTGGTTTTGACATTAATTTTATTATATAGGTCATTGGTTTGGACTGATGGCATTAGTGTCATCAATTGGCTGTAGGTTCATGACATCCTATCTAAAAATTTAATTGATGATGATTTAAGTATTATGTACTAAGTTGGATAAATCAAACATATGTGCAAGTTAATTTTTATTTTTTGCAATGTACTATGTAGGTCATAGATGTATTTTGGCTCCTCCTGCAGTAATGTTTATTGATCGATTCTTCAATTAATTTGCAGTCTTTCTTTATGTTGCGACCCTTCTTTATGGTAATTATTTTATATTCTTCATACAATATCACATATTGGTGTAGCATTGTATAGTCTAATGTACGTTCAATTTTTTGCTCCTAGTGAAGGAATCAGATCTAGAGTTTCAGGACTAGATCTTGAAACTTTTTCAAGATTAGGTAGTGAAAGACTAAAATAAATCAAAATTTATTTTATAAAAATCAGAGTACCTCTAATTTTAAGATTCTATTACATGATTATAGCATGAGATTAAATCAAAAATTAAAAATATTAGAAAGAAAAATATATTGATCATATCAACATCCATCTATACTACATCTAATGTAGGTATGTAATAATAGATCAGATCCATATTATCTATGCAAGTTAGATGTTCTAACTTGTTGATCCAGACTGAAGGATGAAGCTCTGAGCCACACATGCATCCAGCCTCTAAGAGATGTCCACACGAGTCCATGAATCTCGATCAGAAGTTCGATGCAGGAAATCGGCATAGTATGCTAGTACTATGATAATCCTTCTTCGATGGTTGATCCAGTGCTTTCTTCTTCAAGACTTAGATACTCTAAAAAATTAAAAGAAAAGGAAGAGACTTTTGATCTAAAATAATAATTGAAAATCTCTATGAAAGAGGAGGAGAAAGAAAGAGCAAAAGAACCCTGGAAGAAGATCCTCTTCTTCTTCTCTTTTCTCTCACCTAGACACCTAGATTGGTGTCTATGAAATCCCCACATCCCAAGAGTCTCTCTCTAATTTTCACATGCCCAAGAGCCCTCTCAATGGTCTAGAATCAGTATGAAATTTAATCCAAAATTCTCTTTAAATAGAGAGTTAGGATAGACTTCTTGTCTAGGTCAAATACCTAGCAAGGAATGTCCAAAAAGGGTAAGACTTAGGGCACCCAACTCTTGGGTGCCCCCTCTTTTTTCTTTGGCATGGACCACCACAATTTGCCACACAAAACTCCTCTAATTTACATCAAAAATTTAGAGAAAAAATAGGAGTATAGGTGGCATAAGGAAGGAAGAATTTTGTTTGTAACAAACTCTATCAAATAGAGTTTGATTTCTAAACAACTCTCTAAAATTGACTTGGTCCATAACCACTTGCTATGTAAGAAAGAAGGAAGAGAGTTGGGCATGTGCGAAGGCCTAGGGAAAAGGAATTTTGATGAAAAAATTTTAAAAAATAGGCATGGGGGCATGGGGTGGGCATGAGATATCAAGTGGCGCATGGAAAGAAGTCCTAATCTCATTAGGACTTCTAATTTGACTTGGTCAAACATGATTTTTAAATTAAATTAAATTAAAATTAATTAAATTTAATTAAAATAAATTTTAATTTAATTAAGAGTCTAATTAAATTAAATTATATTATATTTAGTTTTAATTTAATTTTTTAATTAATTTAAAAAATTGAGTTAACCCAAGTCGTAGTTGAACTAGGACTAGTTCTTTCTTGCACTTGGCTTATCCAATAAATCAATTGAACTTGATCTAATCAAGTTCAAACTAAATATAATTAAATTATATTTAATTAAACTTAATCTTAATTCTCTAGCTTAATCAAATTAAGCTAATTAGTAATCGAATTGCTAATCAATCCTCCTGCAACACTTGCACTAGGTTAAACATCAATTGTATTGATCATTTAACCTTAGAATGATTCTTAATCATTGATCAACCATCCGATCAGATCATGAACTCTAATATGTATGATCTCATAGGTCCGAACCTAAGTCGGTAGTATAAAAATAAATTTTTGTACTAGTCAAAATGATCATCTAGTAATGGTACCCGACGATCGGATAGGTTAAATGTGTAGAACAAACATCCTTAGAATCTATGTAGATATAGTTTCCATATAATTCATCTCCTTGACCAAAATGCTCATAAAACACCTTAGAGTTCAACTGTCAACTCTGATCAGACTGTCCATATTGTATTTCAAAATATCAAATCCATCTCATGGATTATCTTGGCCAAGATTTTGCTATATTGAAATACAATGATACGTTCTTCTCTAACTCTTGAAGTGGTCAATCCTATCTTGATCATACATCAATTTCATAGGTAATTGACTATGTCCAGAAGCCTTCTATTACTGAATTAAAAATTTAGTTAGTCTGGTACCAAAGCACAGTGAGTTGCTTGCAAACCACTGAGGTGATCTCAGATCTAAGGGATACTTATACCTATATCTCATCAGAGATATTCTCGATAATAAAATGATCTAGAATTAGTCACGTTCAATGATGATATACCGTTACATCTCACCTATATACTATACCAGTATCTTCATACTCCTTGGTTAAGAGGACAATCAACCTATATGGTACATAATGATCTATACTTGATAGACGCTGTCGTCTTAATTGACAGCCCATCATTTGATCGTGAATAATTTTATGAACTAATCGATAAATCTTTTTTTTATCGAACTTAAATAGTTCTAAGGACTTTATCACAATAATGGAGTTCGTTAGAAGATGAAAACTTATAATGAAAATATCAAAAATATATTTTATTAATTAATAAATTAATTATAATTATAATGTAACTCAACTATTTATAGGCTGATGATTGACTTTGAAACATATTTTTCAACAACTTTCACTTATCCTAAAGCCACTCGACATAGTATCTAATATCCATCTTCGATTTGTAGTTGTCGAACTTCTTTATCGCTAGGGCTTTAGTGAAGGGGTCAGCCAGGTTCTTTTTTTATCGATCTTTTGAAAATCAACATCACCTCGATCCATGATCTTTTGGATCAGGTGGAAGTGGTGTAGTATGTGCTTCGTTTGCTGGTGTGCTTTTGATTTTTTTGTTTGAGCAATGGCACCAGTGCTATCGCAGTAGAGCAAGATCGAGCCATCAAGAGAGGATGCTACTATGAGCTCGATGATGAACTTTCTTAGTCACATAGCTTTCTTTGCGGCATTTGATGTTATGATGTACTCTACTTCGTAAATAGAGTCTGCCATAGTATGCTATTTGAAACTCTTTCAGCAGATGGCTCCATCATTCAGAGTAAAGATATATCCTAACATGCTTCTGCTATCATCATGGTCAAATTGAAAGCTGAAGTTTATAAATTCCATAAGTTTTAGATCTGATTCGTCATAAACCAAATATTGGTCTTTAATATTTCTCAAATACTTAAGGATGGCTTTAACCATTTTTCAGTAATTTTTTTCAGGATCAGACTTGTATCTACTCACTACTTCTAGTGAGTATCTCACGTCTGGTCTTGTACATGTCATGGTGTTTATGATAGATTCCACTATTGAAGCATATGAGACTCTACTCATATGCTCTCTCTCTTCAGAAGTTGTCGGACAATCCTTCTTAGAGAGAAAAAATTCATGGCTTATCGGAAGATAGCTCTTTTTGGAATTTTTCATGCTGAACATTTTCAACACAGTATCCATGTACGTGGATTGGGATAATCTAAGTATCCTTTTAGATCTATCTCTATAGATCTTCATCCTTAGGATGTAGGATGCTTCACTCAAGTCCTACATGAAAAACTGAGATGACAATCAAACTTTTATTCCCTGCAGTGCAGGAATGTCATTTCTAATTAAGAGAATATCATCTACGTACAAGATAAAAAATATCATTGCTGGATCATTTATCCATTTGTAAATGCAGGGCTCTTCTCCATTCTTAACGAAGCTATACATTTTGATCATCTTATCAAAATGCATGTTCCAACTTCGAGATGCCTACTTCAATTTATAAATGGATCTCTGAAACTTACACATCTTGGACTCATCTATGAATATGAACCCCTCAGGTTATATCATATACATCTCTTCGATCAACTCTCTATTTAAGAAAGCTATTTTCACATCCATCTGCCAGATCTCATAATCTAGATGGACAGCTATCGTAAGCATTATCCGAATAGATTTGAGCATTATCATAAGAAAGAACATCTCATCATAGTCAATACCATAACGTTGATGATATCCCTTGACAACCAAATGAGCTTTATAGATCTCCACCTTTTCGTCTGTGTTTCTCTTTCTTTTGAAGATCCACTTACATCCAATGGGTTTAACCCCTTCGGATGGGTCAATCAATGTCCATACATCATTGACCTTCATGGACTCCATTTTGGACTTCATGGCCTCAAGCCATTTCTCAGAATTAGATCTCTACATTGCATCTATGTAGGTGATCGAATCCTCATCGTTAGTATCGAGTTTGATAGAATCACTATCCCGGATCAAGAAACCATAGTATCTGTCCGACTGATGTAGACTATATCAGATCATTTTAATGATGCAGGTATATTGGGCTCTAAATCTGATCTAATCAAATCCGACTCAGATTCAGTTATAGGTGTCGGTCTTTTTACCTATTGAACTTCATCAAGTTCAATCTTAGAGGCAACGGTTTCTTCGCTAAGAAATTTTTTTTTAAAAAAGATTGTCTTAAGACTGACGAACACCTTTTGTTCATCAGCATGATAGAAAAAAATATCCTTTGATCTCTTTTGGATATCCTATGAATGTACACTTGTCAGATCTAGATCCAAATTTATCTGTAACTAACTGTTTGACATAAGTCGGGCACCCCCAGATCCTAAGATGTGAAAGTCCTAGCTTACGCTCTATCCATATCTTATATGGAATCTTAACTATATATTTACTTGAAATCCTATTTAATAGATGCAAGCTAATTCGAGTGCATATCCATAGAAGGATATCGACAAGCTAGCAAAATACATCATGGATCAGACCATGTCTAACAGAGTTCAATTCCTCCTTTCAAATACACCAATATACTAGGTGTTCCTGAAGGAGTCTATTTAGAGAGAATCTCATTTTCTCCTAGATATGTGAGAAACTCATCAAAAAGGTATTTTTCTTCTCGATCAGATCGAAGAGTTTTAATACTCTTTCCAGTTTATTTTTCTACTTCACTTTAGAATCATTTGAATATTTCAAATGAATCCAACTTGTGTTTTATCAGATAGACATATCTATATCTAGATAGATCATCTGTGAAAATGATGAAGTAGAAATATCCATCTCTGGTACTTATGCTCATTGATCCACATACATCAGTATGTATTAGACCTAAGAGCTCAGTGACTCTCTCATCTTTTTCAGTAAAAAATGATTTGATCATTTTTCCAAAAAGATAGGACTCACAGATTGAAAGTGATTTACAATCATTGACTTCGAGAATTTTTTCTTGAGTCAACCTGTTTATCTTGTTCTAATTTATGTGATCTAGCCTATAGTACCATAAGTAGATATCTGATACACTATCTAATTTAGGATGCTTGCCAATTGAATAGACTATGTTAACAAGTTGTGATAGCATATATATACCATTATTTAAATATTCAAAGAAAACAGTAACACCATACATAATGATATTATAAAACTATTTTTTTATTAAAATTTTATAATTATTTTTGGCCAAAAGGCCTGCAGAAATGACATTTTAAAAAAAAATTGGACAAAAATGATAATCATCAAGAACAATAGTATGGGATTCAAATACAAGTTTCAAAATTTCTAAAGAACTAGAACTGATCTTTCATCTCCAACGTTCAGGAATCTCTCATCTTGCTCGAATCTCCTACTGATCTGCAACCCCTATAATGAGTTACAAATATGGTAAGGACTATCGGTATTCAATATCTAGTCAATAAAATCATAAATAGAGAAATTACAAGAAGTTATCATATAAATACCTTGTCCAGCAACTGCTTGCTTCTTTCTCTACCTGTTCAGATCCAGAAAGGCAATATACTGAGGATAATTCTTCTTACAGTGCCTCCATTCTTGCAAAAAAAATATTCAGCTTGACTCTTATCGGGCTTGATCTTCATGGTCTGGCCCTGCATAGATATTCCAGCCTGAACTTGTACCTTCTTGCCCTTCTTCTTCTTATTCTTCTTTTCTTTTTCAAAGGATTGAGAACCAGAAGACGAACCTCCCACTAAGTTCATCGACTCCTTATGAAGTTGGTGATTCTTCTCAAAGTTCTGAAGTAACCTCAGTAACCTGTGGTAGTCTACTTCAGACTTTGTCATTCTATAATGAGTAAAAAATGGAAGATAGAACTTGGGCAATGAGTTCAGTATTGCATCTTTTCCAAGCTACTTATGCAAAAAAAAGTCGAGCTTGCTTAATTGCTCTATCAGCTTGATCATATACAATACATTATCAGTGACAAAGGCTCTATCTTGCATCCTAGCATTGAAGATGGCACAACTAGTCTTGTGCCTTTCAACGTCATCAGATGTGCCAAAAAAATCCTCCAACACTTGAAGCATATCCTTTGGTTGAGCTATCTCAAATCTGTGATTGAACTCATCGCTCATGACAGCCAACATAATAGAGCGCACAGTAGTTCGATCACTGAGCCACTTCTGGTAAGTGTCTCTAACTGTTTTACGTACATTGGAAGCTAACTTCTCAGGTGGAGGATCTATCAATACATACGAGATCTATTCATACTCCAGGACTATCTTCAACTTTCAGTACTAGCTATCAAAGTTGGATCCCACCAACTTATCATTATCCAATAATGATCAGAGCAATAAGAAAGTGGCCATATCTGCATTAAAAAAAATCAAAATTTAATTAGTAATTGATTTATTACATCTAAATATTTAGATTTTAATCAAAAGATTCTTTCATTATTTTATTCAAATTAGTAGCCTCTATCTTCAATTCAAAAAATTATTCTAATTTCTTAGTAGGTACTAGAATCCACATAGACTGCACATGAGCCTAATTTTGATTGATCAACCCATGTACATTTAAGGATAGATTCATAATCAATTATTTTTTTAAATAATTTTTAGTAATTTAATTTTGCTCTAGTTTCTAATCAGTAAGCTTTGGCCTCCACTGAAAAGATTTGATTAGGTCCAACCATTAACGTGATCATACTTAATCCATCAAATCAATGAATAATTAAGTTCAACTTTGTTGGTCAACCTAACCATCATTTAAAAAGATACGCCTAAGAAATCATATTATGAATGGTAATTCCATCAGCCAATAAGCACCAAGCCTTTGGGCCTCCAATGATTATCCAACTGATGGTCCCATTATCACCCATTTAATAGAAGGCTATGATCTAGTTATCACCATAATTATTTTATTTTAAGAACTTAATAATTTTAAAAAATTTTAATTTTAAAAAAGAGAGAAGATCAGATGAACCAGCTTATCATGATCCTCCTACTAGCTTTACCAAGTCAGCATAAGGAAGACTAATAATAAGCTGGTCAAGAAGCACATAAATCAATCACACTGATTTACCTAGTTGATATGGATCAGCTCGAATAGTCAAGTGATTCAATCAAAACATAATTTCACCAAGAGACTAGATAAGTTCGATTAGTGGAAAGATCTGCCAAAGCTTATTTTAGACACCATCAGAAATGATCAAATAAATGGGCTATCAATTAAAGACTACCGATCTGATTTACCTTAGATATCAACTAATTTAATTAGTCTTGATTAGATCAACCTAACAGTTCATGCTAGATCGCGTAGCCAAAAATCAAGTCCATCTTGAATCTTGTTAAAAATATGAACTTGACAAACTACAATTATTGTAATTAATCTAGAGAATTCTTGATCTAATTTAAGACAATAATTAATTAGATTTAGTCAATTCTCTAATTAAGTTCATTTTTTAATCTAACCCTAGGTCTAACCCAATTAATGGACCTAATCCTCACTAACCCATTTAACCCAATGTGTTATGATTTGTGTCTTAGGATCTTTAATTCACAATCCTAGATCCTAATCAAACAACTTCTTAATTTTTAATTAAGTTTTGGATGGAGGGTTGGGGTTCGACTTTTTAAAAATTATTTTTATATTTATAAAATATTTTTATAATATAATTCTACCAACCAAGTTGTATGTTTGATTTATAATTAATATGCAAATAAGATAAGCATGAAATTACTTTAGATCTAATCTAAATAGATTTATGTAAGTAAAATCATTTCAACTCCAATCAATCATAAATTATCTTAGATCAAATCTAACACATTTATGATGATTAAAATTAGATTAAAATATTTTTAATCAAATCATAAAATTTTTTAGATCTAATCTAAAATTTTATGATCAATATTTTAGATCAGCACGTACTAAAATAACCTTTCCACTGTAAGGGATAAACCTTATAGCAGAACAATCTTATAATTAGTCCGTGCAATCTAAAACTTCTATTTTTATATCTAAAATTTTTCTAAATATAATAAATCATAAATAAAATTAGATCATATCTAATAAATTTATGATATAAAATATATCTACACAAATTAGGATAATTTTTTTACTATAAGGGATAAATCTTATAGCAGGACAACCTTATATCAGTTTGTGTAATCATAATTTTTAATTTTAGATTTAATAATTAGATTATAAATTAAATCTAACCTAAAAAATAATCTAAATATATAAAAATAATCATGTAATAATGAACCTAGATTCTGATACTAATTGAAGAAATCGGATCTAGAATTTTAGGACTAGATCTTGAAACTTTTTCACTATCAGGCAGCGGAAGACTAATATAAATCAAAATTTATTTTATAAAGATTAGATAACTCTTAGATCTAAGATTCTATTACATAATTATAGCATGAGATTAAATTAAAAATTAAAAATATTAAAAAAAAATATGTTGATCATATCAATATGCATCTATACTACATCTAATATAGGTATGTAATAATAGATCAGATCCATATTATCTGTGCAAGTTAGATATTCTAACTTATTGATCCGGGCTTAAGGATGAAGCTCCAAGCCGCACATGTGTCCGATCTCTAAGAGATATCCACATGAGCCTACGAACCTCGATTAGAAGTCCAATGCAGAAAATCAGTATAGTATGCTAGTACTATGCTGATTCTTCTTCGATGATCGATCCGATGCTTTCTTCTTCAAGACTTGGACACTCCAAAAAATTAAAAAAAAAAGAAAAAAACTTTTGATCTGAAATAATACTTAAAAATCTCTATGAAAGAGGAGAAAGAAAGAGTAAAAGAATCCTAGAAGAAGACCGTCTTCTTCTTCTCTTTTCTCTCACCGAGACACCTAGATTAGTATCTATGAAATCCCCACCCCCCAAGGGTCTCTCTCTTTGATTTTTGCATGCCCAAGAGCCCTCTCAATGGTCTAGAATTAGTATAAAATTTAGTCCAAAATTTTTTTTAAATAGAGAGTTAGGACAGACTCCTTGTCTAAGTCAAATACCTAGCAAGGAATGTCCAAAAAGGGCAAGACTTGGGGCGCCCCCTTCTTTTTCTTTGGCATGGACCACCATAATTTATCACACAAAACTACTCTAATTTTCATAAAAAAATTCAAAGAAAAAATAGGAGTATAGGCGATATAAGGAAGGAGGAATTTTGTTTGCAACAAACTCTATCAAATAGAGTTTGATTTCAAAACAACTCTCCAAATTTGACTTGGTCCATAACCACTTACCATGTAAGAAAGAAGGGAGGGAGTTGGGCATGCATGAAGGCCTAAAAAAAAGGAATTTTCATGAAAAAATTCTAAAAAATAGGAGTGGGGGCATGGGGTGGGCGTGAGATATCAAGTGGCACAAGGAAAGAAGTCCTAGTCTCACTAGGACTTCTAATTTGACTTGGTCAAACATGATTTTTAAATTAAATTAAATTAAAATTAATTAAATCTAATTAGAGTAGATCTTAATTCAATTAAAAGTCTAATTAAATTAGACTACATCAGATTTAATTTTAATTTAATTTTTTAATTAATTTAGAAAATTGGATTGACCTAAGTCTTAGTTGAACTAGGACTAGTTCTTTCTTGCACTTGACTTATCCAATAAATCAATTGAACTTAATATAATTAAGTCTAAATTAAATTTAATTAAATCATATTTAATTTAACTTAATCTCAACCCTCTAACTTATTCAAATTAAGTCAATTAGTAATTGAATTGCTAATCAATCCTTTTGTAATACTTGCATTGGGTTAAACATCAATCGTATTGATCGTTTAATCTTAGAACAATTCTTAATTGTTGATCAACTATCAGATTAGATCATGAACTCTAATGTGTGTAATTTTATAGATCCGAATCTAAATCGATAGCATAAAAATAAATTATTGTATCAGTCAAAGTGATCATCTAGTAATGATAACCGACGGTCGGATAGGTCGAATGTATAGAATAAATATTCTTAAAACTCATGTGAATATAGTTTTCAAATAATTCATCTTCTTGACCAAAATGCTCATAGGATACCTCAGAGTTCAACTATTAACTCTCATCAGGCTGTCCATATTGTATTTCAAAATATCAAATCCATCTTATGGATTATCCTGCCCAAGATTTTACTATATTGAAATATAGTGATACATTCTTCTCCAACTCTTAGAGTGGTCAATCCTATCTTGATCACACACCGACTTCATAAGTACTTGACTAGGCCCAGAAGTCTTTCGTTACTGAATTAAAAATTTAGTTAATTCGATACTAAAGCATAGTGAGTTGCTTGCAAGCTACTGAGATGATCTAAGGTCTAAGAGATACTTATATCTATATTCCATCAGAGATATTCTCAATAGTAGAATACTCTAGAGTTGATCATATTCAATGATGATGTATCCTTACATCTCACCTATATGTCATATCAGTTTCTTCATACTCTTTAGTTAAGAGGACAATCAATCTATATGACATACAGCGACCTATGCTCGATAGACGCTGTCATCCTAATTAACAGCATATCATTTGGTTGTAAATAATTTTAAGGACTAATCAATAAATTCTCTTTTTATCAAATCTAAATAGTTTTAAGGACTTCATCATAATAATGGAGTTCGTTAGAAGATGAAAACTTATGATAAAAATATCAAAAATATATTTTATTAATTAATATATCAATTATAATTATAATGTAGCTCAACCATCAATAGGTTGAAGATTGGTTTTGAAACACATTTTCCAACATCTAGAGCATGTTACTAGGTACATGGAAGGTTCTTGATAAAGTTGTGCGAGACTTCATATCTCATTCATTGGTAGAAGTCAAGCAAATGTTCATGCCCATATGCTTATCTTCACATCGATACTTGCTTATCATTGATGTAGAAAGCACATATTTTAGACACTACACATCTATGAGTGGTGTAGAGTACAAGGCTTTCACTAGAAGATTTATGAGTAATGATCATATTTATCGAATATTGTGCATGCCCATGCATTGCTAACATTATGGTTAATTTTCAATGTTATGATTGCAAGTGACCTAGTTGACTGAGATGGCATGAGATATCTACTCTATTGATATAGGTGGTTGGCCACTCCATTTTGTTGATTGTCCACAATAGTGCGCCAGATAATTGTTATAATCATTTTTGTTAAGACATATCTATGCCAACTAATCCAACATATCAATTATTTGCTTTATTGACATGAGCATAAAATATTTTATTTGTAGGTCTGATTATGCTATCTACATCATATTTTTTATGGAGAGTCTGATGATGGGATGACAGATCATAATTATAAGTATTCATGTGCTAGAGTTACATGCTAGATATGTTATGTAGATGATCGTAAAGGGTCGTGAGGCAGGATCATCATAGTTTGCTTGGTGCTATCGATGTGACCATATCTATGTTGGCTCTGCTATTTGTCTATATTTATAAGAAATTTGTATTTTGTCATGATATTTGGATGTGTTGTATATCTCTTATATATAAAACTATATGAATTAGTAACAAGTGAATCAAAAATTTGTATTCAAATTTATGTTCTATCAAAAATTTATTTGTTGCCGTGAAACTATTATTTTGATGTATATAAATATTCAGTAACAAGTGAATCAACTTTATTTTCTATGATTGCATGTAATGGATCTTTGGATATCTAGGTTTTTTCTTGGTGTTTCTTTAAGTTTATTTACAGGTTGTGTTCATGTTTATTGACAGGTTCGATAATTGTTCAGTTCTACTATTGGTGTGAGAATTATTTTCTAGATAATTTTATGTTCAAAGTTATGCCAGGTCAATTTGTGCTCATTTATAGGGAGTGGTTTTGTTTGTGCATTTACGATCTTGTTTCTCATTATTTCTAAGACTACTGAGAAGATAAATATGAACTATCACAGAATAAACAGAAACTATCTATAATAAATAATAAGTCCTGCTGTTGTCTCAAGAATTGATTTTGATGACTATAAAATATTTGAGAAAAATACTAATGATTTTGCATCTTTGAAAGAAGTTTAAATGTGTAGAAAAGGGTCCATCCAGGATAAACAACAAGCGGAGAGGATAAATGCTAAGTCCTATGCAAATAAATACAAACTATTGGAGAATAAACACAAATAGGCCCAAGATAAACACAAACTATCCAGGTTGTTCTCTGTCTTTAATGAACCTATGGCAGGATAAACATAAAGTACTAAAAAATAAATACAAATTTTGTATAATAAACAAAAACTATGAATAATAAATACAAACTCTAGGATGATAAACATAAATTATTGAGGATAAACACAAACTCTGCACTTGAGATTGTCTCTTTGGGGTGGCTGGTGCTCCAAAGGCCGAGGGAAGATACATGCTGATATGGAATCTCCATCTGAGAGGTCAGGGAGTGGTTATGTTGAGCTCGACCAAGTCCTGACTATGGAGTTGGAGAGCATCCATGTCAAGCTTAATCATGGTTCGATCACTTGGTCAAGGAATGTCCTTGATGAGTTTGACCTAGGTTGCTAGCTCAATCATGGTTAGTTAGTGGATCCTGGACCTGGTTGTGCGGTTGAGCTTGTTGGCTCTACAATGGTCTGGTTAAAGCTGGATTGTTAGGGGATTGCTTCGATGGTGGGTGCGTGAGGGCCAGTTATCGCATCTCCTGGACTGGGGTTGCCAGAGTCTAAACTTACTAGACCAGATGATTGAATTAATTTGGAGTAACAATAATGGAAGGTAGTTGTACCTAGTCCAAGTTTTGTAAGGATGCATTGAAATGGTTGGAGGCTTTGGGTGCCCCTGTACGAAGCATTTGATGTTCCTCTTTGTGACTTCATTGATGGAAACCATGCAGGGTTATAGGCATGCAATTTAAAATTTTTTCGAATTAAATATGCAGTAGAAGCTAAAATTAATCTAATATTAATTTAAGGCATGCTATGATCAGATCATATAACCCTACACATGGATCTAGACAAGTATATATGCAATGAAAAATTTAATGCATTCAATTAGCAAATCATATTTGCTAATCGATTTGTGTTTAAAATACCATACATGAGTGTAGGTAGACGATATCCGCAATTAAAAATTTTAGGAAGAAGCATTCGCATTGCACTATAGCTGCATACTCGTCAAACCTCTAAGGTGAGTCCACATGGAGCTCTTGGTCCCGACCAGCTCTACCAGAGTGCTAGCTCCTCGTCGAGATCTTCGATGGCTGATCTTCGTCGATCTGATCGACCACCTTCTTTTCGATCTTTTGGATGCTCTAGAAAATTAGAAGATGTTACACAGAGGATGATGAGGTGGTGAAAAAAAATTGATGGTGATTGGGTACTCACAATACTCAATCTCTCCATCCGAACCCTGAGCCCCAACTCTAGGGTTTCACACATCCAAAAAATTCTGACACCTAGAAATTGCTCTCATGCCCTCTCTCTAGGGTTTCTTCCCATGAAACAAATTTTCATAGATAGAGGGACTCTCCCTTGCTGAATAGCCACTTCAAAAACACTTTTCAGATGAGTGACTAAAGAGAGAAAAATTAGAAAATGAGCATGAGAGGAAAGTTAGCACAGGCTTTTAGTTTCTCTCTCTGGACTTTTCCATGCATAAGAGATAGCACCCCCTCACTGCACTTCTCTCTTTCAGAAATCCCTCACGCTAGCCACACTCATAATTATTGCATGCCCAAAAAAATCCTCTTAAAAAGAGTGATAATTGATGGGTATTCCGCATGAATCAGGATAAGATAGATGGTTGAACTTGTTTCAACCAATTGCCACTTAAATTTAAATTTAAATTAGCCACTTATCCTATTCCAACACTCCATCCATATAGAAGGACTCTCCTTCTATGCACCCTCACTGAAAACACATGGAAAAATGTGACAAAATAAGAATGGCATGGGGAAGGGATAAGGGAGAGAAGTTAGAGGGTTAACCAACTGCTTTGAATTCAAAATTCAATTTCAACCTAATCTGATCCAATGCTTGGACCAAGTCAAAGGCAGAAATAAGGGGTCATGTACACACCCATCTACATGAGAAAAACTCATGCAAAACCTAGAGGTGCGTGGTGAATGGTGTGAAAAAGTCAAAGCTTCATGGCGCAGGGAGAAAGGAAGTTTAAATTCAAACTTACTTTGAATTGGTTTAAGTTGGTTTCAACCAAACCAATTTTTCAAACCCAATTAGACTAGGTAAAATCTAACTAAATTAGGCTTAATCCAATCTAATAAATTTTTAATTAAATTAAAAATTAATTAAATTTAATTTTTGATCAAATCAAGGTCGAATCTTCCATAGCGATTAGGTCATCTCATGACCTAATCAGGTCAAACCCAATCGAATCAAATTTAATCAGATTTGATCGAATCCTCATCACTTAATTAAACTAAGCAATTGGTAATCTAATTAATAATTAATCCTTCAATAATATTAGAATCCTAATCGGATGGATGTCTGGGCAATAGAGTTCCATGTACATGAAAATCTTGATTGAAGAATTCCAAATCAATAGGACTCTTGATCGAAGTATCCCAAATGAATGAAACTCACGATCACAGAGTCCCAGACCAATGAGACTCTTGATCATAGAGTCACAAATAAGTGGACTCAAAGTTTCAGTCCAGTATATTCATGAAGGTAGAGTTTCAGTCTAGTGAAACTTCTGATCATAGAGTACTAGTCTAATAAAACTCTTGACCACAGAGTCTCAGACTATTGGAACTCTTGATCAACCATCGGATCAAATAAAAATTTTTATTGTATGTGACTGTTAGATATGTGTGCCTTAGAAGCTAGAATTGGCTGATATTTATAATACACTTCTAGGGGCAAAATTATAATTTTGACTATAAATAATAAAATAGATTATTTTTTATCATAAATATGTATTTAGTGTCTATGATACATTTCTTGAGTTAATGGTAATGATAATTCATATTTTCAAGAGTTAAAAATTTAAGACATGAATTTTTATTTATTAACTCATAAAAGGCTTCTGACCATAAGATCGTCATGAGGATGATGATTGATCCGAAAGGTTAGTGTACAATCACTTCTTCATAGTAGATGAGTCTTGAATCTATGGTATAGAAACACCAGAGTGAGAATATAGATACTCATTAGAGAACGAGGGCACTGAGCATGACCACCTCGAGTAGTCAAAAGGAAAGTCTACCTTCTCATCGATGACTGACTCGAAGCTGCAGTGGTGTGTCTGGATTCTTTGACCTGAGGTGCATCGACAGTTCACCTTGAGGGTGTTATAGTTTGACTACACCATGACTCGATCTCCTAGCCATTCGAAATTCTGAGGTGTATGTTGGCTATAGCATGTTCATTGTAGGAATTGGATTGCATCAAGATGGAATCTATCTACCTCGGTGGATGAGGAGTAGCCCTATGATGATCATAAGAATCAAGTCCATAAGTCCATGGCCATGATAGAAAGTGAAATAATAGAAAGAGTTTCTATTAAGGTTTTCTTATCATTGGACTTGAATCGAATGATTAAATCATATGATAGAAATTAGGGTTTGACGAGTTCACCTTAACCCTAATCTGATCGGGAGCTCAAGATAGAAGAACTTAATCACATAAGTAGCTGCACCAAGAGGTTCATTTTCAGTTTTGATGGGTTGCCACCATATACTGCTAGGTGTCACTAGTGGAATTTTGGGAGCAATTAGAATGATTTAGATGATCGATCATTCTAGTTGTCTGAATCAGAAGAGTTCTGATCCATCGAAAGGAGTTTTGATGATGTCGATGATGGAGATCATGACATATCCCATTACCATATAGAACTGAACCTAACTGGATCACACAAATAAGGGTTTGGATCTGGATATCATCAATTGGACTAATCCAGTTCAATTGATTTGAATTAGATTCAATTAGGTTCAAGAAAATCATGCTAGCACACGATTGAACCTAACGTTCTTCTTTTTCTATCATGAAAAGTTATCTCGACTGAGCCAAATATGTTTGTGCTCACTCAGGTACCTTTACTTGATTTGACTGGAGCTTGTCCAGATCAGAAATGGGTTATTATAATTTATGAGATAAATTTGAGACAACATCTATCATTTTTCATCATCTGCTAAATCTTATCCTTTGACTTTGGTCAAATGTTGACCTTTGACCCTTGGACATCTGCCCATGTATCATGCACTTATTGGAGAGCAGATAGGGACTTGTTTCCTTATCAAATTTTGAAAAGAAGAAGGCACATGCCTAGGATGGTGTGCACCCATGGATAGGGATGCCTGGAGTCCCATACAGATGGAACTTCAGGTTGCTTCTTGGATTCAACTTAGATGACCCCTAGCCATAGACTTTGACCAGTCTTAGGCACCATCTAAGGATGAATCTATGGGGCTCTCATCTGATTGGATCAAGTGATGTCATCCCATTAATCAGATTTAGATCTGATTGCATGAAGCAACACGATTGGTCGGGATGAATGAGGCAGTTGGCATGGCACAGCAGGGTCTATAAATAAGACCCTATCTGCACCCAACTTTGGTGAGTTCCTCTTATCCCATGCCCCAAGGCTACCTTTCTCCCTCCTCCATGCTATTTTTTGATAATCTCTCTCCTCTCCACGTCCAAGTAAGTTGGGCTTTCATTTTGGTGCGATCCAAGCAAAAAAAGGTTGACGAGAAAGGAAGAAGGCAGCACTGCTGCAAAGACGATAGTAGTTCTTTGAAAGAAGTTTCGAAGATCCTCTAAATCAGATCCAGATCTAATTTTTAGAGATATGATAAAAAAGAAGAAAATCTTCAGATCCAGTCTAAGTGGATACCGACAAAAGGTCAAGCGCTTGTATGGCTAGATCTAGAATCTCGGCAATCAGCATGATCATCAAAGGATAATCGAATTACCCAGCAAATAAGGTAACATTAATTTAGATTTAATTTAATTTAATTTTTTTTATTTATTAGATCATAAAATTATATCTAAAAAGTATCAGATCTGATTTAGATCTAAGAAAAAATTTTTGAAATATGTCTTTTGATCCAATCAGATTTGAACGAACCTGACCAGAAAAATCAGGATTTTTTCTTCAACTGGTATCAGAGCCAAGTTGCATAAAATTTATTTAGATTTAATTTAATCTAATAAATTAATAATTTTAGATATCACATGAGATATGATTAGATCTAAAATTAAAAAATTAAAAATTTAAAATTAATTAATCTAGATCTAAAATGTATGAGATATGCATAACTAGACTAGGAATAGAATTATTCTATGTGTAGTCTAGTATAATCATAATTTTTAATTTGATTAATTATAATTTTAAGATCTATTTATTTACTATTTTTTGATTATATTAATATTATAAATATTATAATCAGATCTAAAAATAAAAATAAATTAAATTTAATTTATTCATATGAGATATAATAGTTGCATGTTTAGACTAGTTGTAAAATAGTTCTACAAAAGCTCTAGATTAAATTTTATTTGATGTGATCAAATTTAAATTTAATTTTTTAGATGATTATGAGATAATTTAGATCTAAAAAATATGCATGATATAATACATGAGATATATGCAAAATATATTTTAATTAGATCAATTTTTATATGAGATATATGCTATAGATCTAATTAGTTTTGTAAATTCAATTGTATTTTTCTGATTAAGGCGTTCTCCTTGACCGTCCGGTCATAAGAATAGAGTAGGGTTTAAAGACCCTCTCCTTCCATTCAATGGGATGTTCTTATAATGTATAGGGGTGCTGTGCATTCATCCTTAATCAAAAATTAAAACTTTTCTGCAAAACCCTAGATCCTGAAATCCTAGAATTATATATTTTATTTATGTTTAAACCTTAACTTAAAGAATTAAGATTATGAAATTATTAATTAGGTCTAAAATTAAGAATTTTTAGATCTAAGACATATTCATAAATATTGGGTTCGGGCTTGGGTAGCTCAATTAGGTCTAAGCGGTTGATCAAACCGAATCAAGAGTTGGTTAGATGGGATCAACAATGCTTAAATTGACCAGCCTAATAGGATTAAGTCTGGGTCAAGATCGAGTCACGATCAAGCAAGACCTAATTAGGCTCAGAGGTTAGAGTCTGGATTGTAGGCTAACCCAATTGGTTCTGACTCAATAATTTGGTGTCTAAGGTAAGTTTGGCACATACGACCGACTGATTTTTAATTGGAAGCTACTCGACCTGAATGCGTTCTTGTACGAGTTAATGGCATATTCCTTCCACCGGTCTCACTTACCTGGCCATATCTGTTGACACAGTTCTGATCTGAGGTGGTCAATAATCCGAGCTAACCCATGCCACTAGGTTAGTCATAATTGTTATGACTATGCCAAGTCTAGTTTAATGAGACCTAAATCAATTCTCCCTAAGAAAAGATTAAGTCTGAGGTCTTCCACCATTGTAGATGTGCGGGCCCTTCCCGGGTTGATTGTTCTCGGCTGGATACAGTGGCTCAGTTGCACCGGAAAGATGCAACCATGTCTATTAGGCATTGGATGCTATGGGCTGGAGGATGAGTTGGGCTCAATATTTGGATATGGTGAGAGACCCAATTAGGAATCCAGTCTATGCAAATGGTGGGTCTGACTTAACTAAGGAGTGGATCAATATTTCGGATACGGTGAGATTCATGAATTAGAGACCAAGTTTGGGTGCACCATGATTAGAGAATCATTGAACAAGAGTTGTTCACTCATTGGCTAACCCATCACCAATAACTGTTAGGTGAGGTGATGAGTCAGTTGGTGGGACCGCACCACCCACTAGAAATCATTAATC